>JADFUC010000425.1:0-87280 GCA_019722365.1 Lithospermum erythrorhizon | reverse complement strand
GAAGGAAGAAAGATGAATGGATTTTTGAATTGAGAAGTGGTACAGTAATGTTATTCTCTATCATCATACTGAGTTGACCTTACTGAACGATTTACCTGTAGAGCCTCCATCATGAATTCCAACTGCAGCAGATATTGAAGAAGAAAGCTAAAAGAGAGTATTCTGAAACAACATTTGATCTTCATTTTTCAAATTTCCCATAATCTTTTCATGTTCATTCAGAGCATGGGATGCTTAGGGCTAAGTATTTTTCCGCCATCATCTATTCAAAAATGATGAGGATATTAATAAGAATATGAAGAAGAATTAGAGGAGTAAGGCAAAGGCCATGGGGAAGATAAGGGATCCAAGAAAAGCAGCAAGAGACATTTCAGACAGCAGATGAAGCTGCTAACGCTTATGATAAGTATGGCTTGGGACATTCCAAGAAATGAATTACAAGGAACGAGTATGGAAGTTGAGTTTTGGGAATTCATGGGAGAAGATGATATGGAAGAATGGATGATATTAATAGAATTTGTGTGTGAGTATCGTTATATATATAAGATACTCAGTATCTTAAGATATTAATATTTACAACGCTACATTTTATAACGTAATAAAGATGTAATTATTAATATAATAATATATATATACTTTACTCTAAGTTAATTTAAAAACAACCAAATGTTCATGTTAATTTAAAAATTACAAAATACGCTATTAAAAAATCTTAATAAGTAGGCGACAAGACATTAGCACTTAACTTTCTACTAATAAATATAAAATACTCCAGTATATGAAACTGACTACCAGCTTTGTTTTAAAAGTTCAAATAAATCCATATTGGATGCACACCCATAAGTCTATTAGAATTTGTTGAGTATTTTAGTTGTGTGCTAGTTAGAAATCAGCGGTATATATATTGTATCTTAGTTTCAATTTGAATTCAATTGAAAATTTGTGAAAAATGAAGAATGTACTTCAATTGATATGCTCACATAAAATAGAATTGGGGAATAATGGAGATGTTAATCGATGGAGTGTAAATAAATAATCTTGTTGAGTTTCTATCTAGAACTTCATCGGGTGAATTTTGACCAACGTTGAAATGTCTGAAATGCACAATGCAGCAAGTCGCAGAATCTTCTTGGAAGTTGGATCGATTGACCATGGGTAGAGATGATAATCATGCGAAAGTTCATGCGTTGATTAAGTTTGATGTCAATTCTAGATTTTTTCTCTCACTTATAAGCGGCTATCAGAAAGACGATTCAACCAAGCTATTGTGTCGATAAATATGTACATTAAAACATCTTTATTTTTTTTTCCTTAGATTTAAGAGAAAAATTCTGGTGATAGGTGTGTGTTATTAGGATTTCTTAATTATAATAAAAACATTTAATCGAGATAAAAATTAATTAGAAGTTGATTGGAGTTGTTTCTTAATCAAATCTTTTATAAATAAATTTACGTAATAAGGATATGCAACAACAATTGAGGTAAGAAAGAATAATGTGGTTATTAACTTATTACTAGAATGAAGAAGCTATTGGCACTACCAGTACCAACCTTCTTCTTTCCATTAATTTTGAAACTCACTTTTTAGACAAGAACAGAGGGACATTTCTGCTCTTTTCATCGTTATTTTACGAACACAAAAATAGTATATTAACGTGAAAAGACGAATTGTGAATGTTTTAAAATTTATACGCGAAAGTATGCTACATTGAAAAATAGGGAGTGTATCTCCACTTAATACCAATTGTAGCTTTTTGCATTTCATTGCTGCCATTCTCCCAGACTGCAGATTTCTACAATTACTCATATAAACCTTTGATTTACATCAGATCCAAAGCACATGGAAGTGAGGCGAGTAGTAACCCCTTACACTTGAACACACCACGTGTTTGCAATTGTATACAAATGGTTTATATGAGTAGTATGCAGTGTCTATAATTTAATGTGAATCCATGTAAATTCCAGCCAAAGTTCCAGATACATGTTGATATATGAACATGGCTACATGTTTTTTTGTTGAAAATGGTATAAGCCCTGGAAGTTAAGATCAATTATATATAGGGTAAATTTACTCCAAAAAGAGAGATATAGTCAAGATTATTAACCTTCCATAACCAATCAGAAAAAATACCAGTGTAAGAGGATCGTCAGTAGTATGTTAATTAATACATAGAACGAAACAGCAAATACACGGAAATCTGGGGCATTTGCATTTACCAACTGTACATAAAGATATTAAAAAGGTTTAGATATCTGAGTAGACAGTAGTTAGCGACATCTAAGATCATTTTTGGGAGCATTTAGCTTTAATTACCTTTGGTTGGGTATGTTATTTTGTTCTTCTTCTAAAATTGAATCCATTCATACCGACCTTCCAAGGGGACATCCTTCACTATATCATAGTTGTACCTGCATTACACATAAACATACTACCAAAGGAAGAAATGTAGTTTTTATCATTGAAATTATGCAAGAAAATGTTATTGTCTATAATTAAATGCATGTTTGGGCAAAAAATGTGGGGCAATGATTTGTAGCGCAGAGTGAGACTGACAGAGAGAGAAATGCAAAGGGAACATGCAAAAAAGGGTGAAATGGTTTTTTGCTTACTTTTCAGCAAATCGGTTTTGCTCATACTTTTCAGCTGCAGAGAAGAAGTCTTCCAACTCAGCTTCTGATGGCATTTTTGTCAAAGCCTTCTTCCTTGTTTCCTCTTCCTTTAAAGTCCTCGTCATCTCTTGGCTGTGAATTTCCAAATTAACAAAAAAGAAGCAAAATAAAAGTGATAGATGATGATGATGATGTGTACCTGAGAGGCTTGTGGTTGTTTAGATCTGATGGTGATCTTGAGCTGATGAGTTTGGGAAGAGGAGAAGCTGAACCTGAACCTGACTTATCTTCAATAACCTTAGACATCTTCATTTCCATATCCATCACATTCTCACCACTCTTCATCAAATCTCCAATTACTATTATTATTATTATTTCTCACTCACTCTCTCTCTGCATAATATATATATATGTATTTTGTTTGACAAATGAAGTTAGCTTTCTGTTTTTGAGTAAAGAGGGGTGGGGTGGCAGCATATATATGTTGATGAGAGAGAGAGAGAGAGAGAGAGAGAGAGAGAGAGAGAGAGAGAGCTGAGGGGTATAAAGAGGAAATGTGTGGTCCTGACTCCGTTAGCCCGTTAACTGGAACAACAAATGCTGTTGAGGAGATCTGAATGGCCGTTTTCAAAATCAACAGCCTTTGTCCATTGCCCAATCACTCTGAGACACGTAACCATCATGCCCCTTGGAACTCAACTCACCACTCGCTCTTTTTCTTCACTTTTTTCATTCTTATTATACTTTGTTGTTATCATTATTTTCATTATTCATAATCAAGGTTATGTCAATTTAGTGCCTCAAATATGGATAATTTTGATATGTTGTTACTCTTGCATCTATAGTGGAGCCAAGTAAGCACGGTGGTGAGTCGCATAACGGCAAGCTCAAATCACCGTGCAAATTATGATTGTTACGAATTTTGTTTATTTTAATGATATCATTAAATATTATCAACAATAAAAAAGTAAGCAACGTAATATTACAATGTGATTAGTACAATTGCCTGAAATCAGTGGAGTGGAACATCTAACCGATAAGTCTTGTGTTTCGATCAACAAGCCACATTATACGTCACTTTGTTTAAATCCCCTTTATATAATAAAGTTTTGCATCCAAGTAAATAATCAAATGATGAATATATATATGCAACTAAAAAGGCAATATCATAGGATTTGAAGTACTGATTTGAGTCACTCCCCATTAGTAGTATTCTCCTTGAGTTATGTTTGATAGCAAAAAATATTACGTAGGATTGAAGCATGTTGTAGAAATAACAAAATGAGTGTAGTAGTATTGTGGTGAAATTGCAGCATTTGTTTGTTGACAAAGGAGATAATACAAGGAATTGGATGTTGAGTCTGGATCCCGAGGGAATAAAATATCCTAGAGGTACACACTACACACACATAGGATTCCCACGTATTTGTCAGAATGTGAATGAAGTGCAAAGGACAAATGCAAATCATAAAGTAGGGTATATGCTTGGCAAGGCCAGACCAAAATATGCACTTCATATGGATAATTAAGACATTGCAGCATCATACATTCATACCCCCCCTACAATCAAGGGAGCACCATGCCTCGTCTGTTAGCCAAAAGGTCTCATGCACAAATAGCCAAATATGGCATTGCTTTACTGTCCATACTTTGTTTTCATCTTCCCTCAAACTTACACATTTCATCTTCAAAAACATACCAAAATCTAGACCCAGGGTTATTTGCTAAAAACTTCAGGCCAGAATCCAACCCTCAAACTCATCATCCTCCGAGTCCAACACGTTGGTTCAAGATTCAGCAATCATATGGGCTATGGCCTATGGCTATAAACTTCATTGTTAAACATTTCACCTAATTCAAGCACAACTCTCATGGATAATTGAAGTTCGATTGCCTAAAACCGAAAGACTGGCTTATGTCTCTACAAAAATGGCATCAAGATTGAATTAGAAAAAAGTGAGACAAAAATTCTACTGAATATGTTTTAAGTGTATAAACAGATATCAGCTCTACTAATATCAAGAGAATGTGGTATCAACAACGAAATAGAAACTGTTGATAGTGTGATGCTGATGGCCAGCAACTGCTTGGAAAGTGAGAAGGCACGAAGAAACCATGCATTTTCACTACTAGGGAAGATCAGGAATTGCAACCTCAATGCCTTCAGACACCATATCCACTATGGTCTGATATTTTCATCCCCTTCATGTATGTGAGACAATAAATGTACTAACAACCTATAATGCTTTTTTCACTTCGAAATAGTCAGATCGCTCCTTGTTTGCAGCAGCAACATCGTCTGGAGACGCAACTGCCACTACCACGCCTTTATCTTTGACGATCTCCAGGAAGTCTGCAAATTCCTTGAAATCTTTCAACCTGTAGGTTACAGACAGAATGAGCTCACAACAATTAGGGTATAATGCAATGGCAATAATGAATGGGCATAAATCACACTTCAAAAAAAATATAAAACTTGAAATAAGACCAGGAAATGTTGACTGTTTGTAAACTAGTAGATTACCTTGTCGAGAGTATTTCTTCACGTCTTATTTCTCTTTCCTCGTCAGTTACTCCAAGCAGGTACCTCATTAAACTGAATTAGCAGTTGAAAAAACATCAGTTCTAGTGTTATATATACCGAGACTCGGTACATTCATATTTCCAGGCCTAATGTCAAGAACTAACGTAAGGATCAAGACTACATGAAACTACGACAACCCAACTGGAATTCAAGTCAACACATAGCGTACTGCTCGATTTGTGACATCTACATATAGGCATGTAAGATGCCAAAAGAGGACTAGAAGGGAAAACTATAGAGGAAGCTGTTAACATCATGATCACAACATCACCTAATCTCAAGCAAATGACTACAGCAACTAATCGAGATGCACATACGGAAACATTGAACACAACCTGATCAAAACATCTCTTTAGACAATAACAGTATACCAATTACCAATGAATAGTTTTCAGGAGTGCACAAAAAATCTGATATACATGAGTAAATAGTAAGAGATCAAAAGAAGAATTGCAAAAAAATACCGGTAACAGCATTATCACCTAATCAATAATACTGCAATAATTATGTTAAGACAACAGAAGTAAATGTGTTACATTAATTACAATTTGGTCATCACTTTATAGAAATAACAAAAAACAATTGAACGAATCCACAGTATGTGTGACATACAGGATAACTAATTGTTAGAAGTTGTCCGGTGTTGTCGGGATTGACTACACTCTTTATTGTGAGGATAAGAATCAATCCATTATTCCATTCAGATTAAGAATGAATCTATGAGTAAGTAAACACATTGATTTCGATTTACCTGCTATAACCTTTGCACGTAGTCGAGCATCCATCAACATCCCCAATTGTTCCGATTATTGCCTTAGTAAGCGTGTCATCATCCATTTCAAGTTCTCTAAGAAATTTGCATGTTCCGTCATATATATCAAGCGTCTTCAACAAATTGGGGTCCCGATAAGAGAGAAATGAGAACACTCCTGAACAAGGAATTTCAACATTAAGAAAAGACAGGAGTAACCAGTTTTACGTGAGAACGAACCAGAAGAAAACCATACCTGAGTGTGTGTCAAAGTCGCAAAACCCTCCATAAGCTCCACCACTAACTCTTACCCGATCCCACAACCAAGTATTGCTGATATATCTAGAAATGACATAAGCACTCCCACTGAGACTATAGCCTCCCTCATAGAGATTAGCCGCTTTTCCTACATAGTTTACCTATGCATATAGCAGATATCTATTAGAAGATCCAACTACAAAGGTTAAAAAATGAAAACACGAAAATTGGCAAGATAATGCCTCACCTGTGTAGGCACAACAATAGCCTCATTTGTCCTAGCAAGCAATGCATTCCAATTAACGGGTTCAACAGGCAAAGAGCTGGGAAGCATATCAAGAAATCTGTTCACATGTTTCTCAGCATGCAATAGATTTTTCCCATCAGCAGTAAGGTTAATTAGGCATCCACTTTTTGAGAATAATGATTGACGGATCTCCTCCAAAGATGAAGCTATCTGAGGCCATTCCTTATCCACTTTCTCTTCCAGACCTCGTAGATATTCAAGGTAACTGCAAGGTGCCAAATAATAACATTTTAAATCATTCAAACCCCACAATTAGTTTGCATTTGTCACTTCTTGTTGGACACCATCTCAACAAGACAGTTTTTTTACAGATAGAATATCACCCCCCCGCCCCCAAAAAAAATCAACAGTTATATTTAAGTGTTCATACAAGGTATAGTAATTTAATAATGACAAACAATACAATATTTAATGAGGTTACGTAATTAGTCAAACTTGGTTAATTTCTACATATTATAATGAGGTTATATAATTAGTCAAATAACAACAAAGTCAACTTAATTAGAAGACTATTTAATTAACACTTCACATCAACATGCCGAAAAACTAAATAGCACCTGACACCTCCCATTTGTTCAGATATCCACCCAGCAACATTAAGCTTTGCATCCATTCTAGCAGCTGCAACGCCATGACCACTGCCTCTTAATCGGTTCTGAAAACGAATGACGTAAGGGCGCCAGAAATTTTAGACACTCAAAATATGTTTCTTGAAAGAAGCTGACTGGATGAGACTTCTAAAAATTACCTCCATTCTAGCTCTGCTCTGAGAAACAAACTGCTTAAAACGCTTCTGGTCAGTAAGCTGGACATCCTGAAGAATGCAGTTTACCTTCATGGAGCAAGTCAAACGTTGTAGTCAGTTATTGTTGTGAATGATCTATTCAAATACATTAGTACATGACTGCAGGAGATATCTGAGTTCATAATCTCCAAACTCAAAAAAACAAAAATTAGGAAAAGCAGTAAAGACACCATGCAAGGTAAGCAGTGTATCATCTGATTTACCCAAGTGATGTAGGAGTAAGAACTACAGAGCAACAACAGTAGCTTGCTTGGTAACATGAAGTATTTTACCAGGTTAAATAGATCTTCTGACCGTCCCGTCATAGCTTTGCCTCGTACAATCATATGGCTAGAAGGAGTTGTCTGGTTACGCCTACATGAAGTAGACGGGTAAACCGAAATTCCACCAGTTTTCCTTCCGATCAACTGGTTTAGCTGTACGAAATCCATGTCCTTTGTTCCCATTTCCAGCAGGGATTGACTGTTCAGCAATAACATGATGGATAATTAATCTTTTGAGACCCTTGGAGACATTCTATTTCTTTTAATCAGAGTACTTCTGAGTTTGATCTACTATGTACAACAATATAAATAACATATGTTATCGACAGTCAATCTCCTTGGCAGTCTTCAGATAAGTCGCCAAGTTAAATTCTGCAAAGATCTGAATGCAGGATGCAGTAACTGAATGAAAGATGGCAAAACCTCCTTAATCAAAAGATAATTCAGATACAAAAAAGTTGTTTCCATGATCCTCCAGGCAATTATCCTCATAAGGAACATAAGGTCATCTCAGTTTTCATTTATATAGTGATAGTCACTTAGTGCCCATTTTATTTCTTAAAGAACTTTTAACATTTGAACAAGCAAGCTTATACAATCTGTTACATGAATTAATGTCTGCATAAATTAGTTCATGACTGGTTAAAACACAAGCAAATTAAATTAAAACCAATGGATATCTATGATTACAATTGGCTGCTGTCAGTACTTTTATCTTCCAGTTAAAGTCTCCAAACTTCAAAGTTCAAAACACTAAGCCTTATAGAAAAATTTAAACAAAAAATATTAAAATCTATGTGTCCAGAAAAGAATCACTAAATTAAACCCACATCAAAATGCAGGTGAAGTAAGAGGCAAACCAAATGAACAGTAATACATTAGGTTACACTTCTTCCCTGTCCACAAGTGCGATTGGGAGGCATGGGAGAAGGTACAGAGAGCTACTTCCATTCCTCCCGAAATTCGGAAGGATAAATAAGCACATTATCGTTGGGCATATAACTAAAAAAACAAAAGAAACTGAATCTCTATATTTTAACGACAGTTTATTTTCTATTCTGGCAACTCACCAGAAAAGTGGCACTAAAGGAAGTAAATCTTGCTTCAGTGTTTCCATGTTAAATACAACTTCAGCGTAAAGAACGTCATTGGTGAAGAGATCATGCTGTAGAACTTTTACGCCATTAATATTTACAACCTACAATGAGCAGTTTAAAAAACTTGGTTTAATATTAAAATACAGAAGACAGATGAAGCTTGCTGTGATTGTCAAATATACTTACCTCAGTTGGTACATGTACCGGTTTCTTGGGAATATCTTGAAGAGACAGGGTTGGCACAGTCTTCAGAGCCTCTGGGGGGTCTGGAGTTTCTTGCTTCAACCGCAACTCATGTGTTGCACGGGTCAGTTCTGCAAGATCTTCCTGAGTCATGTTTTCTTTAACTTTATTTAAAAGTTCCCTCTCGGCCTTTTCATCACGGGAAGCTTTCTCTGGGTCAGGCTATAAAAATAAATTAATCAACATCTGGTAGGATCCCCCACAATAGTGATATTCAAGGATGTAAAGATAAGGGTAACAACCTGCATTTCTATAGTCACAAGGTGAGGGTTATTTAAGATGTATTTCTCTATCAATGGACCAAACACAGCTCTAGACCCTTCTTCAGCAATTCTGGCTTTCAAAGTTATCAAAGGTCTCTGGTACTTCAGTGGTTGAAAAGGATCCATATCATAGATCCATTTTCCCTGCAAATTCATAGGAAACCGAATCATTGTGATGCATAAGGTAACCATGTGGAAGTTGCATTTAAAATTTAAATAGAGATTAAAAACAAAGAGATAGCAAGTCTAATACTCACAATAGAACGTAACATCAAGGCCAAACCACGGGGAAATGAGCCAGTATTGTTCTCTCGAAGAGCAAACTCGATTGTATTCATAGATGCTTCAACTGCATCTGAATCAAAACCTTCCTCTGCTAACTGCTTTAGAGTTTTCATGATCAGTGCTTCTATTTTGTTGATGTTATCTTCTTTTACACCCTTCAGTCCAACGCTAAACTGTGGCTGTAGAAGATCATCATCAATCCCACCTCCAACGATAGCATCTCCATAGCCACTTTCCAGCAGTATTTTCCTCAAAGGAGATGCAGGAGTTCCCAGCAACAGATGATCTAGAAAGCCCAAAGCCAGCTCTGTTTCCAGGTCTAGAGGATCCTCAGATAGCAGCCAATTTAAGCATACCATGTGCTTCTTTTCCAAGTCATCTCCATCTGCTGCAGGATACTTTTCAACAATCCGGACTGGCTCTCGAAATAGCTTTTGTGGTTTGATTCTTGATTCATTGGGAGCTGAACTAGCATCGAACATGTCTAGATATTCTGTCAAAACAAGAAATTGTGATGCTTAACTTGCAGGAACTGAGATGAAGCTATATGAAACAAGCAAAACTGTTACAAAAAAAAATAGTAATCCCAGTTCACATTTACCCGGCCCTCTCAGATAATCACCAGCTTTCAGCATTGAAACTTGCTTTAACAAAAGTGGGATAAAGGTTTGGGCCAGGATAAACTTTTATTTTATTTTAAGATGAAGCTATATATTATATCTCGAGGAAGGTCCCTCGAAATAACATGGGGACCGACCATGGAGATGCAGGATGAACAGGATGAAATTTAACATTAGCAGAAAAAAGAATAATCCAAAGTGTGTCTCACTTTAGAGCCAATTCTCAAGATGATGATTTCAAAGTTCTATTATTCAGAATTTTAGATAATATATAGAGTAGAAGGCGCACCACTTAATATCCGCAACCGCTCATTTGGATCGTCATCACCATAAAACCATATCCTAGCATTACTGGGGTGGTAATATTTTTGGTGAAACTCCTACAGAACAATTGTAAGACAGCACACCATTCATAATTCGAAAGTGAAAGTTCACAGTTTAAGACAAACTAAGAATTGTCAAGGGAACACAAATCCCAGACACTGAGACCTAATTCAAATTATGGTGACATGCATGAAGGCAGTAACTCAAGTATAAATAAGAAATTATGTATAGCAGAAATAGCCCTGAAAGTTTTGAAATGTGATAAAATGTGGAGAACAGTAAATTGAAAATTAATTGCAATATCAATCTGATTCTACCTCACTCATGTTCAAGAGTCAATATGCAATGTTGAATGGATAGCCATATAATCAACTTGAGGGATATGTAAGTTATGTAACCTGAATAAAAGTTCAAAAGTAAGTGCCACGACAATGTGAACAAACCTTGAATTCCTCAAAAGTCAGTTTTGGAATGACTTCAGGATCACCACCACTATCCACTCCATAAGTATTATCGGGGAATAGAGCCTGCAGCATGGTGATAGAGTTACACATACATATACACAGCAAACTAATTATTCTACGATTAAACAGTCTAGTTCATCATTAATAATTTTCCCTTGACCAGATTAGTTTTAAGGATAAACTTACCCTTTGTGAACTTCGGCCTAATATGTTATCAGGCTGAGAGTAAACACCTTTCATCTCATTGAAGACAACACCTGATAAGAAAAAAAAAGCAAATTCATTTAGATAGAAAAGTGATCAGCTGTCACTATTAAAATGAAGTACTAACCTTTATAAGTTATTTCCTCGGAGGGGTGATTTAGCTCATAATGCCAACCTTCTTGTTGGAATGTCTGGAAATCCTCGACACACTTGGGAAAGAAGACGGCATCAAGGTAGACATCGACCAAATTATAGAAGTCCTGTTGAGAAGGGCACGAGAAGATGAGTGTTGAAGGAGGACAATGAGAAATATGGTTGTTAGAAAGTGGGGAGGCCCGACCTTTGAATTGGTGGAAGCCACAGGGTAGCAAGTCCTATCGGGATATGTGAATGCATTGAGAAATGTGTTCAAACTCCCTTTCATTAATTCAATGAAGGGTTCCTTAAGAGGATATTTTCTGGAACCACACAACACGCTATGCTCCAATATGTGAGGGATGCCGGTTGAATCTTTACTGCATCAATATTAATTAAAAATCATATTCCCTATGTCTAAAACTGAATTCTACTAAAACATGTTGTGATTTGAAGAATGAACTTACGGAGGAGTACGCAAAACAACACCAAAGCACTTATTCTCATCATCATTCGACAGGGACATGATTTCTGCACCCGTCTTCTTGTGCTTATACAACACAGCTTTGGATTTGCATTCCTCTATGAACTCGGAACACACTTTCTCGAAGCCGTAGTTTGCAGCCACGTCATGATCTACATCATAAATGAATTAGCAGGACAAAACGGATAAGATAAGTAAATGAATGATAATAATAAGAACCTGGAGGAGAGGCAGAGGAGGTAGCGATGGCTCGGGATGGAGAAGTGCGTTTAGAATAAAAGGCCGCCCCGAAGAAGCAATCGGAATACAACGGAAGTGGTTGCTGAATGTGCTGGAGAGTGAACGGTGTCTTCCGTATGGTATTTTACTCAACCGACTTGCTCCTCTCTTAGCTGACCTTGATAACATTAATGTTGATGCCACTGCTGTTGTGGTGGAGAGTGACCTTATGCTCAACGCTCTCTCCATTGCCATTATACTGCAAATTAACTCGACTACTTACCACCAATAAGATTGGAAAATACGGAGTATATTAAATGGCAACCACCAAAAATTAGGTTTACTTGTCAAATAATCTAAATCACACGTTTCAACGTCTACGTTTTTCCATTTTCAAAATAATATTTGTTTCAAGTACAATTATATTTCATTGGTGTAATTTGATTTCACATTTGGGCCAAATATCTTATCTTCACATTTAAATAAATTTATGGATTCAATATTTAAATTAGAAATGAATTTTAATAGTATTTGTTGAAATTGACGCATTTAAAGAGGGATAATATTGTCTTAAAATTAAATATTGCCTAAAATTACTTTGGCTATATGCTCATCATTATCTAATTCATATAAGTACGAAGTCACACCACTCAGTCTCTATGCCTGAGATAACATCTGACCGCCACTCATTTTATTTGTCTCGCATTAAGAAATTTTCCTTTTAACTATTTCAATCTGGCCGCTTACTACCTTCACTAATTTACTAGAAGAGATCATATTTATTAATCACTTTGCTTTTAATCACTGCTTTACTTCTTTTTTAATGCGACTCGTCTTTACAAGTTAACTCGACTTTTAATCTCACCACATGCAGCATTATCACATTTACCACTCAATTAACCCTGGTTGAAAACAATCATCGCTTTCTTTAAAGATAATAAATATCATTTTTACATCGTAAGAATTTTTTTTATTACATTTTCTTAAATTAACAAATCACGATATTTGCTTCAATCGACATTTTATATTTTCAATGCATTTTTGTTCGCTATTTTCCCTTAATTTACGTATAACAACTAAACGACAACTAAAAACAAATCCGATGGAATATTTACTAGGATAATAACTACTTAGCAATAGGCGTCGTTGTTTAGTTATAACGATATAAGATTGACACGAGTCGATTTTGGAGTGAATATGTTTGCAAGTCTATTGGATAGATACTTTATCAAGCAAGAAAATTACTTATTTATTTGTGGTTGATCTCATTTATAGTTTTAGTGATATTTGATTATCACGTGATATTTTGATTATCACGGGCAACAAGTTGTCAATTTGGGAAGAAATTTAGCCATTTATTTTGATAAATTTCTGCTTATATCATTATTATTATATATTAAAATATTTTTATAATTTTCAAGGATGATTTCAATTTATCATAACGACCTGACCTACTCCGATAAGCATGATCCAACAAACCGAGCTGATTATCTGTGGGCAACATACACACCAAAACAATATACACACAACAATAAACTACCGACCTTTTATAACATGGGCTTCACCAATTGATTAGTGCTTATTATACAATGTCGTAATTCATTACACGCTTATTAATAATAGTTGGGTGTTTACTTTGTGTTTGTTGATAATAAAGATGATCAACTGTTTGCTTACGAAACACAAAAGACGAATTTCAAATAATTAATTACATAAAGAATACGAAATAATTAATTACATAAATATTAAATAATTAATTACATAAGAATGAATAAAATAAATTAATAACATAAGATAATTAAATATTTAATTCATAAGAATGAATTAAATAATTAAGTATATAAGAAATATTAAATAATTAATTGCATAAGAATGAATTAATTACATAAGGTAATTAAATATTTAATTACATAAGAATGCATTAAATAATTAAGTATATAAGAAATATTAAATAATTAATTGAATAAGAATGAATTAATTATATAAGGCAATTAAATATTTAATTACATGTAACGAATTCAAATAATTAATTACGTAAGAAGTATTGAATAATTAATACATAAAATGATAATACTAGCTAATCGATCCTACGACAGGTGCATGTCAATTAGAGCTCACATTGTTAAGAAACAACCTAATTCGCGCCATGATTATTGTTAAACAAGCTTAATTGTAACGACATACCAACAAAGACGACAATTATTTGTTAGGTTCGATTTATGAAATTATGTATTAATTATCAAATTATTGTTAATTCCAAAATTGATTTTTGAAATTGTTATTAATCGACATGCCTTAAATATTTCGAAATTATTGATGTTAATAAACTTTCTTTTCATGTTGAATCGAGATTATGTCTTAAATATTATGAAATTATTGAAATTATATGTATTAATCGAGATATTTAATTGTCAAATTATTGTTAATATTTCAATTGTTGTTATTATTTTCTCAATTATGTTCAATTTTATTTCTAATGTAATTAATTATTTAATTTCTTCTTACGAATTACTATTTAATTCATTCTTACGAATTAATTATTTATTTTATTTTATAATTAGTTATTTATTTCATTCGTATGTAGATATATTTAATTCATTCTATGCTATAAATTATTTAATATCTTATGTAATTAATTATTTAAGTCATTCTATGTAATTAATTTATTTAAGTAGTCATAGATTCAATTTGTATTGTGTTTACATATAAACAAACAAGCTACTACTCATGCTCGTTATCGAACAAACACACAAAAAAACGCCGCTTTATCAGGTAATAAGCATTTTCGATCGACTTCGCTTATGTCCAAACAAACAACCTAATAAAGACGCCACTAAGAAATGTCGACCAAGTATTTGTTCGTTATATGACAACCGACTATTATTTTATGGCTTCGTTATGCAACAAGTCGAATCTTGCCAATAATTACAAAGACAATAAGCGATTATTAAAGTATGTAATGAATGAAATCAGGTATTAAATCGAGAAATGTGAATGACCGCGTATTTAATAAAGATCAATTTATTTAATTATATATTAGGGAAATTACTATTATCAGGAATTTATGAAATATGGGTCAGATATGGTCAAATTATGAAATATGTCAAATTATGATTAAACAATGAAATATAGACAGTATAAAATTATGACTAAATTATGAAATATGATAAAATTTTAGGTTATGATAAAATATGTTAATATTATAAAATATGGTTAATTTAGATTATGAGAAATCGTAAAATAACGACATAAATGTAACAATTATAAAAATATGATTAAACAATAAAATATGAGATTATGATTAAAATTATGATTAAACAATAAAATTATGAAATATTATGAAATTATGAAATTATTATGAAATATGAAATTATGAAATTATAAAATTATGAAATATTATGAAATTATTATGAAAATATGAAATTTAGATTATGAAATTATAAAATTATGAAATTATGGAAATTTTAGGTTATAAACAATAAAATTATGAAATATTATGAAATTATGATTAAACAATGAAATATGAGATTATGATAAAATTATGATGAAACAGAAATATGATAAAATTTTTAGGTTATGATAAAATATGTTAATATTATAAAAAATATGGTTAATTTTAGATTACGAGATATAAATTATGGTAAAAATGGTAACATTACGAACATAGTAAATATGGTCAAAAATTGGTGAAAATACGAATACAGAAATTTAAGAATGATATTTGAGAATTTAGACACATCGACGATTTTTTCCAACGACGCTTAAACAAAGTCAATTACATTGCATACCAACAAGTCGACCGGTTTTACGCTTATATACCAACAAAGTCGAATTATTCATTTGCTTATAACCACGCACCGCTTTAATCAAGCATTTATATTTCATTACCTTCATTACCATGAATTTTAATATTAATTATAATTTCGAATGTTAATAATTTTAATTTATAATTTCGATTTTTTATAATTTCGAATGTTGATAATTATTTATTTAATAATTTTAACGTTAATAATTTCGACTATAATTAGTCGAATGTCGATAATTAATGTTAATAATTTCGAATTTTGATAATTTCAATAATTAATAATTAATGCGATTTCTAAATTTTGTGCTATTATTTTCAAATATGTTAATTGGTGTTTAAAGAATATAACATTATTCAACTTATGATTCACTACTATTTTAATACCACTACCAATACAAACTACCAATTTATCAAGCATGTTGTAGCTTAAAGAAGAATTTGTCGTCAGAATTGAACAGCCTAATAAATCAAACGTTTGCTTAATATCAAACTAATCGACTTTGTTTGTTTTAAGACAATCGAATTCATTGCTTTTATACAATTAAATTTAAAAATTGGTTGTTTTCTGGCCAAACAACAGGAAAATTGTCATGTTCATTTTACTGTTTTGGTGTGTATAACAGTTCAGGATTATCGGGGCACCGTTGACCAGTTACCGGAGCAGGTGATGAGATAGCAGTGGCTCTTGTAGTAAGTCTCATTTTGACACGAAAATGGAGGAGTCTTTGTTGCTGATGCTATCGAATCTGCTGAACCTCCAAAACAACCTCGACCCAACCACCAGCACATCCGATGCATCTTTGAGCTGTTCCACATCAGCAGCACCTCTCCTCTTCTTCACCATAGCCACCATCCTCACCTACATCTCATCCAAGTACCCCAAGGGCGTTACCAAACCCGAGGCGGAGTACTCCGTATCAGCCTTCAGGGCTCTGTCGACGGAGCACATATGGGCAATGGAGGCGCCACTCCGAGACGCGCAGTGGCGTTCCCTCTACGGGATCTCATACCCAGTGTTCACAACAGTGGTGGATAAGCTCAAACCATACATTGCTGAGTCGCAGCTCTCTCTGCCTTCAGACTACGCGGTTGCTATGGTCCTCTCCAGACTCACTCACGGCCACTCATCCCAAACCCTAGCCACACGTTACGGCCTAGAACCATATCTAATCTCAAAGATAACCAACATGGTCACTCGCCTACTCTCCACCAAACTCTACCCTGAGTTCATTAAGATCCCAGTCAGCCGACGCCGTCTCTCCGAAACCACTCTTGGCTTCCAGGAATCCACCCACTTACCTAATATGTGCGGTTCCATTCACTCCTCTGCTATCAAGCTCCACTCTCTTCCTACCACTCTCATTAACCCTTCCATCTATTATTCCCACTATGGCTTCCCTTCTATTTTGCTTCAGCTTGTTTCCGATCATAAGAAGATCTTCTGGGATGTCTGTGTTAAGGCCCCCGGAGGCTACGACATTGCTACGCATTTCCGGGATAGTTTGTTGTACAATCGTTTGATCTCTGGTGATATTGTATGGGATAAAGGTCTTAATGTCAGGGGTGAGTATGTTAGGCCTTATATAATCGGGGGTTCGGGGTATCCTTTGTTGTCTTTTTTGCTTACCCCCTTCTCACATAATAGGAGCGGGACTCCAGCACAGAATGCTTTTGATGAGGCGCTGACGAGAGGGAGGAAGGTGGCCCAGGAAGCCATCGGTTTGTTGAAGGGGAGATGGAAGATTCTTCAGGACTTGAATGTTGGTTTGAATCATGCACCTCAAACCATTGTTGCATGTTGTGTGTTGCATAATTTGTGCCAGATAGCAAGAGAGCCCGAGCCTGATCCGTGGAAGGAACCCGAGGAAAATGGGCACCCTCCTAGAGTGTTGGAGAACGAGAAGTCATCCAACTATTCTGGTGAAGATGCGAGGCAGGCCTTGGCAGATGATTTGTATCAACGGTTATCTTCAAGATGAGAACGACTTCTGCATATGTGAGGAATAAGGATTGATTTCTCTTGTAGTTCTAACTTCCATTATAGGTATAATCAGCAATGACTGACGAGTCTGTTCAAGGCATAAAGTAGAGTTGTGGGTCTGTTTCAATTTTTTTCATTGTCTATCAATCAAGTTTACCTTGCTTCTGTGACATCTATATTTTATGTTGAATATAATTGCAAAACTGTGTCATCTACCGATCTATCTCGAACATGTACTCCAAAACTGTGTACAAATTCAAACAGGGATACTAATCGGCTTTCCCCTGCCCATTTTGTACCATCAGGCATTCTAGGTCCCTTTATTGTAGGGTTTAGCTGATGATTCAAAGTTTACGGGCTGAGAAAGTAGTGCATAGCCATTAGAAATTGAAGAGTGCTGCTGCTGAGATCTTCTCCGGCCTTTAGACCATATTACTTTCCTTGATGTAGTTGCATTGTGTTTCAGATGGACTTGATTCATTTGTCAGATAAACAAAACTTGATTGTTGTACATCATTAGTAAATTGATTAGTTTCTTCTGTAAAAGACCAAAAAACTGACTACATCATACCTATACTGCTTCATTTCTTGTGCAAACGATGTTTTTATGCTCTGATAATTTGAATCCAACTCTCAAGATTTTATTCATTTTCTTTCTTTCCCTTAGTTGCACTTGCATTTTATGTTGGCAGGTTAGCCATTACATAATATGATTTTCACTGCTCTCGTTCAATACCAAAATCCATTCCAAAAGAAAGCTTTAACAACCATGTAGATATCTTTAAGACTATCATAAGCTACTATATTATTGGTTATAAATAATTAATTGTAAGTACATAAAATATCGATATTTGTCAAGAACGTTCACGCACTATAATGACGTTGAGAAGCAACTCTTGGATAGGAAATAAAAAGGACATAAGAGAAGTCCTTCAATTTATCCCCTCACTCTACCATAACATAGTCACTGAACATGAAGCTAAAATCATGCACTACTGAACTTAGCAACCCTCTTTGAGGCGATGCAAATCCGTATTCCCTGTCTGAACTCTGAACAAATTACATCGCATAAACAATCTCACCGCTGCTATCAATGTCTAGATCAGGATCACTCTCCAGGTCATCGTCCATGTCATCGTCTATGTCAAGGCTACCAGTAAGATATTGATTTAGACTATTGGTCCCTGCAGCTGGAATAGTAGCCTCTGTGATAATCTGCATTATCTCATCGATGCTCTGTGGGGGTTGTTCTGGCACATCAAACTGATTCTTCCTTGTATTTTCATCCACAAGGTCGGCTGGTAGGTTCTTCTGAAACCACTCATGGTTCCGTATCTCAGGAATTGTTATCCTCTATTGGTACAACAAATACATGCATTTATATATAAGAAAGATGTGATTTTAGAAGAGCTTAATGATATAATATCCTAAATGCAAACAAAGGAGGTTCTTATTGACCTTGGCAGGATCAGCAACAAATATCCTTGAAATAAGATGACGACATTCTGGTGAGATGTGTACATAATCTGGAATAGAATACTGAACGTTCAGAATTCTCTGCACGAAATGAACAATTCCCGGAGGTTACTTGCTCAAACAACATATGTTCATATGTAAATTTTACTCAAATAAAATAAAAAACGTACATGAATTGTCTTCCGGAAGTTCTTAGGCTCCTCAGGGTCCTCGAAAGGATATGCTCCCACCAGCATCACATATAGAGTAACTCCACATGACCACACATCAGCGATCTATATGATGAATATGTACCGAGGCAAAAGTTAGAATTACAAGATATAAAGAAATAAATTGCATGTGATATAAATTAAATGAAATGAAATAGTATAATTAGAACAGAAATGAAAGAAAATCATTGACTTGCCTTGCCATCATATTCCTTTTTAAGTAAAACTTCAGGTGCAATATATGCAGGTGTACCAACAGTCGACTTAGGTTGAGAATGGAGCACAGATGACTGCATAAATGGCAGGGACCTAACGAAGTTGAGATACTAGGGAGGAAGTAATGGAGTATGAGACTAGCGAACTATGAAGTGAGTACCTTGGAGTATCCAAAATCACAAATTTTTAATCGAGGAGCAGGGCTTCCATCCAGTAAAGTGTTCTCTAGTTTCAAATCTCTGTGGCATACTTGCTAGGAAAAAGAAACAGCCAACATTATTCAATTTAAAGAAAGAAAGAACAATTTTGTGGACATACCATGGCATGACAATAGCTAACTCCCGATATGAGTTGCTGGAAGAAAAAACGTGCCTGCAACCAAATACAATTCAAGTAGAGATATAAGTCATCAGAGATTTTACAGATAATCAGGATGGATGGTGGGATTAGTCGAAACCTCATCCTCACTGAAGCGTCCAGCATTGCATATTCGTTCGAACAGCTCTCCCCCGGAGGCATATTCCATCACAACACAATGTGTGTGGGCACAGATCATACTCAGAAGAATCTCTTAAAATCAAGAAAACCAGAAATCTATAGGATCAAGTTATGAAAGAGAATGACAAAGACGCTTATTACCTTTCACCCACATTAGATGCCTCAATGATCGGTGGTTTATAATCTCCCTCTGCACATTTTCATCAATCTATATATTGGGAACATGAACCAAAGATATAATCGTCAGAGGATTAGATGGCTTGTCACGTTCTGTTAACAAGATTAAAAAATGACTGCAAACAAACCGAATATACATCAAGCATAGGAACAGCAATAAAAGAAAATTGACACTAATAAGGTAAATAAAGACTTGTCTATACCAAATTAAAATGACATAAGTGTGTTATGTTACCTAACAATGAGAGCAGCAATACAAGTATTTATATACACTTAGAAATATATTAAGCAAGGCCAGACGAGATCATTATTTTTCATAATTATTTTTTTAAGAAATCAAATTTATTTCTAATAATTTGTGGAAATATTTTTCTTTTGCTTAGTTCAATTTTGAAGTTCTAATTTTGGTTAGTATGATTATAATAGATTTCATATATATATATAGTAGCAATATGATCCACGATATATTTATGTGTATAATTAATAATGTTATATCAGGGAAAAGTATTAACATTTTTAATTATAATATAAAAATATTTAATCAAATTTTTACAAAAACTAAATAACAAAATACGTGGGTGTAAATATGTTCATGCTTATTGATCTTGTTATTTTTAATAACCATAATCAAGTATGATCTTTTTATCATCGTTTCAAGATTTCGCGTTTATATTTCATCTTATCAAGGGATACTCATTTTTTTGCATTTCTAAGTCCTTTTCAATATTTCACGGCTTTCATACTTCATATTCAATCCATTCTCGAGAATCATTATTGGCCTTTCTAGACATATTGTCATTCTCAAAATAAATTGTATACTCCTATGTACAAGCATTACTCAAGCTGTTTAAGCATTTATCTAATTTTGTTCTTTAAGCAAATTTGATGACGTGGTTGTTGGTAAAATGACATACACTTTGTGTTTGATACATACCTTACTTATTGATTGTACATATTATATCACTTGATTCCTTAATATATATCGTTGATCTATCAAATATTACAAGTTTAATATAAAGTTGCCTTTTGCCAACCTATAGCTTAAGACAATATATGGATATTAATTAACTCAATTATTTATTTGTTTGTGTACGGATAAAAATAAATAAAATTATATAGGCATAATATGAAATGTTATATGACGAGCTTATGTTTGTAAAAATCAAGAAAATACCGATTAAGAGTTTTAACTAATTATAACTAATATGAAACACACCATTTTGTTATAATATATGGAGTCATATAATATACTTATCAAAATAATAATTTATGTAGTTCATTACTATATTTTTGGATATTGATTTTCTTATAAAGATTCAAACAAAGATGTTTCTTAAGGGAAAATATTCTACATAAATTTTTAAATTTACTATTTTTAACTTCTCTTAGCATTAACAATAAGTATATAAAGTTTTTATAGATTAAAGATTTTTGAAATTCATTATTTTATATGTTATAATTGTGAAATGTCTATATATATTTATTAAAAATTCTTGTTTGAATGTCGGAGAAAAATAATTTGTATATCGTTGTCGATTATCTAGAACAATCGCATTATCACTTAACCATTCTAGACTACATTCAAAAAGTTCCTTTTTATCGTGATTCTATAGTTAATTTATCACTTTATATTTTGAAGTAATTTCTAAACTAATTCATTTCATATTTATTTTCAATGTAATGCGACAAAATATATTCAAATTAATGATTTTCAAAAAACAACCATATTATTTAAGACACCAATAATATCATTAGTTGCATTATGTAGTTGAAATAACAATATGTCTATATATGAATGGATTATGGATTAAGAAACACACATAATCTATAAAAGTATACTACATCATAAAAATGCAATAATAATAATACACACACACATATATATATATATTGAGTAAGTATCAAAGAAGAAACACAAGTAAGAAATAATTAATTAATTGAGGAAATTTATATTCTCATCCAAGAAATATGGATGTGAAGCCAAGGTACCTTCTTTCAAGTAACTCAAATGCCATCTCTTCAATCTCAAATTTTGTATCATATGAACGAATGTCAATTTTTATTTCAATTCTAAGTTTATATCATGAAATAAATATCAACGATATCATTAGGATCCGCTTTTACAATCAAATAAACATATCAAATTAAACATATATTAGTAAAAATAATATAATTTAGAAAATAATCAATTAAAAAATTGTCTTTAATAATGCACAGCGGGTACCTTTTTCTTTCACCTATGCAAAACTTGATTTGCCTATACCTTTCATCTCTAGATTTATTTATATATATCAGAAACGCACAAAAGACGTAAGGGCAAAAGTTAAGAAATATAATATGGAAACTTATTTTTATATGTTGCATGCTTAAAAGTAAAGATGGGCGCAACTCACAAAACTTCATGACTTTAGAATGCATTATAATTAATGGGTAAAAATTATTGGAGCAATAAGAGTTACTTGTTACTTTCCAAGAAGCGGAAGAAATAAATGAATAACGTGTTTGTGTAACTCTCTCAATAAATGAAATAGTGAGAGTTTTGTAACTCTAAAAGGGGGTTTTACTTATGAATTAAAAAGATTTTATTAAGTTATTATTAGCATGAATTAAAATTTATGAAATCAATTAATCTTTTAATTATTTAAGTCTTATTATCATTAGTATTCTTGTAATTGAAGTTCTATTTTTTAAGTAAAAATATTATCTAACAAAAAATAGAAAAAACATCTTAATTAGTTCTATTCGAATTAAGTCATAATTCGAATGTGGTTTTTCAATTACTTATATATTGGATAACTAATACAATCATTATCTTTCCATTTCTCTTATTTTTCAGTCAAAGGCAAAATAAATAAATTTATGAATGCATGCACATGTTTCTTCACTTATAAATTTATATTTTTTAACATACAATTATCATAATAAAAAGATAATAATAACATACAAATAATAGCAAAGAGCAAGAACTATTAGTACAAGTAACTTATTTAATTAATTCATAATACATGTAGTAATCTATTTTTAAATTATAAAATTATCATAATAATAAATAATTATATAAATCATAAATAGTTGGTTTTAATTCAATATAATTCTATGCAGGTTCTAAGAAATCTACATGAAAATGACAGGCACCCAATAACTATTCATTAATCCAAGAAATGTTATGGATAGTGAGCAATTATTTCAACAATATAAATGCATATTAACCTTTCATCTAGCCATGTAAATATAATAAGGGTGTTAATTTTACATTAGTTGTATAATATTAATTTAATAATTAATGCCATGCAATTAAAATGGGTTAAAATAGTACGGACGGTATTATTTGCCCTCAGAATTAAATTTATTTTAACAGAAAATAATTTCTTACAAAAAATTAAGTTAAGCACCTTAACACATCTACACTTTTATAAATATATACATATAAATATAGATAGATATAGATTAAGAAAGAAGCTGAAGAGCAAATTTTAAGAAAGGGATGAAATAGTCCATTTTCATCAATCTTGTCACCTCGCTCGATATACTTAACAGCAACGAGTTCATTAGTCTGCCTATCTCGCATCAACCTGGCCACTCCAAAATTCCCAGAACCAATGTCCTTGACCAGCTCATACCTATCACTATCATGCATAATCGGCATATCCATCCCTGCACCCGACACTGCCGTCACTGCAGTTCGATCCATCTTTGAACAATCGTTTGCAGAGACAGATCTTTGGATTCAACACTCCAATCATACATGCAAAACTATGGAGCAAAATAAATAAATATATAAAAAATGACATGGGTGCGTGAAACGGAAGAACAATCAAGTGTTCGAGGAGGTCACGTGAATCAGGGAGAAAGATCTGAGACAGAGACAGGGGGTGTATGTGTACAGCTACCTCATCATTTTGCTCGTGAAACCTTTTACTTATTACCAGCCGACCAACATCATCATCATCATTCATCAATTTCACATTTGATACGTATTAAGTAACACCATGTATATTTAATAATACATCAACATTGAAGGTGGGATGCATATTCTCATAGAATAAGTAACACAATGTGAGCAACAACAAAATGAACATCAAACAAATAAGATCAAACAAAGCTCAACGAATCTCTATCCACAGAGAGTACTAATTATCTAAATAAGAATCAGTTAATTGTAATTCTTTGGAAGCTTAAGTTTTGTGGGGTTTATTAAGCTCAATTTACTAAATTGTTATGGATTCAGCGAGTCCACCTCCTCCTCCTCCTCGTGCTCGTGCTGCTGCTGCTGCTTTACAGGGTTGCCTAGACATGCCAATCTGTCAAGTTTATACTACGTAGTAGATTTTTGTAATTTGCATAGCAACCTTGTATGATATTATCATATTAAGTTGGTTTTTTATGCTACTTCCATAAGGATCATAGTTTTTGTCATCCCCTCCCTCCTATTGAGACAATCTAATTTTCAATGTCCTAATTTCCTACAGTAATTGTAACTATCAGTTTCCCTCGACCCCTCCCCGGCCTTCTAGAAAACTTTTCCACCGAAGTATTACGAATCTGACTAGTATTAGCAACTAATGCATCATGCGGACCCGAACTAGACTTAGAACCACCACTGCAACTAATACGCAATTCTCTATTATGGAGTGCATACCTAACTTCTTCCGTTTGTCATAGACTCCCTAAAGTTCTCATATGACATAGGTGAAGAGGTTAACAATATCAATACAATATTCTCATCCTCAATCTTAATATCTATATTACGCAAATCAAATAGTATACTATTACGACGGTCTAGGTAGTTCGTCAAACTCTTCATCATATACAGACTCTCAAGCTTGAGCCACAACCCGACAGCAGTATCCTCCTCCAAAACCTCTGTGATAACCTCATCATCCAAAGCAAGAATCAACGTCGAGTGTGCCTTCTCCTCTAGACTATCCATGTTATCAGGTAACGGTGCTGGTGGATTTTTCATCAGAGGAACCCAGAGCCCCTCTCGTTTCAGTAGCGCCCTTGCCTTGATTTGCCAGAGACTGAAACTGTTTCTCCCAGTGAACTTCTCAATTTTAATACTTTCACCACCCATCTTCTTCGCTGATCTAAATCCAAGCTCTGATACTAGTTTGTTATAACAGCATAAGCGAATTTGCTATAATAGACAGATGCGAATTCTAAGACAAGGAATTAAGTAAAGTACTGAAAATAAATAGACAAATATTTTAACGTGGTATCCCTAACAATGTATTAGGACTAATCCATGGGCAGAGCCACAAAACCGATTTCACTATAATGGAGGAACAAATTACAAACTTGAGCTAATTTAGGTCTCAGATGTATAGATCACTACACCCAGACGAATAGACTCACAGGCTACACTATTCCTAGAATATAATTACAAGACTCACTATTTTTAGACCCCACACAACAACTACTATACCTCTGAAGATCCTAAGAATGGATATCTCCACCTACAAAGACTATCCTATCTATTTTGGATCAATACAATAGACTTAAGACCTTGGTCGTCACAAGATTCTAAGACTACTATATCTATTTGGTAGTGTTAAATTTTAGAGTGAATAGTTGAGGTAATGCTAAGCCTAGCAAAATCCACTAACTGTTGGGACAAGAAATAATCCAAGATACTAAGGCCTTTTTATAGGACCAAACATTGAGACTTTTCTCTCAAACATTCGATGTGGGACTTATTCCAAAGATTCAAGGCACCAAATTCCAACAAATCTCCACCTTGACTTGAATCTTCCACAGATGTCAGAAAACCAGAACCTCCCAGAAGTGCACCAGATATACCCGAAGTGCTCAGATAGTAAAACAGATGTACCCGAAAGTACTCAGATGTGATAGATGTGTCCAGATGACACCCAGAAGAGATAGACAATGCTCAGCTGCACCTCCACCTCACATATTGCCCTATCACCGGACAAATACCAGAACATATCAGTTGGTAAGTCAAAAACTATTGGATCACCCCCGCATAAACCTCTCCACTGACTGTGGATATTCACTACTAACAACATCTACTTTGTGTGAAGAACCAAAACCAGATATACCAAAGTATGCCTACTTTCTATCCCACTAGCATGAGAAATGCAAGTCATGCACCTCTCTTTCCCAGACGTTGTACTGAGCAGTCCCTTCCTTTGATCATCAGACCCCTGAAGTGACGAAATCTCCTCTCCAATGACAGCCTGCCATTGAATAGTCTCAATACCAGCAACATATGACACATGAGAACCGAGTTCCTCTGCAACCAGGAAAGCATGAGCTAACTCCTTCCCATTGTCGTACCTCTCAGAAGGTACCCAGACGGTAGTTCTCTCAGGACATCCTTGAGCTACCCTATGATGTTCCACCGAAACCCTTGAAGCCACTGGAGTATTTGCCACTGAAAGCGATCGAGAAGTGCCCCTCTTCGATATCATAGCAAACCGAGCTAGAAAACGTACTACCTTGCAGAACAAAGTACCACTTTTCGCACCTTTCAGAATCACATCTGAACCCTTGTAAACAATCAACCCTCAACCTTCTCCTAAAAAACTGAACCCTTCTTGTCTAACAAACTTAGAGATAACAAATTCATAGTCATGTGAGGCACATGTCTAACCTTGTTCAATATGTAGAATCTACCATCATGCATCCTAATCCTAACTGAACCAATTCCAACCGTCCTAAAAATTGAACTATTTTCCATTGAAACAATGCCACCATCCAACTGCTTATATGTTGAGAACCACTCCCTCCCAAGTTGACATATGATATGACGCCCGGAACTGCAACCCACAATATCAAGAAATGTATAAGCATCGGCAACTAAGGCCATGTCCTCTTTGAAATGCATACCACCACTGCACATTACAACATCATCATCACCGAGGCCTTTCCCTGCCGTGATCCTCCTCGACACCCACTTTCAATATCCCAACTCCCTACCAGAATTGCACTTCTATCGGCTTCCCCTCGCACCCTCCCCGGCCTTCTAGAGAAAGCTTCTCCACCTATATCGTAGAACCCCGACTAGTGTTAACAATTAGTGCATCACGGGCTCTAAATCCTACTTAGAACCACCACTACAACTACACACGCAATTCCTTACATGGAGGGCATACCCAACTCTTCCGTAGACAACGAATCTTTATCGCTTGTCATAGACCCCTAAAGTTCCCATATGACATAGGTAAAGAGGCTAACAATATCAAGGCAACCTTCTCATCCTCAATCTTAATATCTATATTACGCAAATCAAGAGTATACTATTATGACGAAGAGATGTAACTTCCTCGTAAGATTCTTAGCCCAAACAGCTGGCTTCAACATCAACTCATCGTCAAACTCTTTGTCATATGCAAACTCTCAAACTTGAGCCACAAATTTTGACATCAATAACCCATTCGAAACTCAGGATAAGAATGGATATCTCCCTACAAAGACTATCTTATCTACCTTGGATCAATACAATAGACTTGAGGTCTATTTGGTAGGTCATCAGCACCGAGGGTTTCATAATTCATTGGAAAAGCACGATCAGAAAATCTCGATAAAGTTCCAAAGAAAGTTCCATCGATATTCATCGAGACTTCTAAGGTCTCGATGGTAGGTCCTATGTCATCTGAAGGTGGGATCGAGACCTCGAGGTCCTCTCAATGGGGGTCACGGCTTATCATTGGAGGCTTAATTTTGGAGAAAAAAATATGTTTTTTATCTCTATATATCATATTAGTAAATATTTGATAAGTGTAAAGTTCAATAAAAGGAGAATTGTTCCTCTAGAGGAACACCCGGAATGAGGTGAAATATGTAAACACTCTTCGTGAGCGAATCACCAATTTCAACCTCAGAGGTTAGATTTATTTAGGAATTACGAGAGTTTATCATAATTCTTGGGTATGAATTGAATGAAATTCGAGGATATTCAGCAAGAGAGAACATATATAGAGAATTGTTCTTAGAGTTTTCAGTTAGAAAACATCCGCATGAGTTCATGATGTAGATCTCGAGTCCCCGTATTAATCTTCCTGAGTTTATTATTAAGTGATCTACAGCTGGCTTCTGGATGTACCTTCACATCAAGGGGAAACCAGGTAAAACTTCGTGGTTGTTTATTCTCTTTACATTTATCTTTCGCTTGTGTGTTGTTACATCCTGGCTTAGCTTATCATTTTCAATTTCATTAATGCGCGATCCCATGAAGTAATCCGAGTTACACCATGGGCTGCCTAAAACGGCTCGGTGGTTCCTGATCCTAAATAAACCTACTAACAATCGGGACAAAGGAATAACTTAAGATACTAAGGTCTTTATGTGGACCAAATACACTTTTCTCTCTCAACATTCAGAGGGTAGGAATTATTCCAAATATTCAAGGCACCAAATTCCAAATAACGTATTAAAAAATACTCTAAAAATCCTTTCAAATATCTATTGGTAAAGATGGTGATCTTTGTTATTAGGATATATACGTGGAACAATTATTATTTTTTATCTGTGAAGTGCAACACGTGAGTATAATACGGAGTAACTTCTCTTCATACTCACTTCGCTTTAAAATGATAATCGTTGTATTTAAAAAGTATTTTATTAACGATTAATACGTGAGAATTTCTACTCAATTCGCTTTTAAATAAATAATTATTTAGATGAAAAGCATTTTATTAAGGGATCAGAAAACTATATCGAGCATCAGAAAAGCTACATCAAAATCAGAAAACTACACGAAATATAAAACTACATTCGAATCGTGAAAATATATTTTAAAATTGTAAACAATCAACTATCAGAAAAAATAAAAATTTCTAGATAATCATGTATTTTGAAACAGATGGAGTATTAATTTATAAGTTTATGAATTATTCCTTTTATTAACATTAAACTTAGGTATACCAAGCCACAACTTCTATTTTCAACACACATTTGTATCACTTTTTACCCTTAGCTTTGTTAATAATAATAACCTTTTGGTGAAATTATCACCCATTTACAACATACAATCGGATTAAAGTTAACATTCTTGTAGAAGTATATGCTCCTTTAACGAGCACACTCAAAGGTAGTACTGGATTTATAAACCCATTTCGTTGTTTATTGTCTAAATTTTTTGATCAATTTATTAACATATAATTAAATTATTATTAATGTATGACTGCTTATACGAAAAGCGCTTACTAAGGATCATGGAAAACTACATCAAGATTCTGTGCCTAACAAAACGTTAAAAGCCATATTTGAATTGTAAAAATGTACATTGAAATCAGAATAACTGTTCATTTTAAAATTAAATTTTTTCGCGATAATCATCTATTCAAATGGATGAAGATTACCATTAATTAATTATATTTTATTATTAATTAATTATTCAGTATTATTTTGCACGCGAGGATCGCTGCTTAGAGAACCAACATGCGCAACACATATTCAACGCCTAACTAAGCATACATACAGACGCCGTCAGAACAAACTACATCGCATAGCCAGCATAGGTTTATTTGAGCATACCGTAATTCATTGAGTTTATTTTTCTATTTTCATATTTGACATAAATAATCAATATAATTTATTTAAATAGTTAACATAAATAATTTTATATTCTAACACTTAGCTTGGCAAACATTATTAACTTGAATTTCTTTAATAAATAAAATAAGTATCAAATAATTATTTCAAATTCAAATGTGAGATATAAACATGATAAAAATGACTAATGTTTTTCGTTAATATACTCATTGTTATAATGTTTATATCTTATTTGGTAATCCTCTTGAAACAAATCAGATTTGTAGCTTGGGAGTATACTCAAAGTAATGTGCTCGAATCCTCTAAAGCCGCTAATTTATCTATGATTTGTTCAAAGACAACCCATGAAATGAATCGAATCGGTATACGTGACCAAGGCCAAAGGAAAGACGCCTAGATACTTGTGATACCGATTTATACGATCAAGGATTATTAGACAAGTATCAATAGATCAGTCTAAGGAGTGCTAATTCTTGTAAATAAAAAAATAAAAAAATTGAAACAAATTGTAATCTATAAAGTTGGAGTTTTTTGTATTATAAACTTAGATGAGAGGTTAACTCTCAAACCAAGCATACCCCATCACCTTATCCTTGAGATATCTGTTTTCTTCTTTACAAAGTGCTACCTATTATCCCCTCATCAACCGTATGCTCTCTATTTCCCTACATAATTGATAGCAATAATTTTGCTGACCACAGACAGGTAAACTCTATTCGTCTAGTAAACTTAATCTTTCTGTTGAATTCCTGCATAAATTAACAATTTGATTTGTTTTGCACATGTTGGTGGGTGAACAGAAAGATGGCAACTGCGATGTACTCGGCAACAATAAGTGCAGCAACCATTGTTAAGACAAGTCAACAGAAGAGGAACAAAGTGAAGTACATTAGTGGTTTGAACACATTTGGAGGACTTAAGGCTAACAACAACAATAATGTTGTCTCATTAGGCCTTCCAGTTTGCACACAGCAATCCTTTGCCAAGATTGTCAGCTCTTTGAGATCAACAGGCAAAGGCGGTGGCGCCACCTGCAATGCTGCCGCTGAGATATTCAGGATCGCCGCTATCATGCCTGCCCTTGTTCTTGTTGGCGTTGCAGTTGGTTTCGTCCTTCTCCGACTCGAAGCCTCAATCGAGGAAGCAGAGTGAACGAGCTATCTTTTCCAACTTTGCTTGTCTTTAATGTTTCAATCTTCATAAAACATCGATACTTCCTTATATGATTTAGTATTCTATCCATGTATAATTGAATTGAACTTGGCCAGTGTATAAACGGGTTTAATTAGAATCCCTGATGCAAATGCTTGATCGATTCTTGTTTTTTTAGTGAGACATGGTCCAGTTTTCGGATTTCAACATTTGCATACATTTCAAATAAATGAAAATGTTAAATTGAATTAATTTTTGTCCTCCAGTTATTCTTTTGAGTAGATGAAAATGTAACCTCCAAGATACTAGCCATGAGAAATGGCCGCAGATTAAGGCCACCTCGCCTACAATCGATGAGGCTTGAACCGGCAATGATGCCGATTCAAAATCAGAGTAATAAACGAGGACGCCTAAACGTGACTCTATACCATCAAGATATCCCGAGCCATCCGTAATGCGAAGTATTGTAGCCGATTTTAATTCCCCTTACGATAAGGGAACGATCGTGGTTTTTTTTAGTAGATGAAAACGCGAAAGAATGAGCACTTAATAAAGTCTTGCTGGGATGATAATTCTAGGATCTTTTCTATCTAATGTATGAGTAGTTACTTTCAAATTGTTCCACCATCGCGAACAATCAGCTCATAGCTCTGAGAACTACATTAGTTACGAAATAAAAATTTCCAATGTAAATAATAGATATATGTTCAATTATTCATTCTATTCAATCATCCTTGAATTCAAAGCATGATCATCTTGAGGATTAGAAGTTTGACACAGTGTTTCATATAAACAAAAAAAATTACTAGTAAAGTTTAAAATCACAAAAAGTTTAATGTCTTTTTGACCAAAAGTTTTGGCATGTACAAAATAGAAACTAAACTTAGAGACTAATAGATTAAATGCAAACATTTAAATGTGGACGGTCTACATCCTAAATTAGGATATGATAGTCTATTTTTTTTAAAGTTCTTTCCTCTAATACAGTATGTCATTTATATCGTTTTAGTAAACCAACTAAAACAGGAATGGACCTGCTGAGGTTTGATCATACTTTTGGACTAGAGCAAAACTAACTTAAGTAGTCTGAGCTATTAATATTAATGAACCACAAAATATATTATTGAAATAAAAAACCGATTTTCAATCCATTTATTGAAAACATTCAAATTGTTGGAATGGAGGGAGTATTTATTGAGCAGCCATAACGGATCGTTGAAGAATATCCGAAGGCCCAGAACAAATACGGCAATACAATTCCAGAGGAATACATGCATCCATGTCGATATGTCAAACGCCATTAGCTAGAGTTATTATTGGATTATCCGATGCCTCCAAATAGGGTAAGCAAGTAGTGTTATGAATGTAGACTCTGTGCATTTGTTTTTTCTGCAGTCTCCATCATATTCTGAAGAAATATCTAGGAAAAACACAATTACATTATTTATGTACTGAATATTTCACAAAGGCAATAAAAAAAGAGAAATGGTAGGTGACGCAATGGTTTATGTGTGCCGGATGGAGCTGGCCAAGTTAAGCGAGAGAGTCATTGGAGGTAATAAGAATCTACTTATAATGCTCAAAATCCGAAACAGTGATCATCAAAATGATTCTCAAGATCAGACATCACCACTCTTACACAAAAAGGCCAAGGGAGCTGGGAAATTTTATCACAAGTTCCAGAATATTTACAACTTGTTGAGAAATCATCAAATAAAACCAAAAATGTATATATTGTCCAAGATACTGTGTGTTTCTGCTTATGGACCGCTTTATTCCTTCCTAGATCCCCATCTTCGTCTACTTTTAATGGATTGTACCTATATATGACATGGCATATTTATTTACTCTCTATCATTATTCCAGTCATCACATACGTGTGATTATTTAAACTAAAAATTATTATCCTTCAAAAATACATGATTGTTTTAAAAATAAATCTGCAATTCTTCTTTTACACTTCATCTCCATGGCAGACTCAATCATCATCTTAAATGTAGGTAAAACGCTCTGACATTACTCAAGCTTTATTTATACGCCATTTGATCACTAGAGTCTCTTTCTCATTACATTTCGATCACCAAATAACACAAGCCGATCTAGAATCAAATACTTCCGCTCATTTTCATTAATTTGAATTGCATAAATAAAAAGACTTCGACTCAAAAGTAGAATTTAATTCATTTGCATTTTTCTATTAATTTAACAAACGAAACCCTTTTTACCCTTAAACTTACAAACCATATTCATCATTCCAGCTTGCCTTTAACCATTTTCAATGGCCAAAACCTAACAACCCAATTCACCATCATCTGGAAAAATCACATATTTAAACTCTACCCACCCCATCGTACCTCAACTTTACGCATTTGCTACTTAAATACGATGAATAAATAGCCTCCCATCTACGCCATAGCTAATGTATACAGTACTTTGCCCTTCGCCTCCAAAGAAACTGTAGAACACTCCTCCACCACCTCAAACAATTCAACAAATCCAAAGAACCAACCCGAAATAGAAACATCCATCTCAAAATCTAAGTCTCTCCTCCAATCAGTTGTTCTATCTCTTATCAAATCACTCTATTCACTTGTTGGAGCAAATAATAATTGTAGTGAATCACAAAAGGCATTCATTTATTAGAAGTTTTCTTAGGCATAACAAATATATTGACCGTTGAACTGAGAATATTTATTATCTGTTGCACTGCTAAGTTAAACACTAGCTTCGTATGCCTCACTGCAAGATATGTCACAAGATTTACGCATAAAATCTTCAAAGTGATTTGTGAAGATCTCGAAAATATATTCCTCAAGATCAAGTTGTTACATTCTGCAAGCCATTGTGAGCCTGGCTGAGACTCATGCTGCTTTATGGAAATATTTTTTTATCACATATCAAATATCATACCTTATCATAAATGGGTTTCAGAAGCCTACACTATATAAAAATACATATCGAAGAATCAAGTGCACCCTCACATATTGTTTTCTTCACAGAAGCTTTCAGATACCAGAGGCAACACAACAAGCCTTGCATGTAGGTCTAGCATGTTGTGGTAGTCCCCTACCTTCTAAACAAGCATTTAATGTATATCTGTGATGTTCCTCTTGTAATTCCTTCATGTCATAAATAAGTTCAGAGATAAAAGCAAGCCATTTCAAACCTAAAAAGAAGACGATTAATCGAACCTACATAATATTCTATCCAAGTATTATTTTCCTGTATTTTATTCCAGTATCGCTTTTGTTGCAATTAAGCGAACAAGGCTGGCAATAACAAATATAGGATACTGATCGATATACAATCGAATTCACTTTTCAAGAATAAATTAGCACCAATGTTCCAGCTTTACTAAGTTGATTTTTATAAATGCACTGATTAATTTGCTTCTGGAATCTTTAAACTATGGAACGGTGTACTTTGCCTAAGAGATAAAGGATCAAGGAAATAAACGAGGTTAAAGTTTACTGCTTGGTATGTATGAATCGATCTCATTTAATGATGATAAAAGATGCAACATGCAAAAATCGTGGACAATTTGTCAACGGATTTTATCAAAATTGTAATTGACTAACTCGTTAAAATTATGGGTCGTAGTAATCGCGAACGGACCGCTGATTTTCACTAATTAATCTTTTTTAATTTTTGTATCCACAAGAAAAGAAACCTCGATTCAAGAACCATCTTTGTCATCGCATGCGTAAAAGTCAAAAGTGGTACATATTTCTATCACACCAAACCATATAGTAAATGAGGAGGTTAGCTATACTGGTAATTTACATTTTATTGAAGATGCATGCCAATGGGAATGTGAACCAATAACGGTAAATTTTGAAGAGAAATGTCGGGAGACATTTCTGCCTAGTATTTCACCAAATTAAGCCTCAAAATTCATTCTAAGAGAATGGACCTAATACGAATCAATGAAATCACTAATGAACGCGTCAAATGAACCACAAGAAATAGCACTAAGAAAGTCTACAAGACAGTAAGTTAATTTCAAGCCACTTGATAATAGAATGGACTGAATTGATAAAGAAACCGCTTTCTTTCAATCGCTTCATTGAAATGTAACAAATAGTTCAATGCTATGAAAGATGAGTTGAAATCAACGGATGACAACAAAGTCCTGGATTTAGTTGAGTTGCCTAGATGTTCAAAAACGAAATGGGTTGTAATTGATCTTCAAGATCAAACTAGACTCTAGAAGACAATATAATAACTTCAAAGCCAAATTTGTCAAGCGGCTATTCTTACTAAAAAATAAGGTATCGACTACAAAGAAAAACCTTCTCTCCAGCTTCTAAGAATAATTCTTAAGAATTGTTTTGGCATCGTAGCTCATTATGATCTGGAGTCACCAAATGAATAAACCGCTTTTGAATGGGGCACTGAAGTGTTGTTATATGGATCAAGCGTATGGTTTTGTGACCATTGGCAAGAAAAGTTGGTGTGTAAGCAAAGAAGCCGAGGAGAGTAGATCAAAAATAGCTTCCCGACAATGGTATCTAAAGTTTAAAATATCATTATATCATACGGTTTAAAGAAAATACCGCTGAGTAGGTGTATCTTCTAAGAAGGCCGGGAGTAAGTTTATTATTCTAGTCATATATGTTGATGACATTCTTCTTGCTGCTAATGATGTTGGATTATTACATGATGCGAAGAAATTCCTCTCTAATAACTTTCAAAATGAAAGATATGCATTAAGCATGATCGCACAAATATTCCGTGATGTGATCCCAAAGAACATTAGCTTATCGAAAAAGCTTACATCAATAATATTTTAGAGAGGCTTAGAATAAAACTCTTCCTAAATCATTCAAATTTAGGAAAGGGGACAAGTTTAGTTTGTTTCAAATATTCTAAAGAATGGAACAGAGAAGAAATGAGATATTCCATATGATGAGGGTTTGAGTCCTGATGCATGCTCTATTACGTACTGCCGATATCTTCATAGCTGGTATGCTTGGTCATATATCAAAGTAATCCCTGAATTGAACACTGAAATCAGTTAAGATCCTTAGGTTTATAAGGCACCATGACTACATGTTATTTATAAAAAGGTCAAGCAATTTAGGTGATTGGTTATACATTCGTACTACTGGATGTTGACTCAAGGAAATTCATTCTGCTACAAATTTTTATTATTCTGAGTGAGCTTATATCATGAAAATAGAAGCAACTGCTATTGCTACTTCTACTATGGAGGCGTAATTCATTGCATGCTTCAGACAACAATTCACGCTTCGTGGTTGCGGAACTTTATCTCAAGACTCGAATTGCTCACAAAGATGTGCCAAGCCGCGAGAATTTATCGCGGATAATTCCGCAAATTGCCTCTTCCTCTTAAAAAAAATGATAGGTACTTGAAAGGTGCTAAACATATGGATTTAAAGTACACGTCTATTGCAAGTAAAACCGTTGGAAAATCTACGAACTTGTCATAAAACGTTGAACTCCCTAAACGAATTGCACCACAAAGGTTTATTCTGCTAATTATAATACCAAGAGCTATTAATCTCGCTGAATGATTGCTGTAATCTTCATGAAATATCGACAACAAAATCGCTAAAATCCTTTGACTGATTTTGCCAGAGAGAGCGGGCGGCGCTTTTATGTGGAAAAAGGATAATTAGGTTTTACATTTTTCCTTTATATAGTATACCTTTTTAACACAATAGCTCGATCATACACTAACAAGCCAACGCCAAGTAAAACCGTTAACTAATTAATTTCCACAACGAGTACCTAACAAGTCACTAATGAGCTTCTATTGTCAAAACCGTTAATTAATTCAACAAGTTAATTAATTTTGTTTCATCTAATTATATTTTACATTATGTTTAAACCTCGATTGAAAAGATTCGCTGATTTCAATCAACTCTCAATTTAGAATCAGCAATTTAATTTCATTCATGGAAATAATACTCAACGCCATTGTATGTTTGTGACTTCGCTCAAATAAATTATAATTTACAATTACTATTATTAACACTTAACAGTGAATTCCTATTTAATTAAACTAAGAAACTAATTGCTATAACAATCATCGCAACAGATATAATTATGTAAATCAATATACACCGATTTCCAATGTAAACAAAATGTGTCTATCGGTTATTACCGGGTACAAACTTAATTCAGAAATGATCCATAACTGCTGATTACCACCCAAAAACCCATATCGACTGAGAAATGGATGGAAGTATAGAAAAACCTCGTTAACTAGAAATATTTTATATGTATGAATGATTTTGTCAAATAAAAGTGATTTTTATTAATTCAATTAAAGTATGCTTTCTCACACAAAGGTTCCATATTACATGCATGCATAATGCATTGCCATAATGAGAGCTAACACGTAATATTTTTCCATAAAAGTTGAGGGCTATGGGCTTGTCTCAAATAAAAGTAGTTTGAGTTGAATTAATCATATACCATGAATCATGTCGCTTCGAATCATTCTTTTACACCGCCACGATCCAAATTACTTAGTTCATATTATGTTTGGTTGAATTTTTTTATTGATTTGGTGTACATTTATATTTTCTTGAATATTTCAAATCAGCAGGCCACCAAGCTGGGTAGATTGTTGATTATTATATTAATCTAATATATATTTTGCTGCCTATAATACTTAAAGCCTCATTCTAATATTAAAGAGTTTAATTTACATAAATATTAAAGAATTAGAAAGTTAAATTTTTGACAAGTATCTTAACCTCTTCTCCCTCATTAAAATAAATTAAGTATGCATTATGTATGAATTTACATGGTAAGTCCTTTAGGTATTTACTAAGACTATATATAGACATACACGATAATGTATAATATCTAAAAATAAAATTATGATCTAAAAATGAGTAGGTTATAAAAAATAAAAAGATATAATTGGTCATCTCATCGGCAAAGATTTCCTCAAGCATCAATAATTATATTAAAGACAAGGAAGACGCTTCGATTCGAGATATACTCAAACGTTGCATTTATTTGAATATATATATACACCTAAACACATTTACTCCTCATAAACTAAAGATTGTAGATACATATACTCAAATATTTATGATTCGAAAGACATACGTATATCTTCTAATGCTACAAAGATACATCAAATCATATAAAGACCATGTATGGTTCTATCTTCATCAAATCTAATTGACTGGCCAGACTTACCATGAATCAGTTTATATATATTATTGTATACACATATATTAAAGATTCTTATATAATTTAGAACATAAAGATCCTAAATTATAAAATTATGCTAAATTAAATAATAATCACAATTAATATGACAAAATTATCATTTAAATAAATATTAATTTATAAAAATGATGAGACCATAATACTACTTTACCTTGCATACATTAGAGAGAAAAATCCAAAGGTAAACATAAATGTATATCCAACTGCAGAATTGGAGAAAATTGAACTTCATCTGATTTAAATGAGTACAAATGCCTCAGCATAATGAGAGTAAGAAATAGCAACAAGTAGCAAGCTTACACGGCAGCAAATATTAATGTGGTAAAACAGAGAGAGGTAGGCAAGAGCAGAAGTGGCTACAGGCTAACAGCTATGACTACTAAACCAAAGCAAGCAAAGTCATTAAATGACCACATGACCAGACCCTTTCTCCCATTAATGCCCCCCTTCATTTCACCTCACCACACAAAATATTATTCCATCGTCTGTTGTTATATCTGTCTGGAGACAGCAATGCCTCTGGATCACCACTCCTTAGCCTGCTTGAGGAATGTAGTCCTCTGCTACTAAACATGGGGCTGGAGAAGAAGTTCCTCCGCCGTGAAGAGGCAGAGCTGAATGACTCTGACACTGGGAAGCGGCGCCGGAAGAATGAGACAACTCTTGGCCTGAATGGTGAGGAGGTCCGCTTGTTTCGTCGGTACCTCCAGGGTGAGGTTGTTGCTGCCTCCAGCACAAGCCTTTCGGATCCTATATTCCTCTCGAAGCTGAAACTGTAAGAGCGTTTGAGCAGGAAATTGCGACGATCAGGAGAGGGAGGCTCCAACTGGGTGATCTCTCCTCCTCCTCCTCCTCCTGCTGTATTGGTTTCCAAAACAGTGGTCTCGATGATCACATCTTCCAAGCTCGGCCTTATCCTGGCAGCCATCAAAGGTGTGAATGGGGATTCAGGAGTGTATATTCCGGCTCTGCAGAGCGGACAATTGGCGTGTGAACGTAGCCATATGTCAATACAGTCAACGTGGAATGAGTGGGAACACGAAGGAAGCGTGCGTACGTAATCGTTGTCTTCGAATTCCAGCAAACAAACTGCGCAATCCAAGACGCAGCTCTTCCTGTTGTAGATTGTAAGTGGTATTGTCCTGATCGCTGTTTCTTCTAGTCCGTATGGTGAGTATAAGTAGAATGCTTCGTTGGAATGATCGAATGGATACTGAGGTGATGACTCCATGTTCCCTGCCGACGACGAAGAAGGCGCGTACCTTCTTCTCCACCTCAGGTATTGGCGTTGTATGCTTACAAACTGTCTGCTTATTAGGCGGGAATATGTGATGAATATAAAAGCCACAGCTATAATAATAACCATGGCTATCAATGGAGGGCTGAAATCAACTGGAAGTTTCGATGAGGTTGAATAAGTTGGAACCTGATATTCAGAATTTGGTTCTAGTGGGTGTGGGGCCTGAGAAATCGATGGCGTCGGAGAAGGGGATGGGGCTGCGGTTGGTTTTTTCATATGTGAATTTGTGGTGTGATTATTGGTGGTTGTTGGTGGAAGAGATTGTAACTATGAAAGATTTAATATTGGTAAGTGAATGCTTTAATGTATGAATTGAAAGTATGCGTTTATTGTGAGCTGATGCTGCTTCTGCTTCTGTTGACTTTAACAGCTTGCATGGAGGGGCTGGTCATGTCAGGAACAGTTTCTTATTTATTGCATGACACGTCAGCATTTGCTAAAGTTATGTGTGGTATTCAAGGTAGCCCTGGAACTGGGGTTCGATTTCACACTTTGACCTTATGTGATTTTGTACATTGTTTAGGTGGCAAGCTTTCATTGGGTGATAGTCAATGGCTTTGGAGGCGTTTCTTCAATATTGATATGGAGCATGTATTTCGTAATACTAATGCACTCTGGGAATGCGAGAGACGTGGTGCAAAGTCCATTTTATAAGAACTACTGTATAAGGTTAAGCACGTATGTGATGATAAAATGTGCTGAAAAAATTTATGATGGTTTATAAAATCAGTTTATCAAATATTCATAATTATGTAATATTCTGGAGATCCGGAAAAAGTGTTATACTAACATCATTTGCAAAGTTAAGAAGTAATCTCTAATCACTAATACACAATTCCAAACTGATATAAATGTTGTCCCATACTATATGCTCAGCATAACAGATTAGACATCAAGTGAACAAAACCATTCGGACATCAAGTGAACACAACCCTTTGGCATCTTCTTGCTACATATTCTTCTTAAGGAAACAACAGAGAAATAAACGGTACTGGAACTAATCTAAAATTTAACTATAGTTTCTTTAGAGTATTCTTTCTTGCCATCCTATTGCAGAAGCCTTCTTACTACAAGCAACAATTACAAACCTGAGGATAACCCATTTCTTCTAGATATATTCAATCTTTTTTTCTAGATAATTATTACGAATTACCCAGCAAAGATGTTATTATAGATTTCCATAGGAGTGGATCTCAAATAAATAGAAAAGAAAAAAGAGTATCTAACTTAATTTTAAATTGCCAAAGTATTATTCATGTGTCCTTGACTATCCTATATATCCTCTGTTCTACAACGAAATATTCTACTTTCTTTCCAATTATTGCAGATTAGAATCATCTTCTGAGCAGAAACTCACATATCACAAATACAAGAAATCTTTATTTTCTTTTTCTTGCTTATGTTATATCCATTTATATTATTTCAAATAAACATATATAGAACGTTGATGTGATTTGATATTTCAGCTTCCTTGGTCTATCACTAATTTAAAACAGAAGAACAAAGCCTAGAATTGTCTTTGTTTTTCTTTTATCTCAATTACTGATCATTTATTTCTCTTAAAGTTGCCTTTATTATTAGCTTGGAGGAAGAATGAAATACAGCGCAATGAAATCATCAGTTATCCTGTGAACAAGCTTCAAATCTGACTACAATAGAACACCCCTTCAAATGTGATGGCTGCAAAGAAGTTGGAATTGGCTCACATTACAAATGTTGCAACGATGACAACTGCAGCAACAACAACAACATTTGTGATTATGATCTTCACTTGCACTGTGCAATTCCTTCACCTTCCATATCACACCCATTCTATACCAAGTGTCAATTTGAGTTCATGTCTCGCCCCCCTGGGAGCATCCAGCGTTACTGCAATGCCTGTGAGAGAGATGTCATAGGCTTTGTCTACCATTGCCGATCATGTGGCTTTGATCTCCATCCATGTTGCGCGAAGCTTCCGATGGTTCTCCATGATGGTGAGGTGAAACTCTATTTGCAGAGAAAAGTTAGCACACCTTGTCACCGTTGTGGGAGGAAAGGGAGGAGCTGGACTTATAGGTGCGGACAATTACATTTTGAATATGGATATTCAAATATTATTATTTCTACTTAATAATCGAACTGTTATAATATTTTGTTTTTATGAGATACTAATTAAACGTGACAGAATGATAAATTTGGTCCCCACCCAGGCCCCACGTAAATTAATACAACTAGCAAGTGGGGCTAATATATTTACTTCAATTACAGGTCGAATTGCAAGAAGTATAATCTGCATGTAGCTTGTGTGAAGGAGATGTTGGTAGATAATTGGCATGAATTGTACTATGGAATGAAAATGAGTGTTCCAAGCCTCAAAGGTAGTCTTGAAACTCATCTTCGTCATCGGAAAAGCAGAAAGGGGAAAGTGCAGAAATGTTGCGAGATGGCTGGTTTGGCTCTCCAATTTATCATATCAGCAATTCTTGGAGATCCCACAACTCTAATTGTTGGTGTTGTTGCCTCCCTCATGTCAAAATAGGTGATTGATGCATTGCTCGTGATCCTTGCTTTTATAGTAAGTATCATGTGTAAATATTTTGTACAGTCGAGCAATACTACATATTTATTATCCCTCTGTCACTATTTAAATAATTATATATAAAAAATTTATCTTTTCAAATGATTGTTTTATTTATTAATGAAACTTTTTTGCATTGAAATTTGTTTTGTCTCCTAATATTTTTTTTGTATTGATTGATAACTTTTCTCACTATAAAAATTGTACAATCAATGATTAGCTTAATACTCCTTCTGATTTTTTTACTTGACATCCTAACATTTTTACGTTAATTAAGAAGCAATTAAAAATAAAAGTACATTTTACCTATATATCTGTAATCAATAACTAAAACAACCATTAATATCATTAAATACTCCATCTATTTCATATTAGAAGACTTTTTAGAATCTTACACATATATTAAGAAAATCATTATAATATTGGGAATGTGTAAATAGTTAGTGTAAGTTATTACTTTCTATGCAATTGAACCAATAAAAGATGTTGTTTGAGTTGATCAAGTACAAAAGTAACTTTTAAATATTAATTTTTTACATTGAAATTCTAGGACGACATACAATTTGAATAAACTAACAATTGCTAAAAAGCCTTCTATTATGAAATGAAGGGAGTATAAAATAAAACAAGTAGGGGTTTAAAAGGAAAAACTAATGAAACATTGCATTGAAATTGTAAGTGGCAACTATTTGAAAAAAAAAAAAAATTGCTAGTATGTCAACTAAAAAAAATTGAAGGGAATAAAATACTTTTCTTCTAAGCAATCAAATAAATAAAATAGAAAGTCACTTTATATCTATTCTTATAATAATAAAATATAAAGAGAGATTATTATTGAATAATAATTATTGTCTTTTTTTATAATAAATAATAATTGTTGTCTATTACAATAGAAGTTGTCACTATATATAGACAAATCAAGAGAGATTATTATTGAATAATAATTATTGTCTTTTTTTTATAATAAATAATAATTGTTGTCTATTACAATAGAAGTTGTCACTATATATATATAAACCTAAATCTAATATAATTGGATTAATAATAGATAGATGACCCAATAACAATAAAAGCTAAAATTAATATGAATAATATAGCTTGCGGATTCTTCTTGATGCATCATCTGTATCTATCTCAATAAAAAAAAAAAAAACAAAGATACATCAACACAATATCATTTATCATTTCTCTCTCAATATATGCAGTCAAAGTGCGGTTCAAATCCTTTACCTCCTTATTATGCTCCTATTGTATTTGTGCGGTTGTGCCCCATGCCCCCATTCTTTTATCAGTGGGCCAAACAAATAATTTTGCATTCTAAAAGAACTAAAGAAACAACTTTGCATACTCATCATTGGCCCACAGTTCAATTAACATTTTTATTACTCCCTTTGGTTAGTACGAGTATGTTTCAAGCAAACCATAGGGGATTAGGGGCTACACAATCAATTTCACCCCTCCAGATTACAATTCACCATTTCACAACTTAAATCAAAGTCAAGTCACTCAAGCAATTAAGATAAAAAATGGAAATATATTGCAGTTGGAAAGAAGAGCTTCATGGATGATTATTAGAGAAATCTACCTCGGAATAAGTAAACCATCATCATCCAAGACCATAAACTTATTCCAATGAGGCACAACTCAACCTTCCTGAGAATTTTCAGATCTCAGTAACTAATACAACTTCATCCGCAACCATAGTTTACATCAGGTGTTGCAACAACTGACCCAAACGGAACTTCAACCCTCTCTTTCACAAGGCAACGCACTTCGCCATCCTCTATCACAGGGATCCTTCCAGCTGGACACTCAACTGTTAACTTATTTTCACTATTATCTCCCTGCTGTGGCAGCAGCCCCCAAATGTTGACTTGATTATTATTTCGTTTCCTTAATCTAGGCTCAAAACCGGCCAAACTTAAGATACATATAACTCCAACAACTGTAAATGTAGCCTTGGCCGCTGCACCAAGTAACAGTTTTATTCCTCTGAGTGGGCTTCTAGATTCATGGACCATTCGATTTTTGTCTGTGCTAGTCTGACCGTTGCTTATCAACCCATCACGAGGATATTTGTGGGTACTTGTAAAGTGGGAAAGATATCCACAATCTGACGCAAGTGCCGGAGAAGGTCGGCTTGGATATGGGGGGAGGAGAAGATCATTGTTGTCATCTACTGTTTCGCCAACAAAAGCAATGGCCTCATTAATGACTTCTAAATTCTTCCACTTCATATAACTAGCGACTTGAGCAACTTCTTTTGACTGGTTGATCTCAGCCAGGACAACTTCTTTTCTCATACCATTGCTGCTGGTGCAAAGCCTGACAGTTCCAATATATCGATAAGGAGGTTGCTGAGTTTACAAGGAAGATGTATATTTCATCAATACCAGCATAAAACTAACAATCGTAGAGACAAAAATCAATTTTAGGCAATTGGCTTCCACTTATGCTACGGAGGAGCAGATTCATAGAGGTTACATAATAAAAATGTAAGGGTGTGACCACTAAGACCAACACTATATACAATTGAGCTCCAATATTAGTTAAGTGCTGAATTAGATGCAAGTTGAGGTTTACAAAGTTATATAAGCATGGAACATGAGATTCATTGTTGTACAAAAAGTTTTTAAATAAGCAAGATTAAGTATTTAACTTTCCCAAAAACGTTAACAACATCCATCATCCAATAGTAATTAAATGAAATAAATATGGTTGGAGAAGAAGGGGAAAAGTTTACCTGTAGGGAAGAAAGCTGAGCTTCAAGTGCTTGAAAGCGCATCATATGTCCAAAGGCTATCATCACTTTCTTCGTCGTTTGATACTCATTTTGCATGGCTCTAAGGCTCTTCCCAAGACTAACCCAATTCTCTCTGATTCCATTCTCTCTTTCTTTTTCCCAAGGGTTTCAAGGTTATCTCTAATCCTTAAAACATTTCTCCAATTTATATATTGTAAATTATTAAATATTATAGTTGATAATTATTAATATATATATATAACAAGCAGCATTAGCGTATAGTAGTGCGTAGAAATAATGAAAAATGAGCGAAAAAAAATCACCCAATTATTAATTTATTTTATCTCGAGTCGGGACGGAAAATATGAAAGGAAAAAAAAAATGAAACGATGTTATTCTGATAGTTGAAATTGATAGCTTTGTATATAATATAATGGCGTACAATTTCCTTTCGATCTACCAGTATTAATTTATCAGGTTTCTACTTTGCGGTTCTGATAATTGCGAAATATATATATATATATATATATATATATATATATATATATTAGACGAAAAAAGGCATAGTCGCGTATGATGTAAATAAAGGAAAAAGAGCGAAAAGCGGATTATTAATTTGCTTGGCGCATCGCGAGTCGGGATGAAAAATATTATCTTGAATTAATTTGCTTGATCTTATTGTGGTTGACAATTAAAAAAAATGCTCGTTAAAAAAGGGAAAAAAATAGAGGCGATGTTTTTATTGATATTTGGTCCCAAGCCCAACTTTGTAAAATATAATGGCATGCAATTTTAAGTGATGCTCAGAACTCAGCCAATATATCAGTTCATAGGTTGATAGTGCAAAAAAATATATGAAAAAGGCGAAAAAACGGATTATTATTAACACTTCTCCCAGTCGGACGGGCCAAAAATATTATCTTAGAGGGTTTATTAAATAATCGAAGTATTGATTTATCGGCTTACAGTGTAGTTGATAATTGAAAAAATTCCTTAAAAAAATATAAATAGAATTGAAAAACTAAATCGCCCAAAATCTCTAAGACCATTTGCGTAGAAACACTCGTTTCTCTCTTTATAACTACTATGTAGATTAGGGTAATAATGTTTCTTGTATAATCTTAATGAACAACGAAAATTAGAATGTTAATAGTAAATGGCTAATTAAGGAGAGTTGAAGTGGGAAAGGATTCACGGTCTGAAACACGCCCCATGGTGTAGGTGTAAAGCTTAACTACTTTAATTTTTTTGAAAGTTAACAATATATCACGAGAATGCAAAATGCTTTTCTGAAAATCTGTAGACGAAAAATGATAACAAATATCTGCTTTGTTATGGAAATATTATTTGTCTTATCCACCAAGAAAGTAGATTACTTGATTAGTAAGTCGTTAAGGTTCTTGTTTCTGCGAGTTAACATTCTTGTATTGTATCTTTAGGCGCATAAATAGGCGATTAGATTATATTGTATTCTACAGAACAACACAAGCAATAAAGTTATTCTCCTCCTTGTTTATTATTCTCTGTTATTTACATTGTATTTAGTTATATTAAATAGCGTTATCGGCCTTGATCAGCTCTCCATTGAGGTAATTTATTTCAACTTCCATATTTATTTATTGAATATTTTTCCAACATATATTATATTTCAAATCTGAAAAATATGTTAGCATACTAATTATTTATAATACTTTTGCACAGAGAATCTATCATTGAAATAGATTATTATTGATTATTGTCGAGAGATATGTTTGGATATAATAATGATGTATATTGACAACACAAATTTATGTGTTTTGAATTTGAGTCGAATTAGGTGTCAAGTAATATAATGAATAAACGAGTATCGTCTCACAAATTCAATATATACTAAATCTTAGGTCTTTTTCTTAATCCTTAATTAGCAATAATTAAAGAATATAAATTTAAATACAGACTACTTAACTAAAATGACTAAGCAATTAAATTAGCTAGTACTAACGGATGCACAAGTAGATCTTACTTAATATTAGTATAGTCGGGGCCTTACGATTTCGTCGGATCGTCGATTCGAAACACCTAGTAGTTATTTATTAATTAAACAAAAGCGTTACTTATCGATTGATATTACTTACCGGTTAACGCAATTAAGTCTGCAAGCTAGCCTTATCTACATGATGGCTTAAAATAGGATATTTTTTTAATAACATATGCTTATTAAATTGCACATGACATTACGCATATACCATGGTAATTGAAACATGTGTTCGATTGATAATTAAGTAAGTGACAACCTATTTCCTTAATTAATCACTTATATGAGCGACTTAATATTGATATCAAGATATTAAATACTAATTATCTTGTGATAATCGAATTATGAAACTAGAATTAAATTTAACTCCAAGAAAAATCAAATAAATCCAGTCCATTTATGTGGTCGACTAATAATAAAATTAGTTCATAATAAAAGATATAAATAAATACATGAAATTAATGACATTCATCTTTAACAATAATAATATCTTGAATTAAAATTATTAGAAACCAATTAAAAAGTAATCAACTCTGACTTCGCAATTAGCAATATGTAATTAACTACCAATTTCTTAACACCGAACTTCCAGTAGTGCCTTCGCTTTCCGACAAAGTTGATGACTTCTTTTTCTAGAAATTCATACATATCCTCTTTTTACTCTAACTCCTCCCCTCTCTTTTTTATAGTTCTGTACAATATTAATGGTAGAATTCGCGTGGATCGCTGACTGCATTAGCAACTCTTAGCCCAATTTGCTCGTATCTTGATTAGCCGATTCTTGGCTTTTAACATTAATTGCCTAAACTCAAATAAAAGCGAAAATAAGTACCAAATTATAGCCAGTTAAGGTAAAAATAACATCGACTAATATCTGATTAGGGCCTCAGCTCTTATATAATAAACACTTATCGCCTGTTAGTACTAAATTATTTGGAGTCTTGTTATGAAGATACCTTACAAGAACAACAAATAGACGGAGAAATAAGAGAGATAATGAGGATGATTTTATTGTTTTTGGAATTGTGTAGAATCTGATACAATGATGCACTGTTGCCAGGCTTTTAAGATACAATAATAAGGTAATGAAGTAGCTTTGGTAAATAAATGCTTTTTGTTGATTATTTCAAATGATGGATTTCCCTTTCTTGGTAAACAAGACGACTTGGTTGACAAGACATCCACAATATAATATTTCCATAACACTCCCCCTTGGATGTCTAATTCACTAAAATATGCCTCGTTAAAACCTTACTAGGAAAAACCCGTCTGGGGATAAAAATCCAGTGAAGGAAAAAGAGTGCATTATTCTCAACATACGCATATAATGTTGCCTCATTAAAACCTTAATAGGAAAACCCAATTTGGGACAAAACCTTGATTAAGGAAAAGAGTACAGCCAACGTATTAACTCCCCCACCATGACCAGTCAGCAGCGTCAGCTTGAGTCCGTAGTCTTTATCTTACGGATGGGTTTCGAATGTTAGGGTAGGAAGTGATTTAGTGAATATATACGCAGTTATTACAATGTCGAATTCATTGAAAATCAATTTCACCATTCCTTTAAAATCATGGGTAGAAGAACTTACCCAATATATTTTGTTCTATCTGCATTTGATATGTCGTTCGTTTAAGCATGCAGCCAGCGTCTGATTATGCGTCGTAAAGATGGAAATGGGACCAACTTTCATATGATAAATCATAAGTAATATGGTCTATTTGGATCATATTCCTCGACCAAAGCGCATTCACAATTTCTTCGTGCATTTGAATCTCTGCGTGTGTTGATGATTTTATTGATCTAGTTTGTTTTATTAAATCCTTTACGTAGAAATACGCAACTACTAATAAAAAGAAACACCGTGTATGTGATCTTCCCGATATAGATCATATAAGTATTATGCATTCGCATAATCAATTGTGTATAAATTGAATATGTTCTCTTTGGAACAATAGTATATTCACTTATATATTTGAAAGGCGTTTCAATGTATTCGTGTTGACATTTCCTCCTAATATATGTCATTTATTACAATATCGTTTATATGATCTTGAGGATCGGAAATAATCGGCTTGCTTTCTCTTTGTCGTGTGGGCCGTTGTTCGTTGGTGATATTATAATTATTGGGGAATGCTGAATGTGATCTGTCGATGGTATTCGTCTTAAATTCCTTCTTGAGAAGTTTACAGCTCTTAGAGAAAGCTATTCAAGAGTTCAATAATGTTTAAGTCATAAACATAAATTGCCATTTTCATAAACTTTTCTCCCGATCTTACATGTAAATACAATGCCATGTAAGATCATTAAATATAACCATCTTTTGTTAAATAATTAAACAGGAAAATCGTGGGATAAAAACCTAGTAAAACAAAAAGACTATATTTCTCTTTAGATATGCTTAATGTGTCTAATTCAAAGCCTTACCAAAGAAAACCGGTGGGAAAAAACTTAGTGAAGGGAAAAAAGAACAATGCATATCGTATCTCCCTGATGAATCATCATTCTATAAATATCTCACGATGAGATCATGGAGTTTAGATTATTCAAGTAAAAATCCATATAACTTGGCCTAGCGTTTGTCAAATGTGCATGATTATGTAATCATGTATCGGGTTAATAAAAGTAATACATTAGAATTGGTATTTCATGGTAAGTTCATATCTTTCAAAGCGGATACTAGTTATCTCCATGAATCTACTTTCTTGAGATGAAATATTTTATCATGTTTCATATATATTCAAAGTTCAAGTGACTGCATAGAGTCATACCGTATAGTATTTCTTTCCAAATCATTTGTAGACTTATTGTCTAGAAATTGAGAACTTCTTTAGAGTTTTCTTGCACTAACATATTCATGATAATTTAGTCATTCGGAACTATTCTAAGTCATAAGTTATAATTGGATTGTTAGTATCTGACTATTCGGGTCATCAACATGATAAATCTTTCGATCATTAATATGTAATATCAAAAAAATATGTAATATCAAAACCCGGCTTATACAATTTATAATTCAAATATTTCATGTCACATAATAAGCAAATAAATAAATCATATAATCACATAAGACATAATATAGTCAAACATAAACATGTATGACACTCTATCGATAGACTTATATATTCATGCAATATATAAAATGCAAATGAATATCTAATAATGCAGTTCAAACTTGTAATCCATCTTCTGGATGGCTTTAAATATTGAATATTTCTCATCTTAACTTCCAGTGAGTTAAGTTCCCGGGAATATAAATTTGTGCCTCTGGCATCATAAATTCTTATATGTGCTTCTAGCATCATAAATCTTTATACATGCCATGTATACTTATTTCTTAACATGTTATATCATAAATAAAGTACGCATATCAAGAAGGTTATATTTTGTTGCTACCAAACATATATTATTTTTGATACCTGTCGAAAGGTATCATCACCTTATAACTTTCGTTAGTGTTTTTTGGGTATAAGACAAATCATATGTCATTATTCTCGCAAATATAAATACTTAACTGCCCAGTATCGTCTATGTTAGTCTTGAATCCTAAATTTCTCACTTACATAATGAGTGAGTTCGCTACTCTTGATTGCGTCTTTTCTCTTTGTATTCATAAACATATTTCTACTCACTCAAGGAGATAGACTTATGATCCTCATATTTCTTTCATCATATAGAGCTCTTCATTATGTTCAATATTCATTGTCGATAATCTTTTCCATGTAGTTCCACCATATTCATGATAATTGGGAATCCATTGCATTCATGAATTTCGGTATGTAGATGTCTTCAGACATTTTATTATATCTTTAGCACATATTCATGAGATATATTCATCTATTTCTTAAAGGAAGTAATCATCTTATAGACTATCTTTAAATATTCTTCTTTTAGAATTTGAATGAATGGAACTATTTGACCTCTGATAGTTCTTGAGGAACCTTAGCTCTATTTTAGTGTTTCTGACTAATTATATAATTTCAATCTTATCTTGAGGTCGGATATTTGTTTGGTAGTGAGCTTAAGTTCGTATTATCAGCCAAATTTGTTCATATTATCTCTTGAGCCTGCCGAGCTTGAGTTAAATATTTATTAAATCTTGAGGATCGTATAGCGTAGGGATATTTCATTTCAAGATATTCTATTTTTTCGGTTATATTATACCGATGTTGAAAACATTGATATCTAATGGAAACTACTTCAATTCTATAGATGTTTTCATTACTTTAATTACATACCTTTTCGGTATAATAGTATATAGATATATACCTTTGGAATATATAATGTAAAAATCAACGTTTGTCATCTCTTGGTAATATATGATACGTATAATTGGAGGTAAAATATTTGGTTTCGACCAAACCAATTATATTGGGGGATTCTATGATAATTTGGCTTAATGCGTCAGTGACACTAAATAATATTTCTCAATGATCGATTAGCGGTATTGCATGTAATTCCAACGTACTCAATGTCTCTTGAGTTCAGCATTATCTCGCGTAAAGTCTTTAAACCAACTGAATTTGTTGACTCTTTAATGAGTCTCAGTCCATTCAATCATTATTTCACATCGCCCAACTCTGTCCAGAGGTGTAGTCCACAGCAGTCGTGCCAAATAATAATCGAACTTCTTGTTTGATAGAAGCTGTATATTTTAATAATACGTATATGTGTGTTACTTTGGTAATATTTAACTATTAAGACTTACCAATTTGACTTTAACTTCCTTTTTGACAAATATTAACTCTTAAGGTCCTCAAATGCTAAAAATATTAGCTCTTAGGAACTAATTCGATCAACTGATGATATATTGCTGGTTTTCATATATGTATGATAGTTTATGATATGTTTGGCACTACAGAGCTTTCGATCAATTTCACGCATTATTTAGCAGACATCTTTCTTTTATCCATGTTGTTGGTGGCGATCTGTTGGATGTTGAAAATCATACACTAGGTAAGTTTCCAAGAAGATAGGTGTGCCACAGGAGGCGCCAGTATCAAATCTTTCATAGCGGAAGCTGGCCTAGACATGTATAATCACTGACATCAATCGATTTAGCCTAGGCATTATATAGTCTTTCACTTTACTAAATCTTTCATGTGAACCTATTGTTTCTTGAGGAAATAATATATACTCTTTTATGGATATATAGATCGATAATTAATTTGTATATGTCAATAATTAAAACTGATAGGATATGCTTTATTGTTACTATGATGTGGGCATGAAAATCTGTGAAACTTGAGCCCAGCAACTTTATACAGCATGTAACAAAATATTTGTGTGAAATAATTTCTTACGGGCTTAATTTTACCTCTCAAATGCGAGGCGTACTCAAGCAATTTGTAGGTACTTTTGGACCTTGAAATGTATGTAATCATTAAATTCAAATCATGTAATGAAATCTGTATACTTCAAATTATATATGAGTCTTGAGTCATATAAGTCAATCATATGTTACAAAATGAGGGGCATTCCACGTAAATTAACCGGGAATATTAAAAAAAAATCCTTAATTTATTTGTCCAAATCAATTTTAAGTGCTAATCCTCACAGACGTCTTACGGACTCTGATAATAAAAGAATCTTATTTCACATTTGGATCATAAATCAAATATTATAGGTAGTTATGATTATAGTAAAGTCTTATCGAGATGACATTATTAGGTTCAAAAGCTACAGGTTTCCCAAAGTAAGCGAGAGATGACCTGAATGGGCATCCGTAGTTATAGCATCAAAATAATCGGATCACCCGATCATTTAATTTAAGTCATTTTAATAAAATTTAAACTCTGTTTTAATAATTTGATAATTTATATTACCGTAAATTACATGTGGCTAAGAGATCCCGAGTAAATAAATAATTATTCTATATACAATAATAATGGGACAGAGTAATGCGATTGTGAAAATCTTTCATTCATTATTAAATCTTTGATGTATGCTATATTTGTTCTTTATATATTTTGGTCTTATAATATTAACGACTTCTGTTTAATCAATTTATTTGAAAATGAACTTGATCAATCACATAGAAGTTTAAATACTCATTATTATATAAATACTGCTTAAATTGTGAGCACGTTCGCTAGATATAATAGATCCGACATCTATCATATCGTCTAACATATTGTATTTAATCCAAATATTTTGAACTAAATAATTATTCTATATAAATTACTAAATAATAATGGTACATATATATTGAAACAAATCAAAACAAAACTATAATCAGGAGAACAAACAATATTCTTGAAATTTTAAAAACCTTTGACCTGATTATCGGGATATAGCGGTTCATATTATATTGCTATATTTCAAGAATAAGAATAATCAATCGAGAGGATGAACAATTATATTATCTTTCAAAATGCAAAATGATTTAGTTTACTCTTGAATATACATCATTGTTACATCCAAATTATTTTCTCTATAAATCCATTATGTATATTTCAATGATAGATTCTACAGGTAAAAAAGTATTTAGTAATTAGTATGCTAACATATTTTTTCGAGATTGGAAATATAATATTATCATGAAAAAATCTTTAATAGCTCATCTTGAAGTTGAAATAAAATTACCTGGAGGAGGCTTGGTGATGCGATAACGTATTATGAATAGACGGAGTAAAGCTGTATGAGGGATGATTTCTTCTTTTGGAATGGCCAGAATCTGTTCACAATGAGGCACACTTTGTTATGAACTTAAGATACAATAATAAGGTAACTAACTAAGCTTGGAAAATAAGTAGCACTATTTGATTCTTTCAAATGATCGTTTAAAACTTCTTGGTAAGCAAAGGCAGCAGTTGTGAAACATCCATGATATAATATTTACTCTGGGGAGTATAATATAATTGTTCATCCTACAGTTATTTTTATTCTTGAAATATAATATTACATTTGACTATTAAAACCTCTAGTTGATTATTTTATTTCTTGGCGAATATTACTTCAGTTCATTTATATATAATATAGATCAATGATTCTTTTCGTAATGGTATCATTTATATATTGATGATGTGTGATGATCCATTTGTTTCATGTTATATTCAACCTATATTATTACGTACCAAAATAGTTGATTTAATGATTGAGGATCAATACAAAGTTTCATAATATGATTACGCAGACATAGATTTATTAGTCTAATCGAAAAAATAGATTTGTGTTTCTTTATTGGTTTCTTCCAACCATAATCATATAAACTAGTGTAGTTGGAAGAGCCGACAAATTTAATTGAAGAGCAAAAATATTGGTTTCTTCTTCCACTTGTGTTTAACTTTGTTTCTTTTACGTATAACGGCCGCGCCGGGTGGGCACGAGTTGGGGCCGTCATGGCCTGCGTAATCGATGCATGCGGCGATGGATAACAATAAAATAGCTTAACTTTTACATAAATAAATAAAACAATATAAGCTAGATCAAAATCCGGGTGAAATAGCAAATGAAATACCAACCAACATGAAAATCGCTAATATAAATACACATCAAAACAATTTGTTATCTGACTCGAGTCGATAATAATTATTACATACAACGAGAGACTTCAAGAAGATAAAAGTATTATATTTGTTGGTCTTGACCATGCATCTTAAGTGCAGCGACTCTTGCGGCCAATCGTCTCGGTCGTTCATAATAGCGCAGGCATGAAAACGCCCGGCCATGCGGGAGAAAATAGGAAGTGACCTAAAAGGCAGGTGAAAATATGAGAAATTCCTTCACGCATTCATAGAATAAGAATAATTTAGATTCTTATTTAGAGTATATACCCCAGTATTATTTTGCACATAGGTTCTTTCGACACCAAATAAAACTTTCACTTATTGGCTTTCTAAGCAACACAGTGATAACTCGCTCGTCAACAACTTACTCAGTACACCTTAATTACCAAGAGGTATTTACTGTCTGTTATCTTTTTTGAAGTATATAATTCCCCGATATAATATACTTTCAAACACACACAATAACTTAAACATATATCTTAACCTCTCATAACAAACTAATACTCTATTCGTCGACTTATCTTTGGATTTAAACTTTAAAGTACTACTCCCATTTGCAATCATACTCCTCCTATGACAGCTAATGTTCGCCATTAAGACGCCCACGAATATATCGTTTCTTAATGTGAGTAATATATCTTGAATCAGTTAACCTAGATGCAGTTATCTTAAGGATTTTGGTATGCGGAACTTATTTACTCCGTGGTATCGAGATTAGGTAGTTAGATCGATTACTTATATTCGCACATTTGAATCCATTTTCCGCCCATATATATATAAAATATCATCGACATAAATGACAGTTAGCATAAACTTGATTTATAATTTTGCTCCTAATGTCCTCATTCGAAATATCCGTCCATTAGCCACTTAAAGTATATAGAACATATCTATGAAAAACCCGATGTCTTGGGTAAAGGCTGGCGAAAATAAATACCGTATCTACGAAGAAAAATAGTTCTTGAAACGAAATTTCAGCCTTAAAAAATGAAGTATAATAGCCAATATTTGTTCTTGCTTAATGACAAGATTAGGAATAGTCATCGTAGTCAAATGAATAAAATACATATACGGATTTATCGGATAAAGTCATACAACGTAATTCCCTGAAGTCTCGGGCCTTAACACATGAATATATATATGAGGTTAGATAAGCCTTCTTGTCCTTGAATGAAATCCACAGGCGCAATGACGACTTCCATTTCTAGTCGTGAACCTCACATCTCATTATCCCCACCGGTATGCCATCCTACAATCTTGTATACTCAATCCGTCTACTGCAGGAATAGGACTGTCCTTGAATCACCTGTGGCTTATACCGCGTTATAAGGCTAACATATAGAAATATAAAACATGACTATACACAAAGTATAAGACACATATACTATACACAAAGTATAAGGCACGCGCCTTATTATACCATAGTATAGGGCCACGTAAACAATGCAACGACAAAAGTATCGAAAAGACTTCATACATTTCTTATACCGAGTACTTAAGGCCAAATCATGTATTATCTGAAGTAGTATAGGGCCACGTCAACAATGCGCCTGTGGCGATCAAAAGAGTCATGCCTTGTATCTTGAGTAGTATAGGGCCAAGCCGTAGCTATACCGTAGTATAGGGCCACGTCGGCAATCTTGCAATGGCGATCGAGAACTCGCACATTTCTTTAGTAGTATAGGCCAAACCAGCAGCGCTATCTCGTGTTATAGAGGCGACATCGGCAAATGCACCACAACAAAGCATTGAGAGAGTAAATGCATGTGTTATGCAGTATAGAGATTCGATAGCGTCACACGTATCTGCCGAGGAAGGAGAGTCACTTTAATCACACAGTAATCCAGTATAGAATTCGCTTTGATACCAAGGCCTGAAACTAGTGCCTTGGCCAAAACTTCTCCTCCCCAAGCAGGTATTCTGACACACAATTAAAACATCCCTTGTGTCAATCCTGATCGCTTGAGCAAAGGCCACATGAATACCCTGAGTACCGACAAAGCACATAAATACCACAATGCGAAATGAAATTATTACATAAATACCACAAGTGCCGGCAAAGTACGCGTAAATACGCGTAGTGCCGGCGAGGCCACATAAGCTACCCGCAGTGACGACAAGGCCCACGAGTCTGAAATACAAGTTGGGAGTTCAGGCATTCTTTCGAAGCCAATCTTGGTATACGAAACACAATCACGTAATCATATTAGGCTCACTGTCATTACAACCATTACATATATGCCGTTCAGCGTAATCATATCGCGAGGACATATACACCACTTCATAATTATGTACAAAGACACGTACACCACTTTACACATAGTATATTATAAGCACGAATTTTACCGTTTAAAAGAAATCACGTAAGGTAATACGTGAGATAAATACCGCCTCTACTTAGTATCACCAAAGAGTCCTCACGAAGAAACGCGATCACGACGTGCCACTTTTCCCTTGATCGAGCTAAAGTACCAGTATACTCTTGAGCCCAATACCAAAATTACGTTCTAGAATAAGCATTACCAAGCTGTCGGAAGATTTCATGATCTAACATGGCGGGTAAACCATCAATTACTGTCCAGCCGAGCAACGGCAGGTCGATCCTGCTAAATTCCATCTTATTACTTTATCATTCTGATCCAACTTATAAATCATTCTAGTTAATCGGCGGGTCCACTGATGGCAACTATGTCTCCAAAATATCAATTACAACTTCGACTTGGAATTAACGCTTTTCAACTAACTCCGCTTTGTCAATTTTAAATCACCGATTTAATACAATAAACTACAAATAAGGCTTATTCACTTCACACATTTAAAGTTTTATAAAAATATCCACATAAAAAGTCAATTGAAACCCCAAAAGTCAACTCGACCTTAACATCCTGACGAGCTCTAAATCACGAATTAAATCGCGTATATCGTCCCCTTGGAACCCATGTAGCCCACTAAGATTCATCGTAAAATTAAGTTATGGAAAAAGTCAATAAAAAGTCAACTATGATCCCTCGGCATTTTTTCAACCCCCATAAATCGATAATTATGTCAGCTATTATCGATAATCTAAGCTTAGTAGGCAAAGATTACATAACGTAATAAGCATCAGCTCAAGTCAACTCAAATTTCCAAAAAGTCAACATCCAGGCTTCGAAATACTCGAAAAGATTCGAACTTTCTTGCCTCGAAGCGTAGAAATGACAGAAGTCTCAGAAATTTTAGGACCAAAGCTGTGAAATTTGGAAGAAAAATTGAAGAAATTTTCCTTGAGGAAAATAGGAGGAGTTAGGCCTCGTGGGGAGGAAAAGAAGAAAGAAAAAAAATTTCTTTGGATGATGACACTAAAGGATAAGCATAAAAAGTCTCGCGGGGTCCCACTTTCAAAAATATCTCGAACTTGCTCGCTTTCGTTCGGTTTCGGTTTAGTTTTTAAATACCGGTTTATAGCCTTGGCTTCAGCATAAATTTAACCCAATCCCAAATAATATCGTACCATCAAATTAAAACTTTAAAATTCTCAAAACGAAATATACTACAACCGACCGATTCGTTGTATTTAGATAAATACGACTCACGTCTAAAGATAAAATTCTTCCATAATGAACACTACTAGAATTATAAATGTAATTCGGCTAAAAAAATTTTCTGAAACCAATATTATCATCGAAATTATTTATCTGTCCCGGATCCACCGCCGACCGAAAAACTAATTAAATTTTTTTTTTTTTTTTTTAGCAGTTATTGTCTACCGCCTTATAAAATTTAGGTCACCGAAATTTAATTTAGAACAATCACATCGAGATAAACTCAGCCTTGTCACTACTCGAATTTCCCCGATATAATTATGCATCTTCGTAGCTCCACATAATATGTATGTCGATTGACTTCATTTGATTGACTCTCTTACACCATAACACACATTCAACGGCGATTTTTCCTATTGAAGCTTATCGTCTTATTGCTACGCTTGTTATTATCATTATCAATCTTAGTATTATAAACGTCTGATTGCTCAAAATACCAACTTCGAACATTAAAATTCATATTGCTTGATACCGATCTTTGTCCACTCGTAATTTGTGTCGCCATAATACTCCATATCACATAATCCCAACTTGAGTAAGCGACAAAATCTCGCGCGCGGACAGCCTCTGACAGCTATAAAATAACTTACAAAAATAAACCTGACCAACATCATATATAACAATTCGACCACTTTAAAATTTCATACTTGAACGCCCGCTTTCGTCTAGTATCACTCAAATCAAACAATTCACAAATCACACATATAATATCAATCGTACACACAGCCAATCTCGGCGTAGCGTCCATGTACACGATACAACAATTTCATATAGGAACTATTCTCGCAAAAATATATTCACCAGTCGTCCATAACACAAAATATACTCGATTGAACACACCCAATCATATACATATTCAAACATGAATACCACAAAATAAATAGCCAGAATATCTGTGCATATGACCTTTAGTTAATTGACGTTACTTAATTTCACTATTAAGCCCACGGATAAGTTTATTACGCGAGATACACAATCGCGATCAATTTTTCATATACTTCAATCAGCGTAGATAAGGTAACAACCAGTGATAAATCCCCAATTACTCCAAGTATCCAAGAGAAATTCTTAATTATTTTAAAGATCAACATCTTACACACGATCAATTGCTAATCCATGACTTCGTGTCACGAGAATCTTCTCAACTAACTTCTATTACCCTTAAATTCATAGCGATTGCCCCATTTATCAACAACTTCAAATTTGCGCGATTGAATTCCTCTCGATACTTCGGGTATAATTAGGTCTCTTCTTAAATCCTCGAACATATTCATCACGTATTCCCGTCTCGAAGGTTTCAACTAAGTTTACATCCTCGAATGATCATTACTATCACAAAAGATGCACTCTACTCGAACGAACTCTTGCCAAGCATTATTAACGAGGATGCTTCCGAACTCTTTTCTTATTAGGTCTCGATTTGTATTCACCACGACTTATTTATCATTTCCAATCAAACCCACGTTTCGGCTTCCTTATAATCAGTCTTAGTTAACCCAACCTTACTTATAACCCGTTGATATTCTTTCTGACTCCACCTCAGTATATCGTATATTAATTATCACATATCATAATTAATTTTCGCCATAAAATCTCGTGCTTTGTCTTGCAGCATCAACTATTAAGACATTTCCCCGAAAATATATAGATAACTGAAATATCTCTATATCTTCCGATACACTTGCATCGTATTAACCCGTTACATGTATCGTTCCCGATATAATCTCTCGCTTAAATATCTACTTTCATTAAATCATAGATCTCCGTATATACTTATTTTACCCGTCTCAATAGAATACATAACTTCGGCGTGCGTCATATTACCCAATTCATTTTCGCATATCTCTAATATAACACATCTTAATCAATAACACCACAAAACACGAATGCAAAGTAGTCTCGTAAGACCGCCGTGCGGTCGGAAATCTTGGTGGGCGTCCTCCAGCGGTCAGCCAGTTGAGGAAAGAAATGAACTCGAACAGGAAAATGACTCACAGCGCTGACACACTTATAACTTTGAACTGGAGCACGCATAACCACTGAGCCGAAAACATAAACTGGGCTGCGATAAAGAATTATGACCAGCGGTGGGCCCCCCACGAGGTTGGGACCCGTCGCTGACCTGCGTAATCAGTACTTGTGATGGATAACAATAAAAATGACTTCTTTTACATCATAAATAAAACAATATAACTTCGTCCGTCGGGTGAACTAACTTGATAATTACAACAGCATGAAAATCGTAATATAAATACCGGCTGAGCAATTTGTTGTTATACAACTCGAGTCAACTAATCAATTATTACATCTAATGAGAGACTTGAAGATAAAAGTATAATTTGTTAGGGGTCTTGAGCCACCATCGCCATCTTGGCAGTGCGGCTTCTCGACGATGCATCTCGGTCATTCATGACAACTGGGCATGAAAGCATGCCGTAGGGAAAATAGGAAGTCGGCTAAAGGTGAAAATAAATAGCCTGAGAAGTTAGCCTCGATCGCACGAATAAGAATAATTTAAGATTCTACTTTATTTAGAGACTATATACCCAAGAGTATTATTTTTTATAGTTACTCGACACGAATAAACTTTCCTTATTGGCTTTCCTAAGCTAACACCGATAACTCGCTCATTCGACAACTTACTCATGATGCATAATTACAAGAGTATTTCTCTATACATTATCTTCACAGTATAAATTAATTCCCAAATATAATATACACTGAAACCTGCCAATAACTTAAACATATATCTTAACCTCTCATACTTTCATTATATCTATTTCAATCAACATCTTTAGTTCACTTTAAAGTACTACTCCCATTTTACAATCATACTCCTCTATGACAACTAATGTTTCCTCATAAGACAACTTCAATATATGCATTTCTTAATATGGTGAGTAATATATCTTGAATCCGGATAACCTAGAAATGCAGTTATCTTCCCAGTTTTCCATTTAGTATCTGAACTTATTTACCTCCATTGAGTATCGAATTAAGTAGTTAGATCGATTACTTATACTAACACATTTGAATCCATTTTCCTACCATATATATATAAAATATCATCAAAAAGCATCATCAATGATTAGCGTAAACTTCGGTTTATAATTTACACTCCCTAATGTCCTCGTTCCAAGGTATCGTCCATTAGCCACTTAAGATATATAGAACATATCTAGCAAAACGAGTAATGCCCCGGTAAAGTACAAGCGAAAATAAATACGTATCACGAGAAAAATAGTTGCCCGACGAAATTTCAGCTTAAAAAATGAAGTATAACCATCAAAGCAACATTGCTAGCAGCAAGCAAAGATTAGGAATAGTCATCGTAGTCAAATATGAATAAAATACATGTATACGAGGATTATCGGATAAAGTCATACGCTTATAATTCCACATGAAGTCTCGGGCATAACACGTGAATATATAATAGAGGTTAGATAGCCTTTTTAATCCACCCAAATGAAATCCACGGGGGCTTCGACAACGACTCGAGCCTCTGGTCGCCAGATCCTATCTCTACCGTATCCCGCTGTTATACCGTCCTACAATGCGGCGTATACCGATCCGTCTACGAGGAATGGACTAATCCCGTCGCCACCATGACATACGCGTTATAAAGGCCAAAACCGCGCTTATACACAAAGTATAAGGCACGCATATACACAAAGTATAAGGCACGCGCGCTATCTGTGAGTATGAGACCCACGTCAACCGATACCTGTATCAAAGTAATCAAAAGACTTCGTACATTTCTCTTATACTGCGAAGTATAAGGCCAAATCGCCTGTTATGCCGTAGTATAGGGCCCGCATCGACAATGCCTTAGCGATAGCGATCAAAGGAGATCGTACAGCGCTATGCGTGGTAGGGCAAACGCTGGCCCATACCGTAGTATGGGGCCCACGTGGATGCACACGACAAAGCGATCAAAGACTATTTATTTCTTATCTTTTAGTAGTATAAGGCCAAACGCGCACTATCTCTTAGTAGTATGAAGACCCACGTCGGCAATCACCTTGGCGACAAAGCGATCAAAGAGAGAGTCATACATGCGTATGCGTAGTATAGGGCGATAATGCGTATCCTGAGAGGAGAGTCGCACAATCACTAGTAATCCAGTATAGAATTCGCTACGATACTCGAAGGCCTCGAACTTCGTACATAACCCAACCCAACTACTCCATCCCAAGCGGTATTGTGCACAATTAAAACATCAGCGTAAATCAATCGCAATCGCCGACAAGGCCACATGAATACCACAATGCCGGCAAAGCCACATAAATACGCGAGTGCCCGTGAAGCCACATAAATACGCGAAGTGCCGTGAGGCCCACATAAATACCCTGAAGTGCCGACCAGGGTACGTAGCTACCACCAGTGACGACAAGGCCACCCCAGAATCTGAGAAATATAAGTTGGGAGTTCAGGCATTCTTTACCTCAGGCAATCTTGACGCCCGCGAAACACAATCCATGTCATATTAGGCTCGCACATAATCGTACAACCATTACATGTATACCGTTTCCAATAATCATATCGCGAGGACATATACACCCTTCACATAATTATATTACAAAGACACATGCATACTTTTACACGTAATTATATTATATAAGCACGGTACACCGTTTAAAAAAGAAGTACATAGGTAATACGTGAGATAAATACTCGCCTCACACTAACTATCCACAAAGTCCTCACGAAAACTAGCGATCACGGGCGTGCCCTTCCCAGCAGTCGAGGCCTAAGAACACCGAAAGTATATAGGGAACTAATACCAGAATTACATTCTAGGATAAACATTACCAACTCTAATCGGAAAGATTTCTCATGGTCCTAGCATGGCCCAATTAACTATCGAATTATAATCCATCGACGCAACCGTCGATCCACTGCTAAAATTCCATCTTATTACTTTGCTCATTCTGATCCAACATAAATCATTCTAGTGTCGAGGTCACAATTAGCAACCTATACTCCAAAATATCGAATTCTGACTCAACTTGGAATTAACACTTTTTCAACCTAACTCCCTTTAATCAATTTTAATCCGCGATTTAATATTACGATAAATTTCTGATAAGGCCCCAATCAACTTCTACATTTAAAGTTTTTATAAAAATATCACGTAAAAGTCAATTGAAACCCCAAAAGTCAACTCGTGACATGCGTCCTCAAAGCGAGCTACAAATCACGAATTCATCGCATATATCGTCACAGAACCCATGCCCGACTAAGATTCATCATAAAAATTAAGTTATGGAAAAGTCAACCAAAAGTCAACTATGATCCTCGGCATTTTTTCAACCCCATGCATCGATAATTATCAACTATTATACGATAATCTAAAGCAGATGTGATTCTATAACATAATAAACATCAGCTCAAAGTCAACTCAAATTTCAAAAGTCAATCACAAAATTTCGAAAATACTCCAAAAGATTCGAACTTTCTTTACCTCGAAAGCGTAGAAAGTGACGAATCTCTCCCGAAAATTTTTAGGACAGCTTCGCGAAATTTGGAAGAAAAGTGAAGAAATTTCCTTGAGGAAAATAGGAGGGAGTTCGACCTAAATGGGAAGAAGAAGAAATTTTTTTTCTTTGGATGATGACAGCAAGGATAAGCATAAAAAGTCTCGGGGTCCGCACAAAATATCTACCGAAACTGCTTCCATTTCTCGTTCGGTTTTTCGGTTTAGTTTTTCGATACCGGTTTAGCAGCATATTTCCGACGTAAATTTAACCCAATCCCCGAATAATATCATGCGAAATACGATTAAAACTTTAAATTCTCGAAAGCGAAATATACTCTGACGACGATTCGGCGTATTCGACCATTCGACTAGATCTAAAGATAAAATTCTTCCATGACAAGCAGTACTAAATTATAAACAATTGACTAAAAAATTTTCTGAAATAATATTATCGTGAAATTATTTATCTTATCCCCGGATCCTTGTAGGCAGAAAAACTAATTAATTTTTTTTTTTTTTAGCAGTTATTACATTTCCTAACACATAGGGGTGTAAACCAATATCGATGATGTCAAAATCTTGGCCTAAAATAATGTAAACCCGATAAACATCAAAATTTATGCTTTATGAATATTTCAATAAATAATTTATTACATTAAAAATTAAGAGTTTAAGTTTCATTATTTGAGCCTTTGTTTCATGATTTGATTTAGTGGTATGAGATTTTTATAACATATCTTCAACTAAATGTATGATTTTTATATTATAGTATCATAATGGCCAACCTTGCAAAACTTCGAGTTTATGGCCTTTGACATTTAAGGAAAATTATTTTCCATGGAGTGCTATATGTTGAGATTCATTTGGATGCAAATGGTCTCGGAGATCTTATAAAAGATTAGAATGGCTTCACGATCAAGTGATCTTCTTGTGTTCGCCATCTTCCACGAAGGATTGAAAAATGAATATCTGTTTGTAAAAGATCCACTTGACCTTTGAAAGAAAAAAATAGAAAAAGAAAATCATGGCCACACGAAAGCAGTTATTCTCCCAGCTCGCTATATTTGGATCGTTTGACTTTGAGATTTTAAAAGTGTCGGTGAGTATAATTACCTTCTTTTGAATTAGTTCCGCAGTTGAGAAGTTATGGAGAGAATATCACTTCGACAAAAGATATGCTAGAAAACATTCTCACTTTTCACTTATTACTAACGTTTTCCTGCGGCGGCCCAATATTGTGAAAAAGGCTTTAAAAGATATTCCCAAACTGTCGGTTACTGTACTAGGTGAGCAAAATAATGAGCACTTGATGAAAAATCATGAGTCCGTCATTGGATCGACCCGTTCCGTGGGCGAATCACGATAATTAACAGTAAGCGATCGTGGTGGGTAGGGCGAGGCGAGGGCAGTGCCGTGGTTTTTTCGTCGGCAATACCATGGACGCCCGTCGTATCGAGGAGAGCGTGGGCGTAAAGTGGAGCAATAATAAAGCAAAGGATAAATGGGTAGAATATATGCTACCGTTGTGGGTTAAAGACCATTGGTCATTTTTGCTCGTGCCGAAGCATCTTGTTGATCTTTTATCGAGGGTCGATAGAAAAGCAAAGGAAAAAGGTGGAAACAAACTTTGCATTAGAAATGGGAGAAATTAATCATGGTCAATTTGATACCACCCACTTGGATGTTGATGACTTCCTGGTTAACACAGAAAGAAAAATCGACGAAGACGAAACCATCTAGAAAAGGATGAAACTATTTAGAACTATTTGCATCTACATTATTTCTTTTGAATAAGCCTTTTGAACCATGGCATTGTTTTAGTTTGAATGAACTTTTATGATGTTTTATTTTAGTTATCGTTGATGTGTTTCGATTTATCCAATGTTTAACAACTATATTTATCGATTTTTTAATTTTAAATGTTACTCTCATTTTTTGTATAATAAGAAAAATAGATACCATAATCATAGTTGGTGACTTGGTATTGTGATTCTCTGATCACAGGCTAGTTCGGCTAAGGAAAGATTTGGTATTTAAGGTCCTCGTGGCCTTTATCTTCATGGGAGCTACGCAGTGTATGATTTTCAATTTTCAATAGATTTTCAGCATCATGGATAAAGAATATGTCTTGCAAATGGTGCAGCAACTCACACCGTCCTAAAAGATAAGAAATATTTTCTTGTTGATAACACGAGAAGCAGTGTTATTCTGATATCGGAGTAGTGCAAAAATTGATTGAAGGCTCTGGAAGAGGCGACATGTTCCTTAGGGGAACACAATTTCATATTAAAGATGCAATATTCCTCCCCAAGTCTCAAAGAAACTTAATCGGTTTCAAGACATCTTGAAATGGCCGTGGCGTTGAGACGACAAGTGAAGGAGGAATGGAATTTCTCAATATTACAAGCATAATATCTGGTAAAAAGACCATGTTAGAAAGGTTACCAGCATTGTCATGTGGGTTGTACTACACGCATATTTCGAGTATAGAAACACATGTCCTATCAAACCAGAAGTTTGAGAATCATGATGAGTTCATTGTTTGGCATGACCGGTTAGGCCATCCCGGATCAATTATGATGCGAAAAATAATTGAAAACTCTCTTGGACACCCATTGAAGTCGACGAATTCTCGATCGAAAGGAATTTGTATGTGTTCATCATTCCCAATGTAGCTCATTATCGGACCTTCTGACAAAGGTGAAATGGATCTCAAATTTTTTTAGGCATTATGCAAGGTGATATATGTGGGCGATACATCCTATATGTGGAACATTTAGGTATTTCATAGTCACTATTGATCGTCAACAAGATGGTCCATAGCATTATCACATTATGCACTCGTAACCTAGCGTTTGCGGATTCTTTTACTCAAATTATTCGATTAAGGGCACATTTCCCTGATTATCCAATCAAGAAGATACGGCTTGATAATGCCTGTGAGTTTACTTCTCAAGCTTTTAATGACTATTGTTTGTCAGTTGGAATTGATGTTGAACACCCTGTAGAACATGTTCATACACAAAATGGTCTTGCTGAATCATTTATTAAACGTCTTCAATTGATTGAGGCAAATTTACTTATGAGAGCAGAAACTCCCAATTACTTGTTGGGGAAGTAACGCTATCTGCATCACGGCCGACACTTGTCGCATCGAGGCCAACAAATTATCATACAACATCACTTTCTGATTGGTTTCGAGATTCGTAGACCCAGTATTTCCCATCTAAGAATATTTGGAAGTCTGCGGTATATGTCCTATTACTCGGCTTCTGGCCTTACTAAGATGGAGTCGTCCAAGGTGGTTGGGAATTTATGTTGGTTTGAGTCTACATGCATAATAAAGTATTTGGAACCTTGCTTGCGGGAGACTTATTCTTTCTTTCGATTTGTTGTTATTAAGCCAGCGAATCTGATTCAAACATTGGGGGAGAGAATAGCGGTGAGAAATATTAGTTGGAATGAATTATCATTATCTTATCTTTGATCCTTGTTGAAACAATGTGAAGCTAGAAGTTCAAAGATAATTCATTTACAAGACTTAGCTAATAAACTGCCAAATATTTTTCGAGACCAGTTGTGATAAATCACCCAGCATACCCATTTAATGCTCGATCAAATTGATGTCCACTAAAAAGGACCCAATAGTATTGCGAATGAGTCTAAAGCACGCATGAAGCGTGGTAGACCAATCGGTTCTAAGAATAAGAATCCTCGAAAAAGAAAGGAGGAATCATCATAGATGGTCAAAGAAGAGGATACAACAAATCACAGAAGAATCTCATTTCATAACTAATAATTTGATTCGAGAAAGAACACCAGTACTGAAATTAGTAACAATGAAGATCTCCTAAATTATATTATGAGTGGATGAAGGTGGAACGAGAAATAAGATACGTCGATGATAAATTCTCATATAATATATGTTGAATGTGATGGATGAAAATGAGGATCATAGACGAAAGTCTATAGATGAATACGGGCAGAATGATTGGCCAAAATAGAAGAGACAATCGAGTCGAATTGAAATCACTTGAACAACAAAAGGTTTTTGGACACATGGTCCGTACACCAAGCGGTGTAAAGCCAGTGGGATATAAATGGGTATTTGTGCAAAAACAAATGAAAGGGGTGAAATTGTAGTGCAAGGCAAGACTTATAGCCCAAGGATTTTTCGCAAAGGGCGACATTGATTATGAGGAGACATATTCGCCGATTGGTGGATGCAACTACCTTCGATGTTTAATTAGCACAGCGGTACATGAGCGACTCGATTCGCCTAATGGGCGTTGTAGCGGCTTATACGTATGGTACACTTGAAATGTCATTTTATGAAACTCGGAAGGATTACATTTTCACGAGCACATGGTTCAAGTTCTAGAGAACATTTTTCTAAAATTGAATAAGTCCTTATACGGGTTAAAGCAGTCTGGGCGAATGTGGTATAATCGCCTAAGTGAATATTTAACCAAAGAGATTATAAGAATGATCTTACATGTCCTTGCATTTTCATGAAAAGATCAGGAAAAGAGTTTGTAATAATTGCAGTTTATGTTGATGAGTTAAATATATTTGGAACTGCAGAAGAACTTCCAGGCATGGCTAGCAAGAAGGAATTTGAGATGAAGAGATCCTGGGACAAACAAAATTTTGTCTTGGTACCAAGTAGAATCACTTGAGTAAGGAATATTTGTATGTGAAGAAACTTATGTGAAAAGATTCTTATGATTCTTATGGATAAATCATCCATTGAGCACCCCCAGATGGTTGTGAGATCGGCTAGATGTGAGCAAAGCCAGATTCAGGCTAGAGAAAATGTGAAGAACTCTGGTCTGGAAATCACTCATTTAAGTCTTATTGGAGCTTAATGTATCTTGCAGTCATCTGAACCCGGACATCATTTGGTGTGTCTATTAGCAGTATAGTTCTCACATGACTTCAAGGCATTGGAATGGTTAAACAAATTCTTCGATACTTTGGGAATCTGATGGATATGGGATTGTTCTATTCAAATACCTCAAATTGGAGCTAATGGGATATCTTTGATCTGGGATATCTATCAATCAACATAATGGAAGATCCGCAGGCCCCGGATATTTATTCACTAGTGGTGGAAACGGCTATTTCATAGCGTCTATGAAACAAACTATTTCGGCTACATCGTCGAACCATCTTTGAAATAATAACTAATACTTGAAATCGTGAATCTTTGGCTAAGAAGCGTGATCCGTCATATCCAAAATACATGTAGATTATTATCTAAAAAGTTGGTAAAACTGACGCATATGAAAATAATTACTGCGTGTATTACACGATTAAAGGATATATCAAGAGATAGAAACCAACGTATTCGCCGAAATTCTTATGCCATGATCTTCAAAAGAATGGTGAAATCGATATCCCAACGATTCGATCTTTGTGATAATCATGGCGAGATATATTATTCATCGGCTCACTACGCCAGCGTTCGAAAAGTTATCCGAAAACATGGGACTACGTCATTAGGGATGTCAGTGATGTGGTAAATGAGAGTTAATAAAGCGTTGTCTTTCTTTCCATGCATCGAGGTTTTGTCTCAAATGGGTTTTCACGATAAGGTTTTAATGAAGCCCAGCATTATAAGCGTATGTTGAGAATAATGCCTTACTTTGTCCTTCCAGCGAGTTTTTTATCGAGACGGTTTTTAAAAGGTAAGGTTTTAACGAGACATATTTTTAGTTAATTAGGCTTGTCCAGGGAGTATTATGGAAATATTATGGATGTCTTGTCATAGAAAATAGATTCTTGATTAGAGTCGTTAAGTTCTTATTTAAAGTTCTTGAATTCTCCTTATTATTGTATCTTGAAAGTCATAAATAGACAATTCGTTGTATTGTGAAATTACCACGAACAGCCTTAAGCGATAAAAGTTATTAAATAAGCATTTTTATTCGCTCTGTTTATTCGTTGTATTTGGTATATTCACTTAACACTAACGTTGAGAAATTTATATGGAGTACATTTGAGTATCATTTATGATTTTTATGTTATTTGGTCAGCGTTAATTCGGCCGTCGATGATGGTCGGCCTCGGCCAGCTCGTGCTCAATGATCGACATTTATGAAAGTTTGCGCCAGGTTTGCGCCCGTATGGTTAGTTTGTATAGGATCCAGAAGCCATTAGTAGTAGATATTTTTGTTTGTGGTTTATAATATTTTATGAAAAATATATCGATAAAAAAATACGTTTCAAATTATTCCCATTAATATGTTATTAAATCGAATTTTATATATACTTGTAACCGAAACATGATCGAATCGATGATTAAAAGTTAAAAATTCGAAGTGGACCGTCTTTTAGTAACGAGAGAGAGTATATTTTTCACGAAATATTATGAAAAATATTTAACTTCAAAACTAAACATACTTTAGATGCAAAATATTACTTCCTCATTTTAAGTAGATTGTTTAGTTTAACTAAAAAATTAAAAAATAACATATTTAATACTAGTAAAATACATATAAACATTGATTCAATGGTAGACAATCTACTTTTTGTGAATTGAGAGAGACTAATATTTACTATTTATCAAATAATAAGGTCATAAGTGTATAACAAAGTACAATACAATAGAGCTATGAAATCTTCATATAAAAATCAACTACGACGACAAGAAAAATATTCAAAACGAAAGAGACGACAAAATTTCCGAAAGTAAATTGAAACTGTCATAATGCAAACTATTACCCTCCATTCCAAGTTACATTTTACTTCTCAATACCCTGTTGCAAATACTGTATCAAATCATATCCTGCAGTAGTCCACTTATTGTACGCATCAGTGCAAATTTTTATCATGAAGTTAGCAGCCTCTCTCTCGTTCATTTCAGGATGGAACCTTTTCCGAAGATTTCCAATAGGATCACCTCTGCTAAAGCATGGTAATCCACTGTCAACATTAACAACACCGTGATAATTCCATCCATATGACGGCGTGCTGCAAGGTAACCCTTTACACACAAGCTACAAAGAGGAGAAAGTAATCAGAAATATCAACCTTAATCCTATTATTAGCTCAGAAATATCAGTCTTGCCACAAACTGATGCAAGTTTCACTTTTCATTACACCCGAGGGGTCAAGAAGCTGGGTCATTTCATGGCTCGAAAGCTTGAAGTGAACGCTCTCAAACACCTCCCTTGTATTACCAGGAAAGTTTCCAGTATAAAACCGAAGTCGATATGAACAAGTCTGCCCACACTGGCCATATCAACAAAATCATCAATAAAGATTGGTGTCACTCAACAGCCATGAAATGTCAAATGACTAAAAAAATCCATTATGATAAAAGCACATATACGCTACTATATCCATAACTTTTCATAATGTATGTGAAAAGTCAAGCTAGATCTTTCATATATATTCAATTAAAAACGGGAAAGTTTAATAATCATTATGGATTTGTGGACCCGACAAGCTAAACTAGGTAAGAGGAAACCACATCGGTCCAGGTCGAGACATCAATGTATGGATCTTTGTATCAAAACTGCATGTCAGAACTTCTTACTTGTCAAACAGTAGATTCCCATTATGTCTGTCTTTTAGGCTGAGTAATAAACTTGCAACTGCATAACCAGCACTACTTAGGTGAAGTTCTCACACGAGCAGCCTCAAAACTTGGAGTACCTACAGGTCAAAATCTTGTTGGAAAATCTCATACAACCCACCATCATTTGTCTCACCCATCTGACTTCTGCTCCTTGAATTGGAACAACTGCCAGAGCATACAATTCACACTTAGTGAAATTGTAACTTGGCGTTCACAATTTGACAATTTTAGAGTTAGCTTCTCAATAGTCAGGCAGTGGGAGAGAATTAAAGGCGTTGCATACATTTTGCAAAAAAAAAAAAAAAACAATGTTTATCTCTGTCAAAAGAAAGGAGTAAAGGGCAGGCTAAAAACATCCCATCTATTAGTCTAAAATCATGCATTCTGAAGAGTGTAATCCCAGTATCAGTTGTGAGTTGGCAGCACATCTACAAACGATATCATACCTTGTCGGATACTGTCGAGTTATGAAATTTGGATCTTAGAAGTGTGATATTTCAATAGAGACACTGTTAGTATTTCAAGAGTGATAAAAAGGAGGTTGTTTCCAAATTGACTCAAGAGTGGTGCACAAATACTAATGCCTTGGCCTTTGGAGAGGAGAAGGCAGAGAAGAAAACGTCCTTCGCGCAAGTTTTTTTGCTTTCTGCGCCCTTACTAGTAAAAGAGCTCTTCGACCAAGAAGAAATTCTGGTAGGAAGGCCGACCACTACATAAGCCGCCATTAGTCCAGGATAGAAGCAAGCTACCTTTCTTTGATCCACCTTCCCGGGCAGGGAAGAAAACGAAAATGGACCGTGGATGGTGGTCGTGGTAGATTCGAGGGGATCTTGCGGGCAAACTCTTCTATCGTGTTGCATTTCCTCTGGCTTGGACCCCTCTTTCCCTTCATGCTGGGCGATTCGAGAAGAACGATTAGGCTCATATTCTATCCTTACAATGCCCATAGACGAAGTGCTTCGTTTCAGATCAATTCTTCGCTGCAATCGCTGATCCACCCCCTCGGTGAAAACCGTAATACGCCCTGAAAATTCCTACCAGCAGACTTCCTTGGCACTTAAAAGTCAATTGTCTAAGTGCTCTCCTTTGTCTCATTGTCTATCTCGTAATCATTCCATTCCGTCCGAATTAGCTTCTACTCCTGAATCCTCATTGGTCCTTTTTACATAACCTGCCTACGGTCGTCCTCTAGCCAGTGACTAGCTCCGCTATGGAGCTAGGTGTACACCGCCGCGTCGAAACTATCTTTCGAAAGTGAGATCACCACCGGCTTGTTGAAGGAGGGAAGAAGCACTCCTAAATACAAGCGTGATCTTATTATACGATACCACGAGTTTGCCACAAAAAGAGCATTTACCTAAAAAACTAGGAAATCGTAGTTAGTTGATCTGGTCTTTTTATTTAAACGCACCCGCTGTTATTCCGCACAGTCAAAGGCAAAGGCCGTATTCTATTTTCAAAGCCCGTAGTACCCGTACCGAAGAGACCAGAACTTGGGAAGGCATCACCTATGCTAGAAGGCTTCACAGTCCTCCTTACTAGCAGCCCAGATCCGTTTTGTGCTCGGATTGATGCCATCTTAGATGTCCATTCAAGTAGACTGCCTACCCTATTTTCTCTTGGGGAAGGGATGCCAATCCAATGAAGACAAGCCCAATAATGCAGCTAAGTGCCTACGGTATTAGAGACTTGGGATAGGGATATTTGAACTAAGCCTCATCTGTTGATTTAACTCCGCGATAGAAGAGGAAGTGAAAGGCTGTCTTCCGTTTCGACAAGCTAGTCCAAACAAGGAAGAGGTATATGCCAGAACAGGGTTTACGAATGAATGCCCTGTTGGGAGTTAGTCTGAATCCCCAGTTAGGACAAAAGCTGCTGGGGTTTCCCTTGGTTTGCTAGAATAGAATCTTAGATGAACAGAGTGCCCCATTTCAGTATATGGGGACCTAGATACTAGAAAATCTTTCATTTCTTTCCTAAGCTTGAATGTAAAACAAGGGACTGCAGGGGGGAAGGGAAGCTGTCACCTATGGGTTGCAAGACTAAGGGCTTAGAGAGATGGCGAGGTAAAGTAGTTAGTTCATTCGGGTGAGGAAGTTCACTCGTTGGGGCAAGGCCGAGACGAAACCTTTATTTCCAATAAGGCTATCCTGATTCCAGGGAAGACTACTCTTAGAAATTCTCCTTTAATCCTGCAGTGTCGATAGAGATCGAGTCAGTAACCGCAGTCCCTTGCCCTTGTCGGAGGGGCTAGGGAACTCTAAGGAAAGATCCCAGCCAGCGAAGGCTGTTTTCTTTAACAGCAAAAATGACTGGATTTATCTTATTTTTAAGTGTTCATAAAGAAAGAACTCTGGGCGCTTCCCATGAACTACAGGCTTTGCGACCAGCTCTGACACTTCCAATACCTGTGATTGATTATTTGGTCAATGGAGCACCACAGTCGGTGTGTGCAGAGGAGGCCCGACAAGAAATAGCTTTTTTCTAAAGCAAGAAGATCTCTTTTGAATGGAATGTGAATGCGAACATTTCTCGGCAAGGCGATACGCTCCGTTTGCTCCTCGCGGAGTATAGCTCACATCCAAAACATCTGATTGATTGGGGAACGGGGCAACGCCCATGAAGCTCCGGCGGAAAGGGAAGGCCTGCCAGGCCGTATGCCCATGGGTGCAGGATTCTTCGAAAAAGCGCGGGCTGACTCGGAGACCTGGGACCTTGGCTTAGCAACGAATGAAGGGAAGCTCGAAGAGCTTTCTCCGCCAGCAGCTTATGTAGTGGTCGGCCTTATAAAGCTCGCTAAGCTAAACTTCCTTCCCCTTCTTTTGGAAATAAAGTGGAAAATTGTAGTCGGCATTCTATAAGCGACTTGCCGAGTCTACGAAGCTTTGCTTCTTGTAGTCGGCCCGTAATGCCTCCCTTCATTTGCTTGCCTCCTTCCAGCTCAGAATGCCTAGTGCCTATTATATAGTTAGAGTTGCCAGAAGCTAATTCTTCGGGTGTCGCTTCCAGCGCAGGAGGTTGAAGCATTCTGCCAGACGCCCCGGCCTGGCAGCCCCGGAAAGTTTTGGTACTTCAGCAGATCTTCCAAAATAAAACTATTTCTAATGCAGCCTTAACTACAATACTACTATAATACGCAAGCCCCACCGATATCTACCTATATAGAGTCAATAAAAAGTACCAGTGATTTGCCATGAAGTCATTTCTTAGCCAAGTACAAAGGGAAAGTCGGTACGGAGTCAGGTCAGCTGTGGATATTAGGCTATAAGTAAAGGAGTCTTAAACTATGGACCGAGACTACACTAAGGAACAAGGAAGCTTGACTGAGCAAAGAAGTCAAGGAACGAAGCTGTTTCTCTAATAGCCCCGTTGAATAGGAGGGCGCAGGCTTTTTGAAAAACTCTTTTTTTTTCTTGTAAATGCATTTTTTCTACGAGAGTGGGCTTCAAGTTTAGGAAGAGCCACGAGGCAGTCACGTACGGTTCGGGGAGTCGAGCCCCAGCACAGGGGCTTAGGTCAATACTCTATATAATAGCCAGTCATCAATTGGAAGCGGGCAAGATGGTGATGAAATTCGTATCTGGTCTAAACCTTCGACTCTCGAAATTTATTGGGTGCATCTGCCCAGAATGCCCATACATACTAAGACCTTTGTTCACACAGCGAAGAAAAAGCCGGTGGACAGAGGGCAGACGCCCTGTTGTTGTTCGTATGGAAAAAGAATCAAAGACCTCTTCAAGGGGAGGAGGACATGTAGTTTGGGGTGTAGAGCCGTGCGCGTGGGGGTGATAGAGATGCTCAATGGTTCAGAAGGAAATGAGAAACTACTTTATTTTTTGGGAACTCACTCCTCTATATTCGAAATATGCCTTCTAGGAGCATTATTGATCTGCAGCTCAAAATGGTCTCTCTTTATGAAGTCTCTGGCTGGTCTGATTCTTATTGTGCGCCTTTGTGAGCACGTTTGATCCGCGAAGGCAATCGCCTCGGATGTTCCCCTAACCCAACCCGAACGGACCGGAGGGAACTCGTTGTGGGGAATGTCCGCGTCTCGTCGCAAGGCTCATTTTGAGTTGGTTGTGGGTCATAGGGGCGGGCAGCTTTATCTGATTAAGGGCTGGGGCACATGGCCCGTTATCCAGGTGCGAAGAACCCCGGAGGTGACTGCAATGAGCAGAAATCTCACTCACGGGCCTAAACGACGACCAAACACTCGAACGTGAGAGCAAGGGATCACCCAACGAATGGACGAGCTCCAAGAGGGGGGGCCAGAACCATGCTTTCAGAGAAGTGGCGGCCCGAATCTTATCTGAACTGCGAGAATAACTGACTAAACCGTGCCATGCCATAAGGGGTCATTCTCCAAACGGGACGGGGCCAAGCCTTTAGGGTTGTTTAAGTAGTTAAGCATAGATCAATAAGCAGGAGTAATTCGTGACCCAAAACCAGGGCAATGCAAGTGGAGATAGCTGACGATGCTGCCTGTTTTCATTTCGTGGAAGTCCCCGGCAGAGTGGCAGGGCTGTAGGTGATGGCGCGTTCTGCTTCCCCAACTCTATAGAGGGGCGCGGAAATCGTTTCTATTGGTTTCAGTGTGGTATAGATGAAGAAAGGCGGGCCGCTTTTTCGGGACCTTATTCTTTTATTTAATAGGCGGCAAAGCGAAATAGGAAAGGGGCCGAGCTGACTGATGAGTTCCTTTTTAGCCTTTTTCTAAAGGCACTCATGTGGAGCTAACATGGCTGGCTACATTAAAGTATAGCCAAATAAAGATGAGACGGGGCGGACGGTCAGAGGCCGCAGCGGGACTACCATAGGAAAGCCCGCCCCCCTTCTTTCCCATGCTGAGTCACAGGCAGCGCCTCGGAAAGCACGGACGAGCCACATGCAGGGAAACTTGCACGTGTGGTTCTGGCCGGGGACCCCGGTATACTGTACTAATATGTGTAGGTTCCTGTAATTTGAGTGAGATTGTCATGGCGCAAAAGCAGATATGGTCCGGTATTCCCTTGTTCCCTGTATTGCTATGTTCTCTTTATTTTTGTCTAGCAGAAACTAATCGAGCTCCGTTTGGATTTGCGAAGCGGAAGCTGAATCAGTTGCAGGCTATAATGTAGAATATGGCAGCGGGATGCGATCCTTATTGTCTACTGTTGGTGAAGCCAATGTCCTGGGGTCCTGGGACGGCCTGACTGGAAACAAGGGGCGGGTCTACTAACTTGGCAAATGGTTTCATTTTAGAGCCAAAAAAGGCGCCTCTACGCGAGCCTTATTGAAAAGGCCCCTTACTATAGATAGGGTGCTATCGCTGTTTTTTGATTGCAGGGGCGCGTTAGCGCTTTACTAATAAGATAGAAAGGACTTTTCTTGCTTGTTTAGTCTTGTTTAGTAAAGTCTGCTGATAGAGAGTGGGTGCTTGCTAGGCACTCTTCATTCTCTCATTCGAAACTAATGAGCGTCGGCTCAAGCTGCCTTGTTATCAAAAAGGAGTTGGGTCACAACTCCCCTCCCTTGGAGGAGCAATGGGTTAGCCGGCAGAACCGGGTTGCGCTGCTTGATGCTCCGATCGAAAACAAATCAGTGGGGCCATGCCGGTACGACTGAATATGCGTTAGAAAGGTAAATCCCTCCCCTACGACACCAAAAAAAACCGGGCCGAACTTCTAAACTGTCCGCCCGCTTCCATAGAACAATATCGTGGCAACGTAGACCTAAGTGGTCATATTGGATCCTTGGGAACCATCACAAGTACGGCCGGCCTATATTGGAACGAAAATGCCGTGTCGTCCAGCGAGCCTAGAAGAAGGTGACTGCACAGACAGCTGACTCCCTTTCAATAGAAAAAGAATAGCCAAACCAACCAGCTTGGCTGGTCAATCATAGATCTTAGCGGGCTGCTGGCAAAATGGAGATGAATGACTTGTCCCGACCTTACCAGCACCGGAGGTGTACTAATCAATGAACCCCCGAAACCTACTTTCTTTTTTGACAAAATCAACCAACGGTCACGACATGTTGTTGATATTGATTGAGTTGGAGGGACTTTCGCTGACTGAATCCATCCATAAACCTAGACCCCGGTAACCTTTGTAAGCAAAGCGTCACGACATCCAAAGGTCACCTTGGATTCTTAAGTAGGGGGCAAGGATATTACCCAGGAATGCCGACCACTACATAAGCCACTAGTGGGCTGAGAGAAAGCGAGTAGCACCTTGTATAGGTTGGGCGGAGCTTGAAGAAGCGAGCCCCTATAAGAGGGTTACCATTGCGCGCTAGCCTAGCTAACTAACGTTTTTTCAGCTGGCTGTTATGTTAGTTGTAGCGCGCCTTCCCTCCTTCTCTCACTTCGGAAAGATTTAGCAGCAGTATTTTCTTATGATGACCTGGTCGAGAGAGTACGATACATCGGTGTAAAAGAAAGATTTTTCTCTGCTCACTAGAGGTGCAAGGCTGACAGAAGTACTGAAACAACCACACAAGTATTCGTTACCTCCAATTGAAAAACAAATTCTAGTCATTTATGCTGCTGTCAAATGGATTCTGTGGATCGAATGCAACTAGATAAATTTTCAATATGAGGGGAGCTATTCCAAATGTTTGTTTTCCTTGCTCATCTTGGACTGAAAGAACTACAAGGGCTTGATTCCGAGGTTGAACCGGATATGTAGGTAAGTTCAATACAAAAAAGAAGTTGGACCCCAGCCCCGCAGGTGTATGCATTCAGTCTCAGTCAAGATGAAGGTTGCATGTCCGCAGCTAATACTTCCGCTCTGTTGGGTGGATTTAGGTCAGCAGTCCGTTTCTGATGGGATTCTTTAGTTGAAGATACTGATGCCCTAACTTAACCTGTCCTACCTTTTATCTATCCCTTCCTAACTCTTAGAATGACGCATGAGTTGTATTGCTTCTGGCTTTGCTATGAGAGTGGAAAAGCTGCTCTTTTAGTGAGAGGCTATGCCTTTTGAGGTCCTTGGGAACTTTCCCCTGCGATTGGAGGAGAGGAATTGATTAGCTCGACTGATAAGGAGAGGGTGGAAGAATGGGTTGCGCAATTGAATCAATAGAAAGAGTAAACCACGCACAGATGCTAGGTAGGAATGAAGCCAGCCAATGTCCCTGAGTCTCACTATGTTCAACTAAGCCACTTTGTCCCTTACAAGAAGATCACTAGTAGAAAAACCACACTCACGGCCAGAGAATAGGCGAATAGGGGCTGCACATTCATAGGGCTTGGACAAAGAAATAGGGTTTGCACAATTCCATTTGTAATAAAAGAGTGATCTTGCCCATATGTATAACATTTTTTCTTTCTTTCTTGCTTGTCGGATTCTCTTGAGATAAAGACAAAGTGAGAAAGCCCCAGACTCATGATTCGGGGATTCTCTGGCTAGATGCTCAAAATCGGATGCTTCCTCCTTGTTGAAGGTGCTGCCTAGCCTTACTAAAGAACATGCTACCACCCGCCGACAAAGTCAAGCAGTTGCTAAGGAAAAACCAGCCTCTAATTCGAATTAGAAAGTTTTCCTGATCTTCTAGTTCAGTTGAACCAAACCTCTTCTTTGTCACGGTCCAAGGTTTTGTCTCTCGCGCTTATACAACTATATAAACGATAAAAAAGTCAAACTTCAAAGGTCTCGGTGACTCTGATAGGGAATAGGCTACTAATTAATCAGCTTCGAGAAAGAGGAAGAGACGCAGGGAAGACTACTAGCGGACAAGTCAGATTCGCCTAGAGACATCCATTCCATTCGGCAGTCAGAGAAGAGAAAGAAAGCATCTGCGGCCGTGAACAGGAAAAGCAATGATTGCTATCTGGAGATAGAGGATATATGCTTCTATTTGAAATCCTCTCTTCCCGTTGCTCCCGTCTACCACAATGGCTGTCTCGCTGTCTACTGGAGCTAGGGTCCGACTAAAGGTGGGTTCGTGTGTATACGCTCTGACCAGAGCTAGCCTGAAAGAAAGTTCAATCAAAGGAAGGACACTGAAGAGTAAGATGAATACTTTTTACCCTTCCATCTATTCCGCCCATTCCTGCCGAGTCGATTGGAGCGACTTCCTTCTCCCTTGCTAGTCGAAGAAAGTGAAACTCTCAGTGTAGGTAATTCTTCCTAGCTTGATGGTCAATCTCATAGCTATACGCTACCTTACCTTGGTCAGATAGAATAGGGCACAGGGAAAGCGAGTACGAGTTCGTGACCTAAAAAAAATTCCGGGTCAAGCTATCATATGCATACGTGATTCCACTAGACTTGAAAGAAAATAAAACAAACCGGAAGAAAAGAAGCAGATGCTTAGGCGAACCACTGACACAAGAATCTTAAGGGCTTTGCTCTAACCAACTAAGCTACCTCAACCAACTTCCAAATTTCCTACCCGGGACCTAGATATGAATTCCCAACCCTTCCCTTACTAGGTGGGGTGGTAAAGAAAGCGAACCTGTCAGTCTAATAGAGTAAATAGTTTGATCCTCGGGGTGAGGGTAAAGCATCTCATAGAAGTCAGTCTCTACCTGAAAGCAATAGCCTTTAATCGGGTTCAGTCGAATGATATTGTTGTCGTTTTCAGTTATGAAGATTATACAAAAAAAGAGACAAAAGAACTTGAAAACCTTCAGGACATAGTGAAGTAGTGATATTAAGGAATATAAAAAGCTATATGTAGATATTCTTCTCTTTTTTTCTGTTAGTCTTTTTTATAATGGCAGCTATTGCCCTCTTTTCAGTAATGATGGCATTTCACATCGTATTTTTCTTTTCATACTCAATCTTATTGACGGATATGTAAACTAGGGATTAAACAAGAACTTTTGCTATTCCCCCATTCAATCTCCTTTCTTCTTTCTTCATTCAATGTGAATAAAGACTACATGGCGGCTTGATTCCAGCTCGGCTTCACTGAACCAGATATGTAGGCATATCTATTCCAATCTATTCCTTTTTACAGGTACTTTTCCGCCTATCTCAACTGTGCATTCTCTAAGTGGATTTGATATTCCACTCAAAAAGTATAAGACAAGGCTCCTTGGTAACAGTGGCGGTTTTTTCCTAGTGAATACCTGTAATGTCAATGTTCATGTAGATTCAGTCTTCCATGTCGTAGGTAGTTCACTTACCCTTTTTCTGTGGAAGAAGCTGCTCAGTCAGCTTGCTATAGTATAGCAGCCCTCTCGTACTAGAGTATAAAGCAGCACACGTAGCGGGCCGAGCGAAGAGCTCAACGAAGTAAGGCCTGCCCCTTGAGAATACCAACTATCTTTGTCTTTCTGATTCATTGAAGTAAAGAAGAAGGGCCCCATAGCCTATCCAAATAGCCCCTTTAGGCCCCTTTACTATCAACAGCAAAGTCAAGTAACGCCGGGCGCAGCCATTCAATTAAGCAGTGGAATTAGAGTAGGCATAGTGGAACTGGTAACAAAGTAGAAGATATTCCTTCGTCGGGAGAGCTGGCACTAACTAGTCAAAGAAAGGATGGGGCTTGGCTGCCGGTTCTCGGCTTGCTCCACCCTATTACTCCTGCCTCACAAGCCGTCGCTCGAACGAATCAAAGAATTTCTCAGTTCTGCTCTGTAATTGAAGCTGAAGATAAAGAGTCAGCGAAGGGAGAAAGATTTGAAACCTACCATTTTTTCTTAGTTCCCGAGTAGAGTTCCCAGGGAGAAAAGAGAGGCAATGACTTTCGTTTTGGTGCCGCCTAAAGGTTAAGTTCTTGATTTGGTTGTAAAGAACCTCACTTAAGCAATTCTTGTTATTGTTATTCTATCTTATAAGTCGTTCCTATATTGTCCTTCTTTTCTTGCTGGAGTGCGCTAACGCTTTCGTTTTCTCGCGTGTTCCTTTCGTGGGAGATCAAGACTATAGGAGGAAAAAGAGTGCATTAGCCAACATTCCCGACATGGATGGTTCAGCCCCTCAACCCGATCCAATATTCTATCTTTCTCAGACGCTTTCCATCCAAAGCTTTATACTAACTTCTCTTTACCACCACTCGGCTGGCATGATTGGAGTGAGATGCCCTGCCCGCTTTTGCCGTCCCAAACCTGAATCCACCTATTCCCTTTATGTATGCCGTGGTGGAACCCCGGATTCAAATCGAAAGGCTAGGAATCGTCTTCTCCTATGCCGACACTACTACAACTAATACCTAAGAAGGAATTCTATCTACTTGATTGGCCGGAAAAGCTTTAGCAGGAAGAGATAGCACTGGCGAGTGACTTCAGTCGATAGCAAATCAAGTAGAGCTTTGATAGGTAAAAAACGGAATAGGGAAGGTCAGCTTAAACTAACAGGTTATATAATAAAAGGGAATATTTTTTTTTATAGAAAAGGGGAAGGATCCAAGCAAGTTCCGCCATTAGCGAGTGGCTATCGCTCCTTTATTAGTAAAGGAATGAAGCAGACCGGAAAGAAGATGGATTTTTGAATCCAGGAAGACAAAAGCGAGAACGATAAGAGCTCCATAACCGAATTGTCTTCCTATAACTGAGAAGAAAGCGCTCTTACCTCTCCTTCTTACCGAAACCTTGATTTCATCAATCCCTTTCCATTTTATATCACATATAAAGTTGCATCAAGGTCGCCCCTATTCTTCAACAAAGCCCTCCCTTTATAGATGAGGGACTACCTCGCTGGCCGCTTTATCCAAGCTGGCCATACAGAATATAGCCAAGCTTCTCTCTTTATTATCTGGCTTGAGGATATAATCCTTCCTCAGGCAAGAAGAATAGACAGATAGACTGAGAACAGAGAGAGGGATGGTATGAATTCTTTACTTACCGCAAGAAGGAACGGCAGCTCGCCAACGCCAACACTTACTCCTCCTCCGAGTACAGCTAATACAGCTATGACTGACCGGTAAACAAGATCTGCGGAGTTCTATCGGTCTACTTCTGTCGTCTCTGTCTATTCCGTTTAGGGAATGTAGGATAAGGCCGACCTTTTTGAATATTGGTAAGCTGTCCTTAGTCAAGCTCTGGAAGTACTTCAACTCATATGAGTTCAGGTCTTTCTTCACGTCTTGAAGGTGTAAAATCAATAGCAGCTATTCTGCTACAATGGGTTCAGCCTCTTTAGCCTTTTGTAAGAGTTGCTTTCCTTAGTTCCGAGATCCAGCTTCAAAACTCTAGGAGACAGTCATTCAGTTTACTGAAAAAAGAACTATCTGAAAGTGGAGTGAAGGGAGGCTGCAAAGAGTACGATTCCCTTTTTTCAATAGTAGTTCTCTCTCCCCTTCATCTGATCCTCTTCCTCGATTCTTCCTGCGTCAATTGCCAATTTGGTCATTGAGATTCATGGGCGATTCGGATTTGGATTTTGGTTTGAACCCTCTCTCTTTTTCCCCCTTTCAAACAAATAGAAATGATTGAAGTTTCTCTATTGGAATCGTGTTAGGTCTAATTCCTATTATTGGCTTGGCTGGATTATTCGTAACTTCATATTTACAATACAGACGCGGTGATCCGTTGGACCTTTGATTAATTAAAATATCTTTTTGATTTACTTTATCCTTTCTTTAATCCGCAGGATTCAGGTTGCTCTTCAAGTTTGTGAAGTTATTTCATTGTAATTAGACCTAACAAGAACGGAATCACGCTCTGTAGGATTTGAACCTACGACATCGGGTTTTGGAGACCCACGTTCTACCGAACTGAACTAAGAGCGCTTTCTTATCACAGTAGATACGACTGTAAAGAAAAAGGATTCTTTTTCTATCTCCAATACATCTTGCATGCATATCATATAGTCTCATAAAATGAAAATATGTATGTCCAATTTGAATCGATCTCAATGGATCCCTCGTTACTGCCCAGAGGAGAAGAATAGGTAGGGATGACAGGATTGGAACCCGTGACATTTTATACTCCAAAAACAAAGGCGCTTACCAAGCTGCGCTACATCCCTTTCAATTTGTCTACAGTCTCATTGTAGAGAATCCCTTGCCCTGTTTTCCTTCACATCGTTATTTCTCCATCGATATCCAATTTGTCTTGCCATTTTCTTTATTGATTTATATACTTCATCATCCTGCCGCTCCTACCAAGGCTTACTTATGAGCAAAAAGGGTTCAAAATAATCAGCCCTTTGAATAAGCGAGGCTTCCCGATAGAAAGATTTGCCATGCGACAGAGATCCCAATTCCGTGTATCCGGTGTTGCAAGCCCTGCCCGCCAGCTTCCACCCAGACAAAAAAGGTGAGCGCCTAGCGCGAAAGCTTGCTTTACTAAGAAACTAATAGTTGGCAAGAAGCAAGGGACTGAGCTGCGCGAAAGCCGTTGCGCGTTAGCGCTCTTGCTCGTTAGCGCTTTCGTTTTCAATAAGGGGCGGAGCTTGAAGAAGCGAAGCGAGCCTAGAGTAGCAGCCTATTACGTTTTTTCAGGCCCCTTTGATATGTTATTAGTCAAGCGCTAGCGCCCCTATAGAGTCAGGGTGTATTCTGCTATCAATGAAAGCGAAAGAAAGACAAAAAAACCAGTGCCTTTCATATAGATCGAGACTGACTTGTAGCTCGATTCTTTACTCATTCCATACTGGGAAGAATTGCAGGAAATCATTCGATAATAAGACTTCTTCCTATTTCTTTTTCAATAATATCCGACGATCAAGACAATTCCCGTGAAACTCTTTCATTTCATAGAAGTGAATTCTTATTCTTACGAAGCAAATAGCATTTCCTATTGATTTGTCCACTGGACTGGACCTATTCTGATTTTGAATTATCCGTCGCTACGCTGTTCCCAAGGACTAGCAAAATCGAAATAGCGAAATTCTTGGGTCATCTCAATGGGTTCAGAAACCACACGTTTCTCTGGATCATCATAGCGTACTTCCACATATCCACTCAGAGGAAAGTCTTTTCGTAATGGATGACCCTCGAAACCATAATCTGTTAATATACGGCGTAGATCCGGATGATTGATGAAAGAAACACCAAACATATCCCACACTTCTCGCTCCCACCAGCCGGCTGATGGAAATAGACTGACTACCGAAGATATTCGTGTTACTTCGTCTACACTGGTTTGTACACGAATGCGTGAGTTATACCGAGTACTCAGTAAATTATAGACCACTTCAAATCTTTGTTTTCGAGAGGGATAATCAACTCCGCAAATATCGATCAAAACTTGAACCCTTGTATAGGTATGCAATTTCAGAAAGCACAACAATTGAAATAGGTAGTCCGTATTGGTATCTAATCTATTCCCATGTTCTGATCTTTCTATTTTTTTTACCCATTTCTTGGGTAAAGTCTCCCAACTATATTTGAAAATGAATTGGTTATCCATAAAGATAAAGAAAGTTTTCTTGTAGTTCCGCTTCTTGCTCTAAAAAGGACGAAAGACTTGTCGGAAATCGCCTTGGTCCGACCAAGAAAGGCATGGGAGTCTTTGGGCAGAAGAGTGGCTCTCCTCTCTTACGATATTTCCCTGAAAGGTTCAAAAAGAGCGCTAGGGAAATGAAGAGAGAGAAAGTTGCAGAAGTTTTTCCCCATTTGTCAAAGCCCCTTCCCATTCTGCCTGCCAAGGACTTTTTTTGTACTCACGGGTCATTCTCAAGGCCCTTGCCCCCCCATCTTTTCATTTCTTTGTCGAGTTTCCTGGTTAGGGAGATCAGACAAAAATTGATGTAAAAAAGAGATTCGGGCCTCCTCTTCCAGTTCTTCTGGATCGGCCAGAAACTTGACCGCCTCCTTTATACTATACTTCAGAGTTTCCCTTCCTTTCTCACTCCCGCATTACGGGCGATTTGTTCCGCCCGTTGATAGATCTTCTCTAGGAGTCTGTTACACTCCGCGGCATTGAGTTCACTCTCTTTGGTCAATTCTCGGCTTTTGTCAATGCCTGTCCATTTCCTGTTATGGGCTGGGTTGTCAGGAAGTGAGCCCGAAAGGGGCATCCAGACAAAACAAATAAAATAAACCTTCTGGAGAACAAATAAATCAGAGAAGAAAGCAAGAGCTCTTATTTACTGCGATCACCAGATCGAAGGCAAGGATTGGTGGTAGATGTAAGGAGGAAAACTGTTGCTCTTGTAAAGCAAGGTTTTTCAAGTTTCAAAGAAAGGCAAAGTCTCTTGCTCGAGGTCCCACCAATACCAATAAAGATATCTATTGTGTTATTGAAGAGTCACAAATAAAGTCGAATTTTTGGGATTGATATGTGAAGCAGACCGGCAGCCGGAGATTCCAAGACGCAAGAACGGCCCAGGCCAGTATGGATGCACGGATTTTAATAAACCCTCCAAAATATGCCACGAACGTCAGAAGGATTTATGCATGGGGCGAGTAGGAGGGTTCAGCCTACTCACGGGATGAGGTAGTGTAGCCCACCATTCCATAGTATCTCCATGGATGCAGGACATACTTACACGATACCATATGTTCAGAGAACCCCACCTTGTCATGAATATGCTTCAGGAAAGACCCATTTTTCCGATCGTATGCTTTCTCAAAATCCACTTTAACAGCCATTCATTGTACTAGTTTTACCTGTCTTCTTATTCATTCTAATAATCTTTTTTCTGGCACAATGATGAATTTCTCACTTGCTTGTCAACCAGGGATAAAGCTGCATTGGTTATCTGCCACAAGCTTCTTCATAACAGGTTTGAACTTGTTAGCAATTCTTTTTTTTCCAATATTGTTGATTTGAGTTGTTTTGCAGTAGCCACTGCGGCTTTGGGCGAACCTACTTTAGAGGTCGATCCTGATTAAGTAAATTGATCCAGCCTTAGCAACCGGAAAAGGCCTCCCATCTAGTTCTTTCATACCCGGAAAAAGCCGGGAGTCAGATTCTCCTTCGTAGGCCCTAGAGGGATTGGTTCCGAGGACTTTGGCTACTGATTTAGTATGAATTAACTCCGCTACTAGTTCTATTTTCACTAAGCCGAATCTCTTTTTTCTTTCAATGGCAGCTAGATGTCTAAACAGGGGGGGGGAAGATCTAATTTGTCCAATCCACCTCACAGTCTCCTTTCCTTCTTTTTCACGTGCATAACCTATTCTATCAAAGAGCCAAAGGTCCCATGTTGGGGGAATCCTCCTAGTTAACGCTCCGCTGTTCCAACGGATATTTCAAAGAGCCTAAATCAAATTGCAGATAAGCAGGTAAGACCGCTAATGCCACATCAAACAGCCTTCCTCTTGTTCTGGCATATGCCTCTTCTACAGAACTTCAAAGCCTCTTCTTTGCACCTCTATTCTTCCTAAGGCTAACTGCGCATTCGATGCCTATTCTCTTACTATTGATTCAACCTCGTCGGTGCCACCAAAGAAAGAGGTCCCACATCCCAGTATCATCCGATGCTACTTCGAACTGGCCGAGCTTACGTTAACCCGTAACGCCGATGCAGCTATCCCTGTGGGGTATGGTTTACCAAACTATTAAGCGGTTTCCAGGTCCTATCGAACCCCTAAAACTCGGCAGAAAAAAAAAGAACCCAGGGGCCGCGGTTCTTTTGCCTTCCTTTGTAGGAAAGGTCTTGGGTTTGGTATGGCATTAGATAATACTTGTTATGGTTATGCGGCTATATAGAAAAGGCGGGTGGGGCTTCAGGCGGCCGGACGCCTGAATAGAATCAATTAGAATTCCTTCGATTGTAGCTAGTGATTGCTCGGGCCGGTGTGTGATCACCTTTGGTGAAGCAACACTTCAGATGCTCTCTCCGCCCATGCCGAATACCCCCGGCCGGTTCCGCCGGGTAAGGCCAGGAGCTGGTTTGTGGAATCACGGAGCCTTCCTTTACTTATTCAGGGGGGATTTTCTTCGGAAATGGAATGATTGATAGAATCAATATTTCATAGAAGAATGACCGAGGCCATAAAATCCTTTCACACCCACACATGTGGCTGATATATAAGTAAGTTCACACACCCTTGACAAAAAAATCCTGTATCCCTTACTTGCCAGCTTGATCGCTTGTATTATTTACCGTTTTCCTTAACGGGTGGTTTATGTCTAGTCTTTTCGGGTCGCCTGACCTGGGCTGATGGCCCTTCGTAACGGCTTGTCTGGAGTCCAGCGGCTCTCTAAGACTTCTATGTACTAGTACCTGCCACCAAAACATCGTGAAGGATTCAGTGAACGTCTTGAAAGGCAGTAACGCAAGACAATTCACTGAATCCTTGTTGGCTCTACCGGAGGAGTATGAAATCAACAACGTGTAACTGCTTGAGCATTGAGTGTTCCGCCGCTTGAGGAAGTATATGTGATAGATCGATGTTGAGCAGAAGTGGGGTTGAAGCAGCAACAACACATCCCCCCTTTACTTTAGTAGGGCTTTTGAAGAAAGGCTGGACTGTTTTCCTTTCCCTGTCCAGAGCAATACGTGTAACTGAACGAAGTACAATTGAT
>JADFUC010000383.1:0-123188 GCA_019722365.1 Lithospermum erythrorhizon | reverse complement strand
AGATGTATTGCTTCTAAAAATTCAGAAACAAATTGGTGGAATTTTTTTTAACACTTAAATGTCTTTAAACCTGACAAAAAATGTTTAAATTTCAATCAAAACATGTTTTAAAAATCCTTTCAATTCATGAAACATAAATCTAAATTCAAATCATCAAAATTAATAATATGATGAACTTGAATAATGTATAATATACATATAAATCCATGGATCAATTTTCATAACATATATTCATAGTCAAGAATATATAAACATGAAAATTGGTATAAAATGTGTTCATAGAACAAATTTTATAAAATGTAATCGAAAATATACAACTTAAACATGCTCATGATCCCACTGTTGAAAATTATGCAACTTGTTTATAATAAAACAAAAACAAAAACATCCAAGATCGAATAAATGTATATAAACGAATTACAATAAAATACATATATACATATATGTATAAAACGAGTACTTACATCGCAGCGGAAGTCACCAACTTTCTCTCACGAAGCCTCCTTTGAATTCCTTAGCTTTTAGCACCACAAACGGTGGATGCCTCCAATTAGTCCACACGAGGAGAGGTTGAACCACGTGATTGGATTTGCTAGAATCATACGAGCAATTGGAGAACAAATCAAGTCAAAAGCTTGACTCAATTTAGCTATGGAGAGGGGAGGGGCGGCAGCTATTGAGAGGAAGAAGATGAAAATGATTGTTAGGTTTTTCATCTTCTAAAATCCTTTATATAGCCTCTTCCCTTTTTAACCCGAATAGCTCGACTCGTTAATCAATGAGTCAACTCGTTAAAACCGTTAACTAACTGAATGCTAATGAGTGAGTAACTAACAAGTCACTAATGAGCTTCTCTTGGTAAACCATCAATTGAAGTAGCAAGTTAATTGATTCGGTTTTGACTAATTTGTATTTTACATTATCAATGTAAAACTCTCGATTGGGTATCTCGTTGATTTTGATCAACTCCCAATTTATCAATCACGATTTAATTTCATACATGAAAGAAGACTCAACGCCACTATATGCGTGTGACCTTTTGGGCTCAGATAATATCAGTTGTATAATAATATAATTGACCATTATTATTATTATAACGATTCAGCATGGGATCTAGCAATCTGGCATAACCCCTGATATTATCGTGAGTTCTTATTTAGTAATTTACAATTACTATTATCGAAAACTTAGTTTGAGTAATCTAATTTAATTAAAACTAGTAAATAAATTGTTATAACAATTATCGCAATGGGCATTATTATAGAAATCAAGATACACTAATTTCCAACACATATGAACTACAGTCAAATACAATTGAGTACATAAGTACTCTGCATCCAAATTTCATAGTTCACATTTGTATGCATATATAATCATCAAACATCATTTGGAGTACAAAAGTTCTATGATTATACTGAATCAATAAATAAAGTTTGAATACAACAATGTGTGATGCCATAATTTCAAAAGGCTAACAAAATGCAATCTGAAAAACCAAATTCAGTACATCAGTCTCTAAGTAAAACCAAATCTAAAACAAGTATCATTTCTCTAATAACAATTCGTCCTTGGACGCCATTAACAATTTTTGATCCTTCTTCATTTTTTCATTTTGCTCTCAACCTCACCATAACAGCTCTTTCCTCGTCTCAACCTCGCCTCATTTGATAGAAATTCACTCTTTTTTCGATACCTTTACCTTAGCGCATTTCAAACAGACTCTATCTCACAATTGTTGGAAATCAATAGTTATTGGTTTCATTTATTATATATGTTGCAACAATTGTCGTAACAATTCATTTACTAGTTTAGTTAAATGTGATTACATAAACAGAACGTTCAACTGTAGTAATTGTAATTACTAGTTACGTTCTCACGATAATACCAGGGATTATGTATAACCGTTATAATAATTAATCGTCTATCTATATTATTATACGCCGCTTATTATTCGGGAGCCTAAAAGCGTCACACACATGCTGACGCTCAATTGTATTTCATGTATGAACTTAAACCGCCTATACTAAATTGGAAAGTTGGATTTGTAATCAATGAGATTCTTAATCGAAATATTAAACACTAACAAGTGTGAAAAATATTATTGGATGAACCCGAATTAATCAATTTGCTATTGCTAATCGATTAATTAAATGATCTTGTTTAATTAAGCTTGATAAAATTGTCACAATTAAATAAGTCGGTTTCTTAACAAGCCGGCTCATTGGGTTACCTGGGTAGGTTTGCTTATTATATAGTTATATATAAATAGGGGTTATCATGAGAAATCATTAAGCAATAATTTCAGACAAAACCCAAAAACCCTAGTGGCTACAACACCATCCCCCCTCCTCTCAAAGAGAGGGTCCGTCGAAAATCATGCTAAAGACAAAATTTGTTCTCTCTTTGATTCTTTCGTCCACCTTCATCCACTCTACAGCGCCTGGGCAGGATCTATCTTCTCCTCGCGCAGAACCGACCAGAGGCGCACACGCGAAATAGCTGTGGATTGCTGTTTCAAGGCTTCGAAAGAATATTGTCGAGTCTTCCTGGTCAGATCAGAAGTGTTTATTATTTAAATCGATTTCTACATAATTAAAAGTTGATCCCGATTAATGTTTCACGCTGATTTAGTTCAAGTAATGCATTATGATTTTTCATCAAATGGGTACGAAGAGCTACTTTAACTATGTATATTTTGACTAATAAAAAAATCAAATATCATGAATAATGTATATTTAATTGAATTTTATGTATATATGTTTATGTATGAATATATCTGATAAAATTTAGATCTATATAATTTATGTGGTCATATGTGTTAAAGTCATCATTATTGCAATAATATTATTTTAATACTTTAATATAAAGCATTTCATGATTTAAAAGGGCCTGATTTTGTTTTCAAGTGATACTAAAACAAGTTTTGTATTTAGAAGGCTAAAACTAAAAAAAAATCAATTCTACACTTTGTCTGGGTCGATGAGTAAATCTAAAATAAATTTCATAATTTTTAAATTTGCTTAACTATTTTAAAATTAAATTATTTTAATAATCAACGCCAAGATACTTAATTATTGGCAAATTATTTTGATGTGAATCCAATTGGATTAGTTCATAAATATTTTGAAGTAATTTTCTACCAAATTTCAGAATTTTTGTAACTATTTAAGGCCTTCAAAACGATTTTAAAATAAAGTTGTTTGAATTAAAGCCTAAAACCGGAAAATATTACCAAACAACATGCCGCTCGCTGAGGCTCTTCCGCCACCTGCCAACTTTGAACGCCTCGTGACGTTGTGCTCGCTCGAGGGCGCCGAAGTCGCCGCACAAATCAAATTCAGAGGGCCCCACATTTATATATATTATGTAAATTGTAAGTAAAGTTTTAGTGTAATTGTAAATATAAAGGTGCAAAAAGTCATTACGTGTGAGTTCAGTCTTCTTAATACGACTATTCTTTTTGTTGTACTGATGATTTTTCTTTACGTTTAAGGTTTCGTCTTTAATTCAAGATAGCGATCCTATCAGAATTTCTTTTTATTTTTGTTGTAGTTGAAGCTTTCTTTTTTACTTTAAGATTTTTTTAATTTAATACAATGTCTCATTTTGTTTAAACAAAATTACTTTCATCATTTGGAACTGGGCCTCCATTTGGAACGAGACTACCAAGCCAGATGACAAGTTAGTATTATATCATGTAAGTAGATATAATCTAAAACGGTGTCTAATGTTGATATTATGTCATTGTGTACATAACAAGAAGGCAGCTGGTATTTATTTGTATTTACTATAGAATTACAATTTATTGTATGTATAGTATCTTCATTATGAAGTATAAAAGGTGGAAATAAATATGTGACTTGAATGAATTCAAGTGACTCCTTAGGAGACAGTGTTAGAACCCTTCGATTATATTAGGAATATTATATTCTTGATGCATTACTAACGACAAATACAAATATACAAATGACAATATGAATAAGTCATACTCCAATAAATGATTCTAATCATTTAAGTGAAATAGAACTAGAATACATGAGTTAAGTATGGAACTTACTCGACTTACTTTCAAGATAGTGATTCATCATAAGAAGGTAATGTATTTTTATTAAATTAACAAATAGTCATGAATAAACGCTTAACCAAACACTTGGTTTCCTCGATCATGCTAACGTATTCATTGGTTGACTATGCTCACGTCAAGCTTAAATTTTTCCCTATTGTTAATCCACGTGTTGTAACATGTGTGTTTAAGTAAGTGGTCCAAGCAATATTCCTAAGTAATGATGGATACTTGACATTGTTTTGGAACTCCATATCTTAAACAAGAATAAGAAGTGAGTGATTACACAGTTAGTATCCAAGTTGTAAACTCAGATTGAATATACCGCAGCTTAGAATTTTCATCTTAATGTTCGATTGAAATCAAGAAGGTAAAAGTGAAGATAAACCTGAGTTCCTAGAGGTTAGTGTGGTTTACCCATTGCATAGATAATGTTTAGCATATCAAGTACTAAAGAAATTCTCTTTACAACCTTGAAAGGTACGGTAGTGAATTGATTCTGTACATCCGCTGTTCTCAAGTACATATATGCGATATACGCTATACGAGTCACATGACATATGTAAAGTTTGTGACATTTTCTTGTTAAGTTACAAGATGTCATGAAGCTTAAAATGATTAAATTCTATAATAGATTAAATTCTATGTTGTGATGTATTCTCTTATTCACAAGGCAACTCTCTGTTAGGGTCCATTCCCACAAGTAAGAAACCTTACGCGAAATAGAGTGGTCGAACCTATTACGTGGTTAGATTCATCGTATACCATGTCGATCATGTTTTGTACACAACGAACATGACATGCACTCCATTCTTGTAATAGAATAATGAGGTTTTACTAAAGGTATTCACTTGTGCCTGGGAATGCTTTGTAGTAACTTTAAGAGAATAGAGGTAACTATAGTTTTAGGGAGTGGATCAGTTGTTGACCTTCACCTATAACTGAATGTGAGAATAGTATCATGGACAGTTTTCCCATGTTGAACACTATTGGCCAAGTAACTCATTAATGGGCTGAGTCTAGTATACTCGGAGAGTAAACTGTTAGTTTTGAACTGCATCGCAACTTGACCAGTCAATTTGCGTTGTTGGTAATGTTGTTAGAAAAATATGCATTTTACGAGATAGATGTTTTTTAACGCAACTCTTAGCTGTGTTGTAAACCTACTAGTTAACCCGAGAAGTGGCTAACAACCACAAATATGAGATAGACTCTATGTATCAAAACGAGGCTCGGGTCCTTGTTAGCTTTGACTGGGGTTCAAACGACTAAGTATAAGTAGGGAATTTAAGAGGAAATGCGACTCATATGGTAATGTCAACAGTTTCAATGCAAAACTTGTGGCAAAAGGTTTCAAACCGCTTAGCCCATAGTTATGATTGGTTAGCTATGTCGATAATCTTAGTCATTCATTGGATTCCATGGTCGGTAGGTCGAGTAAATGGACAAAGACTACTGTAAGTAGCTGTTAAAGGTGCGATTGTAATAACCTAGAATAATGCCCTCTCGCCCAACAGACCGGTCGGGTAGAGCCGTTATTAGATTTGACGGATTCAGCCTCACAAACCACCACGGGTCTTTCCAAAGACGTGCTTGGCCCCTCACCACGTGCTCACCGGAAACTTCCCAGCTGGTCACCTATCCCATTCACCCTAGGCCAAAGACGCTTAACACTGAGTTCTATGACGAAATTTCCGAAAAGAAGACGATCTTGATGGTATGAATAGTACCAATCAAATCATATCAAACATATCACACACACACACACACATTTTGGCGGCTCCGCATTACAACTCCCCCACTTAAATACTCAACGCCCCTCGGCTGAGCCACAACACATCCGTGACCGCATCACCAAGGAATCTAGAGGTGGCTCCTACGGCCTCAAGATATGTCTCCGCACTTCACAGATAAAGACTTAGTTCCTACGCCCGGACGGCTTTGCTCGATACCATTTGTAACGGTCCGGTTCTACAAGACCGGACGTGTGAATGCTATTAGATTTGACGGACTGCCTCACAAACCACCACGTGGTCTTTCCCAAAGACGCTTTTGTCCTCATCATCGGCTCACTGAAACTTCTCAGCTGGTCAAATGCCCATCCTGCACTACCCTGTGCCAAGCATTAATTTTAACACCTGAAAGTTCTTACGACGAGCTCCGAAAAAGAAGATTTGATTCGACGGTACGAGTAGTACCGACAACTTCATATCAAACATATCACACACTCATACACACACATATTTCATGTCGGGTACATAATCATCGCTTCTTCCGACTTTACATGTCCTAAAGGATTCCAGAGATTTTGCGAAGCTTAAAGTGATCCACTGATGGCGAGCATCTCTGAGCTGACAAGCTTTTTGTGATCAACGTTGCTTCTTATATTTCAATCTATTGTTGACTTCATTATGTGAATGTGTAATTCATTCATATAATCATTTATTATCTCACGAGTGGTTGAATAATAAATCTCAAGGTAGTATGTCGCTTCTAGAGAAGAACAGAAGTCACGACAAGAGAACCTCTTCAAGTCTAGAACGTGAAGATAGCCATCTTCCTGTCAAACGCCGATGGTTTCCTGCGGGCAACTAGCATTCGATGACCAAAGATAAATATCATCATTTATCGATTTGTATGGATATGTGAGCCTTTTGTAAGTCTAATCAATCTTACGGATCGGCCGGGCTTGTATAATCGAGGAGCTGGGATTGGATCGTTATTAAAATATCTCCAATCTATTTTAATTGACTTTCTCACATATCGAGGTAAATCTTTGATCTTCAATTACTTTTTAGTTATATTACTAAAAAATTTAAAAAATGAATATTATGAAAGTATTTTAAAAGACAAATCCAATTATATAAATTTTATATTTTTTAGAATAAAGAATAATTAATAATTGATGGTCAAAGTTCAATTTCAAAAAGTTAAACTTAATAATTAAATGGATCGAGGGAGTAAGATATGTATATCTGTGTCCTATAGATTTTGGTTAGAACTATTGAAATTTAGTGATTCTTAATCCTACGTATATAACTATCTATGTTATATGAATCATGTGTTTTGGATCGTGTCAAACGCTCAACCTAAACGAGACTATAACGCATACGTTGGGTACATCAGGGTATAACAAAGAGATGTTGATATATTATAAGAGATTTGTTCAACCTTGATATACAAGATAGATCTCATACCTTCCTAAAGAGTCGGACTGACAGCGAGCACCCTAAGTTGTTTCCGCTTATTAGTATCGCTCATGGGCTCGAGCAAAGAAAGTCGTAAGCTATTACGTACTTACGTATTAGCTTATGACTAGAGATCCAAAATCCAAAGGCGCTATAGTATCGAAATCAATAGTTATTGGTTTTATTTATTATGTCTGCCGCGACAATTGTTGTAACAATTCATTTACTATTTTAGTTAATGACACATAAACGTAACGCTCAACCAGAAGAATTGTAATTACTAGTCAAGGTTCTGCGATAACGCTAGTGGATTATTTATTGCTGCATCTCATACATAATCATTATAATAATATTTATGGTCTATTTACATTATTATACTATCGCTATTATCTAAGCTTCAAGGTCACACACATACAACATAAATGAACTACACCTGCTAAATTGGGAAGTTGATCGTAATCAACGAGATTCCTAATTGCTATTCACTAAAGAAATGGAAATAATATCGATGAGCCCAATTAATTAACTTATTATTCGGTTGGGCTTGATTAGTTAATGTATTTTTAATAAATCTTGATAAGATTAATTAACAAGTCGGTTTCTTAACAAGCCGTCATATTAACCTATCTGGTTAGGGTTTGCTTATTATATAGTTATATATAAATAGGGGTTTTCATGAGAAATCATTAAGCAACAATTTCACACAAAACCCTAGCATACAAATTCGGCTCCCCTCCCTCTCAAAGAGGTCCGCCGAAAATCAAGTGCAAGACAAAAAAATTTCTTGCTTTGATTCTTCATCCAATCTTCATCCGCGCCTACAGACTCGTTAGCGTATTATAGTTGGCCAAGTATTTCGCTAGTCACGATCAGACCCATTCCGCCCCAGTCGGCGCCTCGAGCAGTCATTATAATCCGGGAACACCGTATCACCAAAACCGACGGATCTAATTCGCCTTTAAAACTACTCTTTCCTTCAAAAATAAGATTACATATACTGTTTCCAAATAATCACAGCTTTTAAAAAACTTTACAATCCATCAGTGGGATATCTAACCAACCAACTCCATATATATACAACATATCCCAAATAAACAAGAATGCCGGCAAAGTGCTAAAAAGAGTAAGCAATCGCATTCTAATACAAACGACAAATTTACCGACAAGGCTAAAGCCAAAAGGAAAATACAACAATCAAAATAGTTGACAACACATCAAAATCAGATCATGAGATCCTCCCGCCACCCCGATGCTCAATTTAGCCAATTTAACAAAACTCTCAAACAAATTGCTCAACTTCCCAACCTCGCACAAATAAAATGCACCCCAATGCTAAAAGTGGGCGTGAACCCCGCCGGCTAGTGAAACTTAACACGGGTGAACTTACCATAATGAACGAGTCAATCAATAATATAATAGCTCAACATGAATAAAATATATATATCCAGACTACCTAAAAAAGGTCATACAACACTTATCTCCACAGAAAGTCTCGTACATAATACACGGCACGTGGTTGCCTTCAAAGAAGCACACACCTGTAAAGAAATCAATAAAGTTCAACTACTTAATTAAACTCTAGTCATCAAACCTCCCATCTCTCTCATATCTCCACCAAGATACCAACCTCTAACGCTACATACGCTCAACTGGCTCACCTGGCTACGAACGATTCAATCAATAATCAATTTCGCACTTATACCGCAAGATAAGGCCAAAACCGCATTTTATACACAAAGTATAAGTGCACAATCAGACTTATACACAAAGTATAAGGCCAATATCGCCGCACTCATACACTGGGCACAAGTGAACACCGCTCTTATACACTAAGTATAAGTGCACACCACTCTTATACACTAAGTATAAGGCACAATCGCCTATACACTAAGATAAGGCACACCGCACTTATACATTCAAGTATAAGGCACACCGCGACTATAATATTAAAGTATAAGGCCAATATCGCCGCATATCCTCAAAAGTAGCGAGAGCTGACCTAACCCTAATCATCCCAACATAGGTCAAACTCGATACTAAGTCACCTCAAGTCATAACTCTAACCATCACCTCTCAATAACCAACTACTCTACTCCTAAACAATATCCAAGCACATAGCTAAAACATCTCACACCTAAGTCAAACACAATCGCCGGCAAGGCCATTAATCATAAGTGCCGACACAAGGCCATTTAAATCGAAATATAAGTCGGGAGTTCAACGCCACGTATATAATCATTGGCTGGCTTCATTCTCACGTAGTCATAACACAAATAACACGTTCTCACCCAATTTAAAATGAATACGTAAAAATAACACCCGCGAGATAAGTGACTCACCTCGCTTAGCTACCACAAAACCTCCGCGAACACAATCACGGCACCGCTCTTTTCCACGATCAACGCTAAACAACACCTTAAAGTATAATCGCACTCCACTACTACACTTGCGTTCTAAAAGATACATAACCAATTCTTAGTGGAACTATTTCTAAACGGTCTAACAGGACAGATAACTATCGAATTATAATCCCATCGGACACAACCCAATCGATCCCCCGCTAAAATTCCATCTTATCATTTAATCATTACAAATCAACTTATAAGTCATTCTTAAGTAATCACACAGTGTCCCTAATTAACAACCTATACTCCAAAAATATCAATTATAACTCAACTTGAATTAACATTTTTCAACATAACTCCCTTTAATCAATTTTAAATCACCAATTTAATATCACAATAACTATAATAAGTGTCCCAACATAAACTCCTACACATTTAAAGTCTTAGAAAATATCAACCCAAAAAGTCAACCAAAAACCTAAAAATGTCAACCCGACCATAACATCCTCAAACGACCTCTAAGTCATGAATTAATCACTTATATACATCATAGAACCCATAACCAACCAAGATTCATCATAAAATTGAATTATGGAAAAGTCAACTAAAAGTCAACTATGTCAAAACCCAAGAAATATCTCAAAAGACTTGAACTTTCATACCTTAACTCAAAGAGTAACGATGAGAATCCATCATTAACTCATATTTAAAAAAAAATTCGCGCGGACCCGGGAATAGTATAATTTTTTTTCGATATAATATTATTTCAGAAAACTTTTGAGCCGAATTTCATTTATAATTTAGTGTTGCTTACATGGAAGAATTTTTATCTTTGGAAATCGGGTTCGTGGAGATTTGGCACGATAAGCTGAGAATTAACCGAAACCGAATCTTAATTGTAGCTTTTTTTTAATATCTATACATATCCTCCACATCATCATCATCACAATTTCATCTTTCTCATTTTACCGAATTGGCTCCCTTAAAAATTTCTTGTTTTTTTCCAATTTCTATCGTCGCCTCCAAACTCAAGATCGGGTCAATATTGTTCTCCCATCATTCTTCGAGTTATGTAAGAAATTTCAAGTCTTCAGATATTTCTTGGCTTCTCAGATAGTTGACTTTGGCCGACTTTTTACATAATTGAATTTTATGATAAATCTTAGTTGCCAAGGGTTCCGCGACGATATATGCTGATTTAATTCGTGATTTAGAGTCAAGCTGAGGATGTTATATTCTGAGTTGACTTTTTTCTAGGTTTCAAGGACTTTTTGAGGTGATATATTTTATAAGACTTTAAATGTGTAGGAGTTTAATTGGGACCTTATTATAGCTAGACAAGGGGATGTTAAATCGGGTATTTAAAATTCATTAAAGGCAGTAGCTAAAAAGTAATATTTCAAGTCAGATATAATTGATATTTTTGGAGTATAGATTGTTACTCAGTGGACCCACGATTAACTAGACGACATATAAGTTAATTTGTAAATGACAAAATGATAAGATGGAATTTTAATGGGCGATCGATTGCAGTCCGAATGAGTTTATAATTCGAGAAGTTTGCCCTGTCATGTTAGACTCATGAAATCGCTCCGCCGAAGGCCGGGTAATGTTTATTCTAGAACGCATTCTTGGTATATTAGTTCCCGAGTACACTTTCTGGTGTTCTTAGGCCTTGACCGCTGGAAGCGGGCACGCCCGCGATCGCTTCGTGAGGACTCAGGATACGTAGTGAAAGTAGTACTTATCTCACGGTATTTACCTTATGTACTTCTTTAAACGGTGTACCGTCTCTTGTATTATAATTATGTGTAGCGGTGTACGTGTCTTTGTATACTCATGCGCGAATGGTGTATATGTCCTCGCGGATATTTATCACGGGAAATCTGTGATATGTAATGGTTGTACGATTACGTGGTGAGCCTAATACGACATGACTTATTCTCGCAGCATCAAGGCCGGGTTTGAGGTGTTGACGGCCCCGAACTCCCAACTTATATCAGATATGGGCCTTGACGGCACCATTGTGGTATTTATGTGGGCCTCGTCGGCACCGTGGTATTATGGCCTTGCTCAAGACTGCGGGTATTTATGTGGCTTTGTCGGCACTTGCGGGTATTTATGTGGCCTTCGCGGGCGGTTGTGATTGATTTATTTGACAGCGATGATACCGTATAAGCTATATTTGCTGGAAGTAAAGTAGTTGGTTATCGGTAGGTGTTCAATGGAGTTATGTATGATTTCGGAAAGCGACTCGAGTATTAGGATATGACCCTATAGCTGGGACTACTAGGATGTGCGTGATTCCTCCTTCCTTGCGTGATATGTAACGCTTATTGGCCCTATACTACTAAGATAGCGCCATGGGTATGACTTCCTCTTTTGATCGCTTTGTCACAAGATTATCGGTGGCCCTATACTACTAAGATAGCCGCCATGGGTATTCCTCTTTGATCGCTGTCAAGGTATCATTTGTGTGGCCCTATACTGTAGAGCAATATATGGGGTTTGGCCCCTATACTCACGGTATAGCGCTACGGGTGTGCCTTTATACTTTGTGTATAAGCGCGGCCCCTATACTTTGTGTATAAGCGTGCCTTATACTTTGTGTATAAGGCGTTTTGGCCTTATACTCGCGTATAAGCGCGAGGTGATTGTTGATTTGTCCATTCCCCGCAGTAGACGGATCGAGTATACGCAAGATTGTGGTGATGGTATACTCGGGTGGGGATAGCGAGAGATGTGAGGGGCTTGCTGACTAGAGTTTTAGTCAGTTGCTGAAGCCCTGTGATTTCATTTAAAGGAAAAGCTTATCTAACCCCTATTATATATTCATGTGTTACGCCCGAGACTTCATGTGAATTATGTTGTATGACTTTATCCGATAATCCCGTATACATATTTTATTCATATTTGACTACGATGACTATTCCTAATCTTTGGTTGCTATGCTAAGAACAAAGGTTACGGTTATATTTCATTTTTAAGTCATTAATTTCGTTTAACTATTTTTCTTCAGATACGGTATTTATTTTCGCTGGTGCCTTACCGCATTATCGGTTTTTGTTAGATATGTTCTATATATCTTAAGTGGCTAATGGACGGCATAATTGGGAACGAGAACATTAGGAGCGTAAATTATAAACTCGAAGTTTATGCTAACTGGCCGATGATGTTGATGAGTATTTTTATATATATACGGTGGAAAATGGATTCAAACGTGCTAGAATATAAGTACCGATCTAACTACCTAATTCGATACTACGAGGTAAATAAGTTCCAGATACTAAATGGAAAAATCCGGGAAGATAAATTGTGCCTAGGTTATCTCGATTCAAGATATTACCTACCATATTAAGAAACGCATATATTTCGGAAGGTCTTCCGAGGAACATTAGTTGTCATGTGAGTTATATGATTGTAAAATGGGGAGAGTACTTTAAAGGGAACTAAAGATATGACGAGTTGTATATGCATTTGAAGCCATGGTAGGTTAAGATATATGTTTAAGTTATCGTTGTTTCGAGGTGTATATTATATCGGGAATTAACTATACTTCGTGAAAGATAATAGACAGAGAAATACCTCAGAATTACATGCATCAGAGTAAGTTGTCGACGAGCTGGTTATTGGTGTTAGTTAGAAAGCCAATAGGAAAGTTTTATTTTGTGGCGAGTAACCTATAAAATAATACTTTCGGGGTATATAGTCTCTAAATAAAGGAAATCTAAATTATTCTTATTCTCAGGCGATCGCAGGTTAACTGCGGTTATTTATTTTCACTCAGCCTTTTAAATGACTCTATTTCTTTACGTGGGCGTTTCATGCCTAGGTTGTCATGATGACCGACATGACGGGCCGAAAGAATTGCATCTACATTTGGCCACGGTGGCTTCAAGACTCAATGTAAATATACTTTTATCTTCTTTGAAGTTTCGTTGTATATAATTATTATCGACTGAGTTGTATAACAAATTGTTTGACGTGGTATTTATATTATGATTTTTCAACGCTGTTGTACTATCGTTAGTTCAATTCGACGGACGAAGTTATATTATTTTATTTATGATGTAAAGAAGTCATTTTATTGTTATCCATCGTCAGCGTACTGGAGCACATAAAGTTGGCGACGGTCCCAACCTCGTGGGGGGGCCACTGGGCGGAGTCGTTACAATCGATATTCTACAAACGATTCGAAGCCTGGAAAGCGACAATCGAAGAGAAATGGAAGAAAATTCAAGTGGGGAGGGAAGGGAAATTCGCCACCATGAGAAAGAGGGAAGTTAAGATGATGTTTCTTTTCATGATGATGCTGATGATAGTAATGAAGAGATATTTAAAACTCGAAGTCCCGCTCCTGGCTAATTTCTCCGGCTCGTATTTATATCCCAAACGAACCCCATTTCAAAGATAAAATTTTCCATAGCAAAACTACTTAAATTATACATGCATTCGCTCAAATAATTTATATTTAAATAATATTATCATCGAAATTATTTATACTATCCCCGGGTCCCACCGCCGACCGAAAAATTAATTTTTTTTTCCGTAACGGGTTATTACAACGACCAACCGTCTCGGGACAGATGGGGAGTAACTATTCAAGAGCCGATGTGATCTTTCACGCGAGATTATGTTTTACATCAAGAGACTTGAGGATCCTAGACGATACGATTCGTGAAGCTCATGAGCACGACTGTAGATCAAGCAAATGTACATACACATCTAAAAATAAATAAAGTATATTGACCGAAGCATTTATAAATCCCAAGAAGGAAATGACTCATTTATTATGTACAAGATGGAAGTGTTTCGACATCAAGTATAATCCACAGACGCGCTTTCTACACTATATTATGGCTTCATTTGGCACGAAGAGTGCGCTTAAAAACAATAAGATATTCTCTGCTTATCAGATTGAAGCTAGAGCTAGTAGGAAAGCTTGGGGAGTGTATTTAATGTACGGAGTATTACTATAAACTCCTTTTAGTTATCAGACAACTGTCAGGACAATCTTCGGGTTACAACAGCTTTTATCTTTATGAAGATCATCAGAGTTTTCACTTACTGGGTGATGGGGTGAGTGAATACCAAGGATGTGGGTGTTATAGTCGTGGGGAGCCCCAACTTATACATTCCGACCGAGTAGAATAGTAAGCGAAGAGAATTCGTGGAGCATTCGAGTAAGACATTGTTTGTAATTTTGATCATATTGAAATCCTTCATCGGGCAATCGCCTCCCTATTACGTGTGTTGCTTTAGCAATCGAATCGGGTTATCAAACTGCGGTGTTTTTTTATTTTTGATGTTGTTTACTCTACACACCGGTTGCTATCATCGAGTCATCGGGACAGCTTGGTCTCGCAGGTTACACAATTTCAATTGGGTATCGTAGCTGGCACTCTATTGCTAAGAGAGCGCAGACTGCAATCTTATGCAGGTTTTGCAGGCGAGGGTCAACGACTCGACCATCCGCTCTGACGGACTAACTATGCCTACTGAAGGCGAATGACGCTGCTCCGAATCTCGATACAAGAACCTGAGAGTTGCACGTGTTAGATGGACTGCCCTATTGTCAAAACGGTGTACCATGATCAAGTAGAGGACGACGATTCATCAGTTGTGCCAAAGAGGCTTCGCGACTTGCAAATGATAAGGCTATGAATGCCATTTTCAACGCCGGTCAATCTAAATGTGTTTAAGCTAATCGCATACGTATCTTAAGCAAAAGACGACGGGATATATCGCAAACCCGCATATGAGGGAACCTTTGAAGATACGTATGTCGAGACTCAAATAGCCTAACTACTAAATTTGAAACTCGAGAACGGGAGGAGGACGAAGTCTATAGCAATGTATAACAACAAACTCAAGGATATGGCAATGAGTCGCTTCGCTCAGGGCGAACTCTATGATCGAAGAAAAATTGCGAGGAAAATTCCTCCGAACATTACCTAAAAGATTCGCCTACAAAGAACTAAATTTATCAAGAAGCACAAGATCTCGGGCCTCATAAGCATGGATGAATCGATAGGAAACTCGAACAAATGGGCGGATTCGGCCAATGACATGCCCCAACATGCATCGATCAAGAAAGCACTATATGGTCTCAAGCAAGCTCCTCGAGCCCGGCACGACTCACCAAGCATCTATCGATCTAAAGGATATACATAGGACCGATAAGACCATTTATCAAGTACGAAAAAGAAAGTTTGATAGTTGCACAAGTCTACGTGACGATATAATCTTTGAGGAACGTCCGGAACAACTAGCCAAGAACAATTTGTTCAACAAATGGAATCGGAGTTCAAACGAAATTCAGAGGAGAAATTAATTATTTTCTTGGATTTCAAGTCAAGCTAGACGGCGATGGCATCTTTATATCTCAAACGAAATATGCCAAGAATCTGTGGAAAAAATTGGACTCGAAAAATACCAAACAAAGAGACACCGCTTGCAACTCACGCGAAAAGTCAAGAAAGATGTCGATGGAAGTTCGACATAAGCAATTATCGGAGTATGATAGGAGTTTGTTATATTCACAAAGAAGCTCGGCCCCGACATTTCCTACTCTAGGGAGTATGCGCCGCTTTTCAAGCAAATCCCAAAGAAAAGTCATTTGAACCAAGCCAAAAGTTAATCATCAAATATGTAAATGGTACGCCGAACTATGGATTATTTTATGCCTCGATACTATCGGGTTCATCGCGATAATCGCGACTTCGTAGATTACGGAAATACGTAAGACAGGTGTAAAGAGCACCCTCTCGTGGATGTTTTTTTTCGGGAAATAATCTAATATCCTCGGGTTTAGCAAAAAAGAAAAACTCCGTATCTTCTCAACGGCCGGCTTCTAATATATACAGCTAGAAAAGAAATGCATTCAACTCTTAAGGATGAAGCAAAAATACCATGATCTTGTATCATGAGTTAATTTGAGTGCCATCAATATATCAAAAATCATGTCCAACATAATAACCAAACATATCGAGCATCGTGCACCATTTTATACTTAGAATCGGGTAGAAGACAAGGCGATGTCATCAACACGCGAGGCCGCATAAAACAACTCGCAGACATTTTTACTAAGGCCTCGATGCAACTAGGCTCAACTCGAGATCATCTCTGGATTGGGCAAGTGGTCGTTGATCAATAGCAATTAAAGAAAGAGTCAGCACTCATAAGGTAACAAGTGCTGCGAATTAAAAAGTAGGGAGAACATGGGTTCTCACGAGGTTAAGTCAAGAAGCTATAGCAGATGGGCAAGAACCGCGAGTCTACCATGTCGAAGTTACGAATTCATGGAAAGAAAAGAGTCACACGACTCTGCATAATTTACCTGCTTATCAAGTTATTTACGGTGAGATCTTGTCCAAATCTTCACATTTCCATTTAAATGCTTACCATAAACAATCCTTTTCAATAATTAAAACCATCATGAAAAACCTTCCTATTCCATATTACTTTGTTCATAAATCCTGTCCTTAAAGGCTCAATCTACTATCCTCATTACACAAAAAATTCCTTTAATCAGACGCTTCCACTACACTTGCTAAAAAGTCATCGGTAAGTATGGTGAAGACACGCCAGTTTGAATACTTCCGGAAGCGCCACCAAAGTGGGAAAGGCTAATACGTAACCCGTAGAGGAAACATGCATAGAGATTGAACCCTATCAGAAACAGCAGGCCGAAGGTGAAAAAGTCAAAGACCAAAAACTCGAACCTCGAAGAAAAAGTGGTAAGTTAAGAGGCCATTCTCGAGTCCAATTCCCTTTGAGGAGTATTCTCGCGGCATATCGACACAAATTTTAAAGCCAGATTCGAAATTCACAACAATTATCTCGGCCATGGTCGGATATAATAAATGCTGAACTAGATAACCCTATGTTAAACGACACTCAAAAATGCGTATGATGATGTAGGAGGCGAGAAGGTCTATAATCGAATTAATGATGAAGAGATATGGTGGAGGGAAGCTGCTAAGGAGCCAATTGCCAAGATAGAGTCATCGACTCTTCTCGTATGTCATACGTCGTAAATCGCAGTGTTCCGATGTGTTCATCAAATCAAGCCGCCTCAGCACGGATGTGTGTCAACCATCTACTGTTAATGAATCTGTGGAAGATGATGTTGAAGATTGTGGTCCTACGAGTGAGAATGTTATGATCGATGCAGTGGTACCCGACTACGCTTTCGCTGGTGACGCGTACCGTATGTCGCAGGACCGCTAATCGGCTTGGAAACAATGAAAGAACCAAGTGTCAAAACCACTTTCAATGACACATCGCTCCGCATGATCTGTTAAAGACATCTGATGCTGGGAGGGTATGTCCTCTGACATACCAAGAGTTCGCGGCCACAAAGCCTACGACCGGGCAAGCCTCACGGGAATGATGACTGGGCGTGGTACTAACACTGACGAAGACTCGTGTTCCCTTCTCCGGAAACAAAGAAATCCAAGAAGAGGAAACTGAAGAAAATAAGTGAGGCCGGTCCTTCCGAGCCAAAATTGTCAAAAGAAGAGAAGTCGCCAAAGAAGGCCAAGAGCCGAGAAAAGTGGCAAAGAAAGTCACAAGGCCGAGCACAAAGTGGTCAGCTGAGTATGATGCAACTACGCAGAAAGAGGTCAAGAGACCGGCGTTAAGGAAACCGAGGAAATACTAATTTATCATGCAACACACATCTGCTGACATGACAAATATTTACCGAACAAGAATAACGAGCCAATGATCCTCGAAGCACTCGACGACGCAAGATGCCGGGCTGGCCAGAATGGAGCATGAGGAAGGCAAAGCGGCAAACTTCGTATAAATGAAAATAGAACTGCACTGGGAATCAAGAATTCAAGAATGTAGCCAATGTTCCCACAACCAATGTGTCTCTTAACTCAAGAATGGCAGCGTGGAAGCCAGAGCCAACCGACGAGTAACTGCCGAGAAGTTATCGTCCAAACGACGCAGAACTCCAACACTCGGAACACCCCGAGGAGGCCGGAGTCATGACCACTATGGAAGGTTAGCTCTACCATCCGAAGCAAGTCCAGAGTTCATATACAACATGTCCGAAGACATCGATGATTAATCGCCAAAATTTCATCATCACAAGGTAACCTTTCGCAATCATACCTTTGATTTTTCTCCCCGTCGATAAATGATCACTTCAAAATACTCAAACGGAGGTGGCACTGGTATAATTGAGGACTGCAGGATATAGTCAAAGTGTTAACTAGCTGGCCGACATTACTGCCCGACGCGGGGCTTCCATCTTCCAAGTCAGCTAAGATGCCGCTACATGCAGAGTCAAGGGACTGATTCCCACTACCCATAACAATTGCCTGAAGCATTGGGAAAGTTTTTGTATATGGTTGGGACCGGTGCTTCTTTTGATATGGGGAGGGTGCTCTTTGATCAAATCACTCAACATGCCACTTCACATGCTGTGTTAAAACCAATCCCATATCCAAAAATGATCTGCAGCATTCTTCCTCGAGCCGCCACAACGATACTCGACATCCGATGATGTTTGGTGGAGTCAACCTCAGAGTCATTACCATCACTCCTAGACTGATGGAAGGAACTCATGTGGCCGATGTACCTCTGGGACCTCAGACTGAAGAAGACACCTCCACCACTTATACCACCTCCACCACTTACACCGACGGCACGTGTGCAACTATCAAGGAAGAGGACAGGGTATTTGAACGGGCGATCTGCATTCCAGCGTGGCCTCGTAAGTTGGGCGCTTAGTGCAAAAAATCGCGGGCACATGACCGCGAGGATGATGTTGTGTTGATTTATCATTTCGCTCGACGTGTCGTTGTCCGTGGTTAAACTAGTGTCCTTTGGCTATGTTTTCTGGACAACAGGGAGATGTCCGGCATGGAGGAACCCTAATGCAAGGGAGTTATTTTTATTGTTCTAGTTATATGTTCCTTTTGTTGGGGATGATGGGTGGTATCACTCGATGAGGCTTAGTTTCGCTTTATACTGACATTCTTGCCTTTTGGCCATCTCGTCCATCACTCTTGTATCGACAGCTTGGTCGCATGTCATGTCGTATAACCCATCTTTTTTTGTGTTGACAATGGGTATTTATGCCGTGGTTTTCTACTATGATATTTACGCTTCCGATTTATATACGCTAAATGCGACGCTAAGTAGGTTCTTAAGAATATTTGTCGCTGAAAACTTACCCAAAAGGGGAGTTTCATGCATTATAAAGGGCCAAGTATTTCGCTAGTCGGCACTCAACCGTCTCGACATGCATGGGAGCAACTATTCAAGAGCCGATTGTGATCTTTTCACGCGGGATTATGCTTTCCATATTGAAGAGGACTTTAGGACCCTAAGATACGATTCGTGAAGTTTTACGTGGGCATGACTCTTCAGATCAAGTAACGTACATACACGCCTAAAAATAAATAAAGTATATCGACCAAGCATTTATTAATCAGAAGAAAGAAAGGATTCATTTATCATGTACAAGACGAAGAGTGTGCGAAAAACAAGAGTGTATTCTCGCTTATCAGACTGGGGCTACGTAGCTTCGCGCGAGCCAGAGCGTAGGCTCTAGTCGCAATGGAGTATTACTTACAAACTCCTTTAGTTATGTCCGTTCTGCGGACACCCGGTTACAACAGCTTTTATTCTTACGAAGATCATCAGAAGTTTTCACTTTACTAAAGGATAAGAGTGAATAGCGGCGATGTGGTGTTATAGCCGCTTTTAGCCCGAACTTATACATTCCTCGATCGAAGAGAATTGCATGCCAAGAGAATTCGTGAAAGATTCGAAGAAGCATCCCTGCTTGTAATTTTCGATCATATCAAATCCTTCATCGGGCAATCTACCTCCCGCATTTAGGCGCCGCTTTTTAGCACCGAACCGGTTATCAAACCTGTGTTTTTTATTTTGATGTTGTTTACTCTACATACTGCTGTTGGTCATCGAGTCATCGATACTGGGTCCTCGCGAAGAGGTTGCCACTACCTCTTACACTCAAACGCAGATTCATCCTCCCTGCTGGCCCAACCGATTGTAGACACCACGCAAAGCCGTGAAAGAATAGTCATTGTCTTCACCTACCGCAGACCGTATGTTTATTATTTAGATCTGATTTATACATAATTAAAGTGATCCTGAATTCATGTTTCATGTTGATTTAGTTCAAGTATGAATATAATTTTCCATCAACAATCACTATGACTATTGAAAAAAAGGACGAAAAAATGTTAGCATGGAACAATATTAAAGTTCTTCCCTCAGAGATATCAATCGAATAAAACACCAAGTAGAGCAAGCATGTGAAAGAAGTTGCAAATATTCTTCAACACGAATCAATATATCACCGACTTTCATCAAGAAACAAAGATGCGTGTCATCATCTATCTCGCATCCGACTAGAATCTATACAAACTAACCGAAAAACACGAAATATCAAGAACAATAAGCTTGATGTTGAAGAGAATGTTGAAGAACTACTACCATCGGATTCCGGTAATGTCCATATACCTATGTCCGACAAATGAGATCATACGAGGACTTGTCAAACAACCCAACATCTTTATTATCCTCAATAAGAAGCCTTTGAATTTCACTAATTTGCCTCTTCGATCTAACAAAATGAACCACTCCGAGGGATGAAAATCATGATTGTGTTCATCGTCCCAAGTAAAAATCACCTAATGACACTAGTCTATAACATATCTAAAGTGGATCTTAGCTTCACAATCACTCCTCTCTTCCTTTACAAGATGTTGGTTTTTCTTAATTGGTATCAAATCTTGTCAACGTCATTTCCATAAGAAGGATTGTTTAAATTATTTTCCTTAAATTCCTCTTTATTACAATAATAATACATATAACAAATGATACTAGTTTCACCGGTCTTACATTGCACTTGGCTGCCGATCTTAACGATAAAGCCTCTACGATGCGCATGCTCTTTGTAGAAAGTCAAACCATCATCAATACTAGATAAATGCAAATATTTCCATCGATCAACATCATATGCAGAACAAAAAGTACTATCACTTGTACATTAATAGAAACAACTTACAATGATGAAACATATACTCTGAATCTAAATGCTCAGGTCAGAATAACATGCAGAGTACAAAAGTATTCTTAAAACTCATTAATTAGTAAAAAATACTCAAAGATCCATAATCTAAACGCAATATGTATAATTGAACTTCAGAGTACAAACATACTCAGAGATTAACATAAAAACACAAATCAAATACCAAATCAATAATTGAGAGCACCAATAAAAATACAATTTAAACAGCAGAGCATGAATCAAAAATTGAGAGAATCAACTAAAACACAAATTGAACACCAGAAAATGAACAAATATAAAATCAAATAAAGCACAAGAGAATGAACAACCAGTTCCAATTTCCATATCTCAAGGAGCAACAAACGATTTCGCTGCAATAAAATCACAATCAACACGATCCTTAACAACAATAGAACATTCAAAGGATGAAACACTGCAAAATGAAACAATAAAATCGAATTAGTAAATAAATATAAAAAATTAAAACATAAAATAACTAATAAAATAGCAATGAAACAACTCAAACTAGATTTTGAACTACAAAAACATTTGCATGTCTCGATTATGAAGGAAAACAATGAAGTAATTGATGAACTCCTCTGAAAACCAAACGATTACAAAAAGTGAAGAAATTCGAGAAAAAAGTGAAGAAATTCAATGAAAATAACTACAGAGAAGCTCGAAGAAGAAGGATTGTTGAAGATCATGATCTTTCAGAAGATTTGATCTTTAAAAAATTGTTGAAGATGATGATTATTCAGAGAATTTGGATGATTAATGTGAATAACAAGCAAAATTTAGTTGATAATCAATGAGAGAATTAGTTGGTATTCATTTAGTTATTAAATATGTCTCAACGGGTCAGCAATTAAATGGACCGGGATGGGCATGTCCGTTAGTTGAGCCCTATTAGCATCTATAGGACATGTTAGCACGAGGAGCAATTTCCTTTCTAATATAGTACAATTTAAAAATCTAAAAAATATCAAAATTATTCGACATACTAAGATAGACAAAATTTATTAAACAAATTAATACCGACACTTAAAAGCGCAGTAACAATTTTATATAATCGACATTAATTTAATTTTAATCGGCGAATCGACGCTGCATTAACTAAAACGTAACAAATGCTTAAAAAATATATTATAAAATAATATAATTCTCAGATTTCCGCGATCATTACCCAACCATTAACGAATTTAAAAGCTTTAACGCGCCATGACTTTCCACCAGAAAATTATGCAAGACTCTCATCCCTAAGATTGGCTACATTTCAGATTTTTCATCATTAAAAAGATTAACAAACTTTATGATTGACATCCAAACTTTTTTTTTTAATCAAAATTATCAAGCGTGAATGATAAAGATGTCAAAACACTACATATTTATATATTTTTTCAAACAAATACTAAAGCTTTTTTCTTTTTTCCTTTAAACTTTGTTAAATAAATGTTGATGCAAATTGAAGACGGTCAATGATAAGTAGCAAATAGCAATCTGCGAGATTGATGAAATAGATAACAGAGCAAACAGTGAATGGAGCCTCCCTCTTTCCAAGAAGCCCCTCGTTGTGATGTCTGCAAATGCAGCTTCAGCACCTTTCGGAGAAGGGTATTTCCCATTTTCTTTTTTCTTCAACATATTCATTCTAATTTCCCTTTTCTAATTGCAATTTATCATTTGCTGATTTACTAGTTAATAAGAGAGTCTATAAGTCCCGATCACTATTTGGATATGTAAATCTGCTTAGCTATATACTCCTTCCATTTTCCCAACAAATAGTAAACCTTCAAAATTGTCTACATTAAAAGCAATCATTCATACATCAATTAGTTATGTTGAGATTATATACATTAAAAGTGTTATTTGAGTAAGATATTTTAGGTCAAAATTGTGTTATTTAGGTGATTACTGAAACCTTCAAATTAAATTCGAGGCAATATGAATTATCTATGCCCATTCCATCTGTTCATAGGCGGAACCGTTACCAAATTTTTGTGGTTGCCGATCATATAGTAACCAATATTATTGCACCCATATCTAGAAGATCGTCTAATTAATTTTTTCAATAGTAAAAATTAACGAACTTTGTGATCTACCCTCCCTCCTCTTATGCATCTGTTCATTTCTCTTTCCTTCTTTTGTCAGCACCACTGTCGATGTTGCGGTCGATCCTTGTGTGCAGATCATTCATTGAACCATATGGTATGTTCATTAGTTTTAAGGATGTATGTGATAGTTATCGTGGAACTTCGAAATATTTATAGTTAACTAATTCTTGTTGTTTCAGGTGTTGCCACAATTTGGTCTTAACACAGCTGTTAGAGTATGTGCCGACTGTTTTAATGCATCTGGGTAATTTCCCGTTATCATGACTTTGTACAATTCAATTAGAGGTATATTGGCTTTCCAAATGTGAATTTTTGTAGACTTCTTAAAGAAACCCTCTCCATGTCCTCCCATTCCGTTCTTGCTGAAGAGGTCCTCTCTTACATTTCAGAACTATGTATAATGAGAAGCTAACAGATTGTTTCTTTTTCCTAAACCTTCACGCGTAAGCTGTATTTACTTGCTAAACCTTGGCGTTGCAATTTAGGCTACATCGAGTCAATCCATCTCTAAGACATGCATCAGACTAAAATGGGAAAGTTTGTTTTGATTGGTCAATGTGTCAATGTCTGGTCATTATGCATTACTTTACCTTATATTTTCAAAGTTATGTTGGTTAAGAACCATCTCTTTTTTTCCAAAATTCGTTTATGTAGGCTTGACCATTGGACAATTATTTGTTCATCTGCTTGAATATTACTTCGTACTAAAATATATTTAGTGAAATTCCTATTTTTCTAATTGAATACTATCCCTATGCATAGTTTCAAGACAGAAAATCCATCAATCTCTTCTAATGGAATTACCGCTGTAACAACTCAAGTGTCAAAGTTGGACATTAGTACAGATTCGGAATCCATATTGCCTCATTCATCTAACAAACTTCCTAATTCTGGAGCTTCAGAATGTAAATGTGGAATGCCTTTATGCATTTGTGAAGCTCCAGCTGCACCAAAAGACGCTGCCATCATACAGGCAAGATTCATTTTGTGTAATCCTAGCTAAAATCTGAAGTACCATTTTTAAGTAATACTTCGAGTGAATGTCACAGGTCAATACTCCTTCCACTATTCAGATTCCTTCAAGCTCAACTCCGAAGAAAGTCGACCCCGCCTCAAAGAGTAAAGGCTCGACATCAAGCAGCAAGCCTGGGTACTAATTAAATTGTTTAATTCACTATTGCCTCATTGCATGGACTTGATTCCTAATGTCTTTTGTTGATGGTACATAGTAGTTGAGAGGGTTAGATTATCATAACTAGTGATACTATTTACAAGAACGGAATATAGTTATACTATTTACAGCAGTTTTGTTATTAGCAGTTATAACCCTCTCCATGTCCTCCCATTCCATGTCCTCCCATTCCGTTCTTGCCAAATTGATTATCTATGCAGCAGTTTTAGTTATATAGTTATACTATTTACAAAGCTAACAACAAAATATCAACTAATGAAGATTTTGGCAAAGCCTATCTGTAAAATAATGGCAAATTACCAAAAAAAAAAAACCTGTCAAATTGCTCAGCTGCTCTTGGCTTCCTCACCCAATGAATCGACCGAGATCAAAATTAGCTATCTTGTTCATTGAAAATGAGCTTTTGAATTATTCTAAGAACGATAAGAAGTCTTAGGTGAACACCCCCAATGTGAATTGTCTTAGATTGTTGTATGGCTCAAGATGATCTCAATTGGACCCTCATTTCATCACTAAAATTATGAATAAGGTTAGAATTAAGAATCTTTCTTAAAAATTGAACATTTATTTTCTTGTTAGTTTGTGCTATTTCCTTTATTTTTTAATAAAGGTAATCAACAATAAAAGAAACCTTGATTATGTAGTTACATTATTGATTTGTTGGTACAATGGTACCACTTCAGGTTTTCTGGCTAGAATTGGACTCTTCCATGCTTGTTTGTGTATTTTATTTTTCTGTCACCTTGAAATATACTGCTCATATCTGTGTCATTTTTTATCATGGAAACTCCCCAATATTTGAAATATACTGCTCATATCTGATAATATTTATTATTTCACTATCAAAAAAAGAAACCTGACAGTAATTCTCTATGTCTATATGCATATATAGGATGTAAAAATTGGAGTTTAATGATACAGTTCGTGTCATTTCATGTGTAACTAGACACATTAGTATCTTTATGTAATGTTTATCACTATGAGTGCACTACCCTTTGAAAAATCGTCAGTCCTTGACTCATTTCTAACTACCATGAAGTGATTTAGATTCCTTTTGATCTGTGATGCACTCGAACAACTTTGTTGTTTCGAGATATGACCCTAAAGTATCTGCCCGTGCCTTATGGTTTTCTTTGATTTTTCAGTTATGTAACTTACTTTTAGCCTCATGGTCTAGAAAATTTTGTTAAAGCCAAGAGGGAACTGTCATTAAAGGGCGATGGGCTATTCGTCCATTGAACTTGTACTATTAATGACATCCTTAATTTCATCTCAGATGTTCACCTTGGCAATGTTTACCTCTTTCTCCAATGCTCTAGAAGATAGAAGATGAACATACAAACAAGTTAATAGCTTAAATTTTACTGGTTATAATTATTGTTCTGCTAATAGAGCTTAGCTTGTTTGGTCACAGTTTTCCAAGTTGAAAATGACCTCTTTACTACATGCATTGCTTGAGCTGTGGTTTCGTTTGGCTTGTGGAAAACTCCTGCAATATCTCTGCAATTTTTCTGAGGAGTGTGCTGTTTGGTTTTTAATTTCTGCACTCTATTATATGAGAACAAAAAATGAAAAATGTTGGCAGGTCGGTTTTCCATCATGGTCAAGTTTCCAGTGGCAATGTAGATCTACCACAAAAGGACTATGAAGTTAGTGGAGAGGTATGTTGTTTTATTAGTTTCAGTTGAGATGAAGCAATATGATCGGAGAAATTAATGCAAACACCTTTCTAGGGTCTGAGAGAAGCAATAAAAAATGGTGATGCTGCTGGAGCTAAGAAGCTTCTGAATCAGGTGTGCAACTCAACATTTGTTGATTGCTAGGTGTGCCTTGCCAGTTGCCTCATAATTTAATTAAAGTGACATGAAATTTACAGGGGGTGGATGCCAATTACTGTGACAAACAAGGGTCATCTCTCTTACATTTGGTAATTGTCCTCTCTATGCTGGTTAGATATTACTCCGTGATAATTTCTAGTAAGAAGGTATTCCACCCGACTTCTTTTGTTTGGATGTAGGCAGCAGTATTTAATCAGACTGAGATAGCTTTTGCTCTGATGGATAATGGAGCCAGAGCTGACAGCAAGAATTCACAAGGTAAATGATTTTGCGATGAATTAGGGGGAGGGGGTCAGGGAGATGCTTGATTAGATTCATTTGCATGTCAAACGAGGGAGCCAGATTCATGTCAATATGAAAATCTTTTATGTAACTTTACAATTTTGTATATGTGCAATTTTTTAATTTTCTCAATCTCCATGTTTAGGTGAAACACCATTAGATTGCGCTCCTGCCATGCTGCAATACAAAATGAAAAGTAAGATTGAAGAAAGCCGAAAACCAGATCTCTAGTCCACACACAGAGACCATTGTTCTTGAATGTGTCTAAAACTGGTTTCTTCCATGAACAAGTGTGATCAAATCAAACCTATGCTTTTTTATTTGACAGCGTGTATCCTTAATTAATAAATGTCTTACTAGTACGCCGATTATAATTATACATAGTTCTCTTCTGTTCAAATTTGGTCATCTCTGATGATTCTTCGCTGAATGCAAATGATGTATGCCCCTACTGACCTACTACTCTATGGTGCTTTTGAGCTCTTAATTTTCCAAGTATTCTCTGTATTTTCCTAATTAATCTTGAATCCCTCCCTCCCTGTACACCCTAACTACCCCGGTTAATGGAAACACTAATTTATTGCCACTTCAACCGCTGCCCTCTTCTATTGTTTTCTTTTCGCCTCAACAACTAAGATTGATTGCTTTTCAATGCTACATTTCGGTAAGTATGCTGATAAAAGGGTGTGGAACTAAGTTGAGACCTTGAACCCAATTACCCAAGGATAACCACATTCATTACATGTGTGGAATTAGGAAGCTATTTTTTCATAATTAATCGGTATGACTTACTGTTTTGGTGTGTGTATAACAGCTTAGGAAAATGAGGTTTAAGGACAGTTAAGACAAGAAGTAAAACCTCAAGGACTTGATACAAAATTACATGATAGTTTAGGGAGCAACTGATCAATTAACCTTTTTTATATGTAAAAAATGATTATCTCTCAAATATTATTCATGAACAATGTGAAAAATATATAGTGTCATGTTATAATCTAGTGGGCTAATATAATTATACATGATTTATCGTAATATATTTTTTTTTTCTAAACAATGTATAATATTAATAACTTCTTCTGAATTATCGTAATATTATATCCTCCATCAATGACTTTAATTGCAACACTATACATAATAATTATTTATTTATATGAATAAAAAACCAAGCTACATTAGCTAATACTGTAGATAATCAAAATTTAATTAATTAAATTATGGAACCCTAATTTAAGAGGGTCGATTATTTAAATTAGGGTCGATTAATTAAATTAATTAAAGGAAATCTTAGAGTGACACGTGGCGATTAGGGCTTCGATTGAGCCTCCAATTAAAATCGTACACGTGTAAATTAAGGGTTCCCGACATTTTAGCCACCTGAAATTAATTAATAGGATAAAATTAGTGTTTATTATTAAATTAAACCTAATTTTTTTTATCTTGTGTGATGATGTGGCATTAAAATAGGATTCCCTAAATTTACGAGATTTTGATATTAAAGTGAAGGAGAAAACCGACATAAAAATACGATTTTCTGAATAACGAGCTCAAAATGGCGGTTCGATAAAATAAAGGGGATGGAAAATTAAGGTAAGATTTACTCATGCAAATCCAAAAAGGCGTCTGTGTGTTCTCCAAGGCAAAAGTAGGCAAAAAAAAATTGAGAATATATTATTAGTTTAATATTAAATTCAAAATCGACTGTCTAGATCTTACCTCAATATTTAACTTAATCAACGACTTAGATTGTGATCGCGCAATGGATTGATCAATAAAAGCCGAAGTCAAAGCTATCATCTATCCTTTACACCGTGAAAAGTGCTCATTCATGTCAAGAAGCCAAAGGCAAAAGATGGAAAAATTCTGAGAAAAATACGGAAAGAAGAAGATCGTGAAGTACGAGGCACCTAAAAATTCCAAATAGGCGCCTAATACACCACCTAAAACACTCTCAAGCTTGAAGATTCAAAGGGATCATAACCCCAAAGCTTGAAGATTCAAAGGATCACAACCCCAAAACTTGAAGATTCAAAGGAAGAAGGAGTTGAGCCACCCTCCTCTACATCCAAATCAAATCAAGTTGTAGGAACAAGCTTCCCAAGGCCCTGCGAATCGAGGATAGGAATAAGTTGTTGAAGACCCTATTCCATACCTCATAGGGCGCCTGGCGCACCAAGAGGAGGTGACCCGACCATCCAAAATTTGATGAGAAGCTAGTACGCCCAGCTCAGCGCCCAAAATCGAGTTGCGAGAGATATCTGCTAAAACAAATAACAAATCCAAGTGAAGTAGGATTAATTTGATTTGAAGCCCTGCTACGTCAGCTTGTCAGGCTAAAGGAAAGGCGATAAGACCATAGCTGTGAAGGAACAGTACTGAAGCTATAAGGACCATCCGGTTCGAGTTCGTGCACTACCTTTGCTAAGGCTCTGAACAGTCCACCTCCAATATGGAACAAGGCGTGGAAGCGTCTAAACGAGGACAAATATCGAGTCACCCTTTGCTTGAAATAAATACATATCAAAAAGAAGGGTCAAGCCGACCCGCATATCAAAGAAGAGGCAAGCTAAAAAGAAGGTTCAAGGCGCGGCTGACGTATGCTCTCGAAGGGAGGGCCTAGGTCCACCGTTGGCTTCGTATCTCGAGGATCGAAAGTCCAGAAACCGGGCCAGTCCACCCATGGCCTTTACGGGATCATGAGCTATGAAATGCACTCGGACAGAACCATATCCAGCGTCGAAGATCAAATCCTCGTCCCGTACTATCAGGACATATATCCAAATCAAAATCCAAGCTTATTGACTTCGATTCATATTAATTCAAGTTATCATGAGTAATAGAAGCGTACGTGAGATAACTAGATTGATAGTCGAACCCGACGTTTGATAAATTTTATTTATACCGAATATTTCCGCCCAAGGGTTTAATTATTTCGGTATATAAATAATAGAATCTTTCCTCGCGATACAAATACTTAACATCATTTACAAGATTAAATGAAAATTCAATATTATTTTTCAATTGAATAAACCTTAGTTTATGCATTCTAACATCAATAAATATAAAATATAGTTTTGTTATGGAAACTTATTGACTTAACAAATATAAATATAATATTAGACACTCATTTAAAATAAATTGAATAGAAAAATAGTTTTGGATAGTGTATCTTTAATCAAATTATATAATAAGATTTACAAACAAGATGCATAGTGATTATAATTTATTGCTTTGAAAATGTATTCTATAATCCAACCTATTAAAATTTAAAACACCTTACAATTGATAAAACTATATTTAAAGTATGTTTTACATGGTGGTTATTTTGATTTACCTCGAAAGAAATTAAATAATATCCAAAAATATTTTAGACATTAATCGATTAAACTTTCGATTGCCCTCCTTTAGATTAATTTTTATGTTTACCCTCCCCTCAGTTCACTTTAATCAAAACATATTCCTCAGAATGGAATGCAAAATTGCTTATAAAATATTTTTAATAATATGAATGTGCTTAGCGTAGAAAGATTTTATATTATCAATCCACTTTAGGAAATCCTTACAGGTTCAAAGAAATATTTATCAAATGATTGTGGTCCGACTTCTCCAAATCTATTGCTTTCTACTTGATTGGTGACTTAACTGAGATGCTTGATTTGGTATAGTCTTGAGGCTTGGATTTGAGACTTGCGTTGGGACCCGATATGATTACGGGCCAGATGTGATCACAGGCTCATTTGAGCTTGGATTTGGATGTTGAATATGAGCACGGACACAAGTGTGATCTGCAGTGGATTTGATGTTGGATGTGAGCACGAACAATGTGTGATCTGAAATTTGGAATTTGGATATGAGAATGGTTAGATGCGGAACTTTGTGATCTAGGCCCCAGATAGAGACTATGTCTTGAGACTTGGTGCTTTGACTTGGATATGGTCGAGGCAGGGTGTGTAGCGTTGATCTATTATGGCTATGGGAACTTGATCTTGGTCTTTGGACTGGTAGTGGGGATGAGACTTGGATTTGAATGTATGTAAAGCTTGGGGGCATATGACTTGATCAGCAATGTAGTTGGGTGAGCTCGGATACTTAGCGGTGTACTCTGATCTTGGTGTTATCTGATATTGGATATCTTTGTTCCGTCGAAGGTTTGTGACTTATTCATGTTTAATGGCCCAGGCAGAGGCTAAGTAACATATCACCTTGTGATTTTCTGTGGGCAATCATGTAGTGATTTGATGTTTGAGATCTGCTTTGATGATTCTCATTGGATTTTGGATGTTGTTCACGAAATTACATACTGGTGTTAAACTGTCGCTTCAGCTTCGGGCGTCTATTTTGACTTTAGGGGTTGAAAGATTTACGTATTTTTGATAGTTTAGTGGTGGTTACGGTGGTTTCACACGAAAAATAGCAAACCGAGAGGAGTTTTTTCTTAATTTGAGAAATACACTCTGAGCTTTTTATGTTATATTCTCTTTGGAGATATTAGTTGTATTTTTCTAATTATTTTTATGTGTTTAATGATTTAGGCGGGGGGTATTTATAGAACTTTTGAACTTTCTTGATTGGTTGAATCATTTTTAGGTGGATCACGATTTAAGTCGTTGATGAATTAAATTGTTGAGCCATAATCTGGACCGTCATATTTAAATTTAATATTAAAATAATATTAAATAAACAAAGTTTGTCCGACTTTGTTCATGGCGGCATTTTCTTGTTTCTTGTTCCATGGGTAACATGTTACCTTAATTCTCCCTTTATTTTATCGGGCCGCCATTTCGAGTCGGTTTGTCCAAAAAACTCCATTTTTTATTTCGGTTTTCTCTTTTAATTTATTATTTTAATCCCTTAAATTTAAGTGACCCTATTTTAATGTCATCGTCCTTACGAGGTACAAAGCCCAGAGTTTAATTTAATAATAAACCCTAATTTTACCCTAGTAATTAATTTCGGAGTGGCTAAAATGTAAAACCCAATACCCAATTTACCGTGTACAATTTTTAATTGGAGGCTCGTCGAAGCTGTGTAGTGTCATACTTAGATTGATCTTTAATTAATTTAGTGTCAATTCTCTTAAATTAGGAGTTCCGTAGTTTAATTAATTAAGAGAATTTTGGTGTGTACAAATGCCCCTAGAGCATGGGCATCGTAGGGGAGATGGATGGATGATGCTAGGGGTGGAGCTAGCATGACATTTCGGAGTGATACTTTGGTAGTATTAGACTCTTTAGTCTTTCGGATTAGCTCATATTATGTAGGGAGGCATAGAGTTTTTGAGGTTATGGCTTAAGTTGGGGCTTTGAAACTCTTGAAGGAATACTATGCAAAACTTGTTCCTGTCATAAACAAATCGCATCTGAGGATCATCACAGGTGCTATATTCGAGAACTCACGTAATATATATATATATATATATATATATATATATATATATATAACCACTTGAAGCGAGTGAAATCACAACCAAGTCTTTCAGAAGCCTCGCTTTTATTCTAGAAATTAGCACCTCGATAGGATGATGCACTCAGTTAATCCACGCGGGATCGGTTGAATCACATGATTAGTTCTTTGAATCTCAAGAACAATTGGACAACAAAATCAAGCCAAAATGACTTGATTTTGGTCGGCTATGGAGGGGAGGCGTGTTAGAAGTATGGAGGTTAAAGATTAGGTTTCAAACTTAACATCCTCTTTATATAGCTCTTTTTAACGAATAGTTCGACTGGGTATGATTAACTTGACCAACTCGTTAAATCGTTAACTAACTAAATGTTAATGAGTAAGTAGCACTCCATTACTAATAAGCTCTAATCAGACTATTAATTAAACTAGCAAGTTAATTAATTGATTTAGATCGATATATATTTTACACTAATGGTAAGCATGATCGATATACGTTGATTTCAATCGACTCTCAATTTGCAATCACGATTTAATTTCATTCATGAAATAAAACTCACGACTTCCCATGTATGTGTGTGCTTCTAAGCTCGGATAATGGCGATTCGTATAATAATATAATTGACAACTATTATTATTATCCACTACGATTATACATGGGATCTAGCGATCTAAGCGTAATTCGGTATTATCTGAGAAAGGACTGAAAATTACAACTACTATGGTTGAATGTTCCATTTATGTATTCGTTTACTAAACTGTGATAGATTGTTATAACTTGATAATTACATGATGGGCATAATAAATGAGGCAATAGCTATTGATTTCAACATTCCAGCTTTGCCCTTTGGGGCGATTCCTTTATGAACACTTTGTCTACGATCTCTAGTCATGTGGTAACCATAAGAAGTGTGTCATAAAACATCCACTTGACTTCTTTGGAACTATAAACTATCTTGTCATGAAAGCAACGTCAAAATATAATGACATGGTCTAAGATTTCTTTACTCGAAGTATGACTTATCTTGATAAACCGACAACTGTCCCGGGTATGTCGACCATGATTCTCCGAGACACGAGGTCGCTTTGTGTCAAGGAGATGGACAAATCCACTTATAATATATGAACATCTCTTTGCTATCTGTTATGTCATCTAACGTATGCCGTTATGATTACTTAAAGGCGGGCGTTTGACATAGTCAAAACCTGACTCTATAACAAAGATAGTTATATACATGAGTCTAAAATTATTTAAACTTGGCAGTTCCTAGCGAAATTCATAGACACGGATATCACATTATCTTACATGATTTTCATGACGGTCAAACCGACTCATAGTTATCTTATTGACATCCCGTAAAGATTGATTAGACTTAAAGCTCTCATGATCCAAGAAAATCGATCATCAATAAATCAACATGTTGGTCGTCAAATCTTTAGTTATTATCATTGTCAAACTAGGGAGATGGCTATCTTACGGTTTCAGGGCCAGGGCAGATTCAGCATGACACTTAGGTTGCCTCTCACAGAAACTACGGACTTATTGGCAGGATTTATTATTTAAACCCAGTGTGAAACGATAAATGACTATATGAATGAATTAAGCATTCATATATAATTGCTAATTAGGTGTAAATAGAATTGCCATTCAAGTGATTTAACTATTCGAAAGTAAATGAACTAGCTCTCCTTTGAACCTTAAATACGTTCCGTTTTCTTGATGCCGTGAAATCGAACTTTGATTTAATCACAAAAGAATATATCAACTCCGAGATCTTCGCTCAAGTCCGCACGTAGATCCTTAAGATTGCATGAGCCTCTTGGAGTCTTTTGGGGCGTGCAAAGTGGATGATCGCGTCATAACCGGAAAGCTGCTACGATGGTGGCTGCATCATTGCTGGTTTCACCGACTATGGAATCGGCGATGGCGAGATTATCTGATATGATTGCCATATTATGTCCAAAATAGGAGGTTTAAGTTTTTTGCTTTCTGACTTTATCTATTGTGGACATTACCATCTGGGTCGGATTTAACGTCAAATACCCACTTATTTCGGTGGTCGACAGCGCTGGTTAAAGTGTAACAAGGACAAACCTCGTTTGGTATATATGACTGTTTTAAGTTTGTAGCGGGTTAGCCATTTCTCGAGTTATTATTGATTTAAGGTTTACAACCTGGTAGAGTATGTTAAAACAAGTATCTTTTAAATGCACATTCTTTAATAACATTACCGTGATACAAATTGACTAGTAATATCGTGTCACGAGTCAAGTTACCTGGTACTCTCCGAGTATACTAGACTGACCATTCTCATGAATTACTTGGCTAATAGTGTTCATGAGGACAAATGTCACATGACAACATTCTCATTTGTTTCGGTAAAGACAAAATAAGCTGATCCATTCTGTAATTATAGTTACTTTTATTCTCTTAAAGTTACTAAGGTATTCAGTCCTCGTGAATACTTTTAGTAATACCCCATCTTAAATATCAACAAGTCAAATCAGCCGAGCTTCTATGGCATGAAACTTGACTTAAATACATCCGAGTATCCTCAGGGTTAACTAAACATCTCCCGATAGCTTCAGCTTTGACGTTGTCAATGAAGATAACTTTTAAGTTACAATGTCGTACTCGAATATCAATCACAATCAATAATATTCATATATAAGTTTCAAGTAATCACACAAATAATATGAACTCGCGATTCAAGTAAATACATATATACACCATTGAGATAACTCTACTTATAAAGACATTATATAAGCTTCCTTGTCCGACAACAAATCTTTCGCACGATCAAAAGCGCTAAACAAGCATTTACAAAATTATAATTACTACTTATAATATACAACTAGTAATATAGCTATGCTTTATATTTATCTTCGTATTTATATCGAAATAACTGTGAAAGTTCTATTATAACATTACTTGACTTTAAGTTCTGAGCTATCCATATAATCAACCTTAAATTCAAAAACCCGATTACGTTCATACAAAATCTAACTCATAATATTCTCTTCCAATCGACATAAAACATCGACTTATACTCCAAAAACTATTAAGATCCCAAAACATCATAATACAATTTAATCTATTTAAGAAAAAGTCAACTAACCCATTCCGACACATTTATTTAACATCAATTATAATGCGCTACGATCACATAATTCAAGTCCTAGGGAATGCTTGCATTTACAACTTTCAAAATTCAAAATCAAAACAAACTAAATTCAACCTCTAAAACTTGAAAATATCTGAAGATTCAAACTTTCTTACCTTAGCTATTCTTGGAATGATGAAGATGAAAATTAACTTTTAATGTGAGCCACAAAGTGCTGGAAGAAATGGAAGAAAAAAATTCGAGGGGGGGTGAATCTCGGCCGTATAATAGAAAGGGGATGGGTTTTGGATGAAGATGATGAATAGTGGATAAGGTTGGTGAGATATTTAAAGGGAAAAAAGTTAAGTGCCGTTTGGTTGCGGTTTTATTCTCCTTTTTTGTATAATTTTAATGAAAATGATTTAAATGTTGTTCCCGAGGCATATACTCTTTATATAAATACTTTAAATATGATATTCGAGTAATGATATCATCTCGGGTCCATACCGGCCGATAAATATAATTTAATAAAATGCATTTAGGCGTAACGGGTTATTACAAATACCTGTATATTAGTCTTATTAGCATCATCACCTTTAATTGAGATCAAAACTAATTACCTCTGTCCCCGCGTCGTATTCAGCGTGCGAACGTTCTAGCGTCTTCACACATGATCAAGTCAATCTTAAATGATTATGGTATTGATGTTTGTCACTTTTATTAGCATACAACCATTTTCAATGGCTTATGAAGAAATCGCATTAGCGTGTATAACGCTATATTACATAGTTTTCGTTCTCATAACTTATTTTTATTTCACATAATAAAGTTATGTTTTAAATTACTTGATTATCGGTTAATAAATAAGTAATAGTAGTGTGCGATCACTAGTAAAAAACGTAGACAAGTTCAAAACAATCCATATTTTACAAATAAATGCACAAATATTATACGTGCCAGTCCGTTGTGGTTGGAGATCAGATATTTTCAAATATTTTGTGTGGCGGTAGATTAACTAAATAATTGTACTGACACAACTCTTCGGTCACTAACACTCTAACGGAGATGTTACCCGGCAGTGTATCACCGAGCCGTCGTGGAAATTTGATTAGCAACCAATTAAATCAATTCGTTGCTGGAATGATCATGCGAAAGTCCATGGCGTTCGTGGAAATCGACAGCATGATCCGTTGTCATACCTATCAAGACACTGATTAAGCCAACCAACCACGGCATGCTTGTAGTGACGAGTTACCTGACTTTAGAATGGGTTTGTCTGATGCTTAAATTTTTAGTAGTGAATTAATATTATTTGATATTATTTAACATGTTATATAGCACGTACCGAGTAATATGCCTGTCGTGAAAATAAAACAGCCATGCAAGTCAAAAAATATATAGTGGGCTGAAAAATACATAGAACTTCATTACAACACTTTTAAAGTGTAATACTAAACATGAGGGTCCTATTACTGATTGCTTTCTGAGTGTAGTCTTTTATTATTTCACCTTTGGGCTTCCGAGTTCTTTAAGTGCCGTCTTTATTGGATATGCTATTTCGGTGTCACCTTGGCCCATTATATTTATTTACTAACCCAACTAAAAAAGCAGAACTTTGTGGGTGAAAAATAAAATACTAAATGAATAAATAAATACGACTCATTTGAGTGGATTTACAATGAATAAACGGTTGTGAGACCCATTATTTAAATAAAAATATAAGTAGGTCATATCAATATATCACCTTTCATTTAATACAATATATAATGCAAGAATTAAATCACATAAAATATGTATTTAATAAATACATTAAATGGCATGGAATAAATTACTCATGAAAGTCCAAATCGCTTTACGTTAATCTAATTAACTATAAAATCATGCAATGAATGCTAATTATGAAGTGAGATAATCACTCTCAATCAAATTCAAATTTAATATAGTTGATCATATAAATAACTTCGTTTTGATTTACAAATCAAATCACGTAAATCTTCAATTAAATGTGATTTGATATAAATTCAAATTTGAATCACATAATTAAATCCATGAAATATATATAATTAAAATAATTAATTAAATATATATTTATTATTAATCTAAATAATTATTACAATGATTCATTTCCTTTATATATAATAGATAAAAGCTCTAGTAATTATCTTTATATATATATATATATATATATATATATATATTATTAACTAGATATAGTTATCATGATTTTATCCTTTCGTAAAATATATAGTGATAAATAATGAAAAGTTATTGATTAAAATATTATCACCAAAATTGATAATTACAATTATCGTAATAATAAAAATGATAATAATTCACAAGTGAGTAAAACTAAAAAAGCCGGATTAGGGTTTTGTAACTTAATTTAAACCCGTGAAAAGAAACTACGGAAACGGAGGAACCGCCCTCCGTATCCCGGAGACACGCACCAGCCTAATGGAGAAGCTCCGTCGGTAGCGTCCAACGGTGTTGAACCGTCGTTTGGCCACGGGCCCAGCCACGGAGGGCCTCATGAGTCGCGCCTCCGTTCTCTTAATTTATAGTTTTCCATTTTTAATTCAATTCTTTGTAAAAACGATTTGAAGGCCTTAAACTCATCCAAAAATTCTGAAATTTGACACAGACATTCCTCACAATTTTCTTGAACTATTCAATTAGTTTTCGTAAAAAAAATTCCAATAATTAATTATTCAATTAATACTCCCGAAATCAAAAAATTATTTTGGGATACTTAAACTGTCCAGAAAGTTATGAAAACTTTTGGACATTGTTCTGTATCACTAAAATGCAGAAGCATTGAGAAATTTTTCATGAGTTTAATACGCAAACACATTAAAACTTTGAATCTTGATAAAGCAAGTTTAAAACCGCTTTCGTTGATGAAACATAAATCTAATAGGCGAAAATATATAAACTTCGCATGTCAACTTCTTGATGCCAGGAAGATATTATGTAAAAACTTGTAACGACAGCGGTGGGGCTGAGGTTGGGACCGTCGTCTTTGAATAATCAGTCATTAGTGGATAACAGATTCCAAAGTGACATTTATTAAATAAAACAATCATTCATCATCTGGTGAACTAACTCCAATTGTAACGACCAGCCCAGGTGTGCTGAGTGAGAATCATTATAATCGAACACGAGTCACCGAAACCGATGGACAACTGGTTTAAAAAACCCTGGTTTGTTCGAAAATTGATTACAATAAAACTGCAATCAGCAGTTTTTTTTAGATTTACAATCAAAAGCCAGTGATGTAACCAACTTGACCCCATATATATATATATACGCAACATATCCCAAAAAAGCCAGGTATTAAATGGATAATAATCATGTTCGAATACCAAGAAAAATTGCTTGACAACGGCCCAAAAAGTTTGAAGGACAATAAACTGATGAAATCAGGTTGAAATGCATTTTTGGGATCTGACCATGATGCTCACTGGTCGCTCAGGGCAAACCATAAAACAGGCGGCTGTCGGCCTAGCACAAATAAAGTAGCCCATAGCGAAGGGGTGTGAGCGCAAGCTTGGTGAAGGCAGAAAGCGCGAGGAGAGCTTGAAAATCACATCCGGGCAGAGTCGGGCAATGCATGGACAAAGCCTTGAATAAAAATATGTATATATTGTCCACAAACTACCCAATAAGGTCATACAAATATAATTCCAGAAAGAGTCTGAGACATAAAATATAATAAAGATTTGTTGTCACTGTAGCACTTGAGGAAAAAGAGCTCAAAGAGAATGTGGCTACCATTGATAGAGCCATCATCTCGTATCCCATGACCTCTGGCGCAATGCGCGTATACTCGATCGTCACTGCGGAATGGACCGATGGGTAACCGCTTTAACATACCAAAGTATAAGGCGAACACTTATGCAGGTATAAGACAATACTACTTATACAAGTTCTTAAATCATATACACTCTCAAGTGTAGGTATATATGGTGATAGCGTAACATATCTGTGAGGAAGGAGAGTCACTTTGACATGTCATTGACTATAGAAAGTTGTATCCTAATAGCAAGGCACCGAAGTCATGCTCGACCTGACGCTACTTTCTGCTCCCGATCAATATTAAAAGCTGTTGAAGCATCTATGATAAGTAAAATCGATCCTGTTGCCGACAAGGCCACGGACCTACCAAAGTGCCGAAAAGGCAAGGAGCCACGAAATACAACGGTGCCGACAAGGCCAGGAGAAATCGAGAAATATAAGTTGGGAGTTCGAAGCCTATGCACACACCAGCCGATCTTGGCCTTGTGAGAATATAATCATAAATATATCATGAAAACACACAAATGGATCGCAGCATACTTAATCTGAGGACATGTTCACACAATTTACAAAGTAAGTACATAAGGTAACACAGTGAGATAAGTACTCGCTCTAGCTTCTACAAAAGGCCTTCGAACACAATCTACGATAATTGCCCACTCGCGTCAGCGCCTAACAAAACACCTAGAAAGTATAATCAAGGTACTCACATACTTGCGTTACAAAAGATACACTACAACTCTTAGTGGAACTCTTCATGATGCAAATAGCCCGGATAAAACAAATTAGCAACCCCATGAGACCTTTGACAATCGGTTCCCAGCAGAATTCCACACTTATTGCTGCGTTTCATAACAAATTATAAAGTCGTTATTTAACCACCGAGTCCATAATTAACATTTATACTCCAAAATATCAATTATAACTCCACTTACAAATCGCGCCTCTTTAACCCTTTAATTAATTTTAAATGCAATTTTAACATCCACGATAACTTCTGATAAGGTCATGATTAAACTCATAATTTAAATCTTGTAAAAATATCATGACAAAAGTCAGCAAAGCCTAGAAAAGTCAACTTGACCATAACATCCCCAAACAACCTCTAAATCATGAATTAATCACTTATATATATCATAAAACCCATAACAAACTTAGAATAAATCGTAAGAATTGAGTTATGCCAGTCAACCTTAAAAATCAATTAAAACTCTAATTCTTTTACCAATTAAATGAAAGGAAAGATGTTGGAAAGCCTTAACAATCAACTTGAGGATCTTAACAAGCAACAAAGTGAAGAAATGGAAAAAAAATTTATTTGTTTTGCACTTTCTCGATAAGGATTCTCGGCCAAGCTAGCAAGAGATGAAGATGATTTGTGATATTTGTGTGAATAGTGGATAGAGGATGAGATTTGTTTGCCAACCTTAAGTCATAAAGCCATGGAGTTTGTGCCGAAATCAAGCGAATCGGTTGTGACATGATCTAGCAACTCGAATTGTCATTTACTCTTACTAAATTATAAATTTAAATTAAACCAAATAAATTTTAAGAATAAATATTATTATCGAAATTAATCGAGGACGGGTTATTAGTCTCTAATAAAATTTATTTCAATTGACTAAACAACCAAGAAGCACAATATATATATAATATGCAATCCAAATACCTTTAAAATATAAATTTATGGAGTAACGGTTATAAATCTCAAATTATCACGTTCTAGAGTCGCCTCATACCTGATTCCTCCTTTGGAACTTTTTCATTAAGGCCGCTCTCTTTACTCCTCAAAACGCTTCTCTTTCCGGTCCAAAGAAATTTCACAGTGCTCCTCGGAAATGTGAGGAGGTCCTCGCCGAGAAGCTCAGCTAGAGGTGAGCTAAGAATATCACGACTTCGTCGGGGATATACTTATCAAGCGGATACATGGGACATTGTGAATCCCTATCTAGCTTCGGAGGCAACGCCAACCGATAAGCAAGGCCCAAGCTAGGGATGCCGAATGAAATTCGTATAACGGGCTATTTCGCTTTCCTCCCAAACCGCGTGGCTCCACTTCGCGGGGATACCCTCACGAGGAACACACGGTCGCCCGACCTCAAGCAACAAGTCTACTCTGCGATGATGCATTATATTTCTTACGAATATCTGGCGTCACCATTTCTTTGTTGAATCGCTTGATCCGCTCTTGAATACCGACCCGACTCGGAACCGTAAACTTTCCTCTGCAACTTTCGTTCGACAAAGCTGGAGTGCGACACCTCCGCCCGTCTGATGCCTCGAAAGGAGTGCCGTCACCCGTCTTGTAGGCATTTGTTGTAGGCAAACTATCTTAGACGGCTTCGTCCCGATTCCCGGAGAAGTTCAAACCTGAAGCCAAATGTATCGCCATTAACAAAGTATAGTCCTCTAGATTACATGCAGGGATGAAAAAGATATACTCAACTCCTTCCCAGTCCCCGGTACCTCACGGAAACCCCTCACGAAACCTCGGTAGAATCTAGCGTGGCGGTCCGAAATGATCGACACCGGAACCGTGCAAACTGCAATCCGATCGCGTAGATCTTATTTGGTCTGCCGGCGGGCCCGTGCAGCCAGATCGTGGAGTAGGAAATGAGCGACTTGATAGCCTATCCGGATCCGTCATGTGGCCTGGCGTCACAAGGCCCAAATACGAAGTCATGGTAATATTCTCCCGTGTCGCTAGGAATAGAAGAAAGAGTACGCAATAAACTCGCGGATGCACATGTAATACTTTCTTGAACAGTTGCCTGGTCTAGATCTCTACTGTTTCATTACACGACCCACTTGTCGTCAACCTCAAATCAGTACATCTTTTGTGCTAACGGTTAATACTTATTTATAGGGAGTATTATGAACATTAAAATATGCATTTCATCCCCGAATAAATTAGCATGATCTAATTCGTCACCGAGAACAACTCTATTATTGTAATCATTTGTTTCTCGCATCCCTGCGATAACTGGGTCTAAATTATCTACTGCCGATTCTAGATTCGATCCACGAAGCAGTCGGGAGCGCTACCGTATCAGGCGAAAAATCTCCCGTATTGCCGGCGTAATCGACTCAATTTGTTTGTCTACTTAGATTCCTTTGATTTCCCTTTCTACTCGGCGCATCGCTGCTGTTGCCTTCCTTGGGTGGTACTCAATAGTCAAGTCATAATGCTGATGACTCCAGTAACTCATAACACCGAATTCAAATGCTACCTGCGTCGGAAGATCTTTCAAGCTCTTATGATCTTGGTCGGCTATGGAGGGAAATGTGAAAATATGGAGTTGAAGATTAAGTTTTCAACGCTTTATCCTCTTTATATAGACACGCTCCTTTTAGCGAATAGCTGACTCAGCTTGATTAGGCTTGACTCGTTCGTAGATTAACTAACTAAATATTAGCAGTAAAGTTGTTAATAAATTCTACTAGTCAAATCATTAATTAAACCTTGAAGTTAATTAATTCGGTTTTTCGTCGATTTATATTTTATGGTATAAATTCTCGATAAATATCTACAGTTGGTTTTAAACTCATTTTGCAATCACGATTTAATTTACGTACATGAAATAAGGCTTCAGCGTCCAACTGTATGTGTGTGACATACAGGCCGAGATAATAGCGGTCGTATAATAATATAATTGACTATTATTATAACATTATGGAATCCCCAACGATACGAATTGTAATCGGTATTATCGTGAAACAGAACTACTAGTACAATTACTATATGTGGTTGAATGTTTCATTTAATAGTTCTTCTAACTATTAAATAATTGTTCTGACTATTGTCACAATGGGCATAATAAATGAAACCAATGTTCTTGATTTCCAACTATTTGCTACGTACCAATTGGTATAAAATATAACGTGGATTTGAGATGTTTCCTTTGGTGGAGGGCTATAGGCGGAGTGTGGACCACTTTTAGACTGCAGGTGTTGTAGGCGTTACATGCTCTCGCTGACCTATCTGGAATGGTTATACTTGTCTAGGAGTGTGGGAAGTGTTTATACTCTCGCGAGGTTTGTTGAAGTTTGCTTCGTATTAAGGAGATGGTGACAGTTTAGACACAATATCAAAGAGGCTTGATGAGAAAGTTTATTCTCGTATCAAGGAGAATGGAGATAATTTATTCTCATATCAAGGAGGATGAAGACACTTTATTTTTATTATGAGGAGGGGTGGAGAGAGTTTGTTACTCGCTAATAGGCAGGAGATTATGCTGCTGATTTAGGCTAATATATGGGCAGTGATGATTCTCTATCTAGGCGTTATGCATATCTTTATTCCTATCTGAATGACAACTGTGCTTGATTTTTGCCCCCCTTTTGATGTTAAGGTTGTGTATTTGTGCGAGTGCATACTTAGTGATGTATTGCTTTCGAGTATATAATTATTACGTATGAAGTGGGTTGTTGTGGATTTAACTGTGTGCGGCCTCTTGGATGCGACTTAAAACTGCTGATCTTGAAGATCTGACAACTTTTGGTTGTTCGTCCACAACTTTTGGAAGACCAATTTGTGGTTTGTTGTTCCAATTGGTTGGTGGTTGATCTTCGTATCCATCCCATTTTTTGGTCATTAGTTGAAGTGCTAGAGCCTTGGGGTGCCTCGTCTTTACGCTTCTTTGTAGTGAGTTGGCAAACTTCTCCTTGTAGCATGAAACTTGTGAGCTTCAACATAGGAGTTATCGAGATAACTTCTCATGATTTTCTTTTGTCCAGAAGTGCTATAACGACTTTCTTTTTATGCTTGATCACATAATTTCTGTGACACTTGTCTTAGGGGATATGGTCCACTTCATCGCGAGCCTATCACTTTCTTTGGAAGGTAAAACACTTTTCTACATGGGATGACCAAGCGGTAATCTTTGCAATAGTTTGGCTCAGTCTTACTGCTGGCCTCTTTCGTCATGAACTCGGTTCATGAGCTTTTCCTTTAGCGACTCCTCGAGGATTCTTTGGGGCGTGCGAGTCAAAGAATGAGAACTTTTTGGTTGCATCTTTTCCAACTCGTATCCTTAACTTGATTAAGCCTTCTTTTTTTTTCCTTACCGTAGGTTTGGAGGAAAACTTGGTTGACTTTCGAAATCAAATGTATATACTTCGGCCTCAGGCCGGTTCCTCCAGGCTTATGGACTTAAATGCTTTTGCCTTTGAGAGTGTGGCACTTGTATGTAGCGAGATCACTGTCCGCCATTTGGAGCTATGGCGACTCCATTATCATGAGCTCTCGTGGAAAGTTGTTCAAAGGTTGCAGGAAGTATGCACTTTGCGAGAATGTCTTGTAAGTCAGTGCATACCTTGAATGCACATGCTAATAACTAATGTTTTTTACAGTCTATCTTTGCATTTAAGGCTTAGACTTCTCCGCTATTTATGATACGTAACAAGCTTTCATCTTTTGTTGTTTAACGTTAACTAGCTCATCATGTTAACTTTTAAATGAATTTGAAGTGGTTTAGGAATTCGCATTCAATTTGTGTCCGACTCACGATGGATGTTGGCTCTAGTTCGATTAACGCACTCCAAGCGTGTTTCCTTTGGCGAGCACACGGGCCTTGGCCCATATGATCCCGTACATCCTAGCATTGTTGCACGTCTCAACAAAGTGAGTGATGTGTTGCTTGGGGTTTCGAAGCTCCTTGAACTCTTGGAATTTGGGAGGTGATGGCCATGAGGCATCTTCATCGATCCCATGCGGGACACATGGGGCGACACAAAAAGAATATGAGGCTGCATGCAGAGTGTCTTTGATTGCCCCAATATGAACTCCATTGAATGCGCCGTGTTTATGGTTCCATGGTGAGGCAGCATTGGGCACTTGGCTACTGTTGGTTGTCCATGAGACATGCTTGAGGCCTGACATGGTGGAGTGAAAGGCATTTCTGGTACATCCTTTGAGGTGCTAGGTGCCTTAAGGGGTAAGGTCCTTAGGCCCGACCTACTTGCCTATTTAGCGGCTTACCGTAGTCTTGTAACTTGACCCACTGTTGGATAAATGCCTCGTTTTAGTGCTGCGTCTGGCAGCCATGTCTTGATACCTTTATAAGGAATCTCTTTTATATAAGGTTGTAATACAGTCATCATGACACACTTGCATGGGGCGGAAGGTACAAAGACCACGTCTTTAGTTGTCTCACATGCATGGATGAGATGTTTTGGCTTTGGGCCATTGAAATTTTCCTCATTTATATGGTGTGGTTAGTAATGCATTGGGTGGTTGGTCTATTTGTCGAGGCGATCTTGTAGTGACTCATGCACCTTCTAATATTCCTTGGAACATGACGAAGAGTCGGGATAGACCACTTGGAAGCATGTTTGAGTTAACAATGACAAATAATTGGAGATAGTCCCTTGGTGCCAAAGATTTGTAGCAGCGTAGAAATATTTTATTATTTATATGTGCACCGAAATAATAAAACCCCTTTGGGAAAATCCTTCTAGGTACAAAGAAATATTTATCAAACGATTGAGGATGCTTGATTTGATGTAGTCTTGGACTTGGACTAGGACTTGGATTTGAGACTTGGATTTGGAACTTGGATATGAGCCTGAACCGGTGGTTCAAACTAGATTTGAGCTTGGATTTGGATGTTTAGATATGAGTGCGGATGCAGAAACTGTGATCTAAGCTAGATTTGGCTTATGTTTGGTTGATGTTCGGATGTGAGCACTTGACCTACGTGTGATCTGAGAGCAGTTTGGATGTGAGGCTGGATAGGAGTGCGGACGTATGATCTAGGCAGACGGAGACTTCAGTCTTGAGACTTGTTCTTTGACTTGGATATGATTCGAGATGGGGTTGTGGGAACGTGATCTTGGTCTTTGGACTTGGTCGTGGGACTGAAACTTGGATTTGGATGTGTGTATGCAGTTTGGGGAGATGTAGCGGCGTGATCATGCAGTGGGCTGAGCTCAGGTAGCAGGAGCATACTCACGATCTTCAAGTGCTATCATGTGTGGATATGCTTGTTCTAGTCAAGGGGTCTTCAGTTTGATACAGTGTTTCTTGGCGAGGTAGACGAGGGTTATATAGCCCCAAATCACACTTTGGATTTCTGAGGAGCCTTTGCGGCAATCACGAGTGATTTGATGTTTGGTCTGATCACGATCGATTCTCGTAGGATTTTGGATGTTGTTCTGAAATTCTTTAACGTTTTACGGTAATTGACCTATTCTTCATGATATGATATACGCACCGTTAACAACTATTCACCCAAATCCCTACCATAATTAACTTTTCATCGAGCATAGTCGACTACATTCATCCTTTACATATTTTGAAGCAAGTTAAAGGAATAATTAGCGTTAGCGAAATCCATTATGATTGTCAGCGATAACGTATTATGCCAGGTCGTGAAATAACATTCGCGGGCTTGAGGCTGGGTGGCGTGGATGCTAATGAAGGAGACGACAGCGAAGAGAAGATAACGTAGTCAAGATTCGGAAGAACGGAAGGGAGAAGAATTTGCTGATGAAGGTGGAGATAGTGGTAATCGATGACTACAGATAATCAAACAGCGATTCAAGATGAAGGATGCAATTTACTATACAATCTCCTCGAATGTTCATAGTAATAGATTTGATAAGGAGGTTTGTAATGGATTCGGAAAACTAAGACAACTTTCGAGCCCCTGCCCTTGTGAAATAGCATCTAAAATACCCATTAACGTATGACACATAGTGGAATAAATTTTAATAATCAGAAGCGTACAATCAAAAACCTTCATATTTAAAACATCCCTCTATCGTGGCTATGTCAGAGGAAAAAACAGGGCTCGTAAGCCTCAGGCCTTGAGGTACAGTGAACATGAATATCTAGAACTTCGGAAAACAAAAGTAAAGGCGGTATAGAATACAATTTGGCGATGGAGTATCGATGAAGAGGGCGTGGAAAAGGAGGTATCGGATGGTGGAGAAGCTGGAAGACTAAGCATGAAGAGAACTGCTCAAAAAAAACACATCATGAGTTTGTCCTTCGATCTCTTCCTTCAATGAAAAATAGAAAAATTGCAAGTCAACCGTGGATACATTGTTAATTCAACTCGAGGAAAGAAGTAAAGTTGTTGCTCTGTGCAGAACTCCTCCTATCACTGCAAAGACGGTTCCTTAGTACTTCCAAATCGAATCAATTTTGAAATCAAAAATTTATGGGGATATTGACAGTAAGCGTCGTATAGCTTTATGGATGGTACGTTTCCTTGATCCCGGGGATTAGAATGGCGTTCTAGGTACACCTGATAAATGGAAGATTGACGATCGATTCCAACAATAAAGCCATTCCCCAAATTAAGTAATCAATTTGGAGTTTTTGGATTGGTGACATCATACAAATGTTCTCGCGAGGGCTCGAATGTTAAATCTTTCGGTTTAAGTTTTTTAGATATTATATATATGTCTTTGCTCCTTCGGGTTGTTGGCATGTCGGTCAGCCATATAAACTTGTTTGTAATATGTATGAATTGTTATTATAATGATGGTAAAATAAATAATCGCTTGGTTTGCCGGCTTTGTTAATGGTGGCATTTTCTTTGTTCATAAAGGTAATATGTTATCCTAATTCTATAACATTTTTGTCAGTACAATTTAGTCTGTTTTGTCAGGAAAACTATGTTCTTTATTTAGGTTTTATTGTTTAATCGAAATTTAGAAAATCCTATTTTTAATGTCCACATCGTCACCGCGAGGTATAAAATTAGGTTTAATTTGTAATAAACTAATTTTGCCACAGTAATTAATTTCGGTGGCTAAAATCGCCGGGGAACCCTAGAATTACGTGTAGGTTTTAATTGGAGGCTCGATCGAAGCCTTAATCGTAGCGATCGCATTGAATTTGACCTTTGGATTAATTGATTATATCTTAAAATTAGGATTTCAAAATTTAATTAGTAATACAATGAAGCAGATTTCGTTAGTTTTAAGGTATTAGTTCTTTAATTAGACCACTTTGAGACTTGGATCTCTTTTAGGTCTAACAGATCTCCTATTTGGAATTATCTTGTAAAAGTGGTCTTGGTTAAATACTTGTTCAGGCGACTTACCCTATTAGAAATATTTGGACTAAAGAAGCTTAACGACAAGTATTTAAAATAATGCTTTTTAGGCTAAGAGAAACGAGATATAAAAATAATGGGAGTAAGTAGTAGACCTAATATCAATATATTATAGTTCAATTTATTTGCTTAAGGCGGTGCTTAATGATACCCTTTTGGTCATTTACTCTTTTAAAATATAATCGTTCTACTTTATTTTTATAACGTACAACGTTTTTTTTTTCACCAAATAGAATAGCTTAAATCCTTGGGCCAATATCAAATTTAAAGTCATGTTGGTTTCCTTAAAAATGAGTAACGTTTAGGCTAAGTAACGTTTTTTCACCAAATAGAGTATAAAATATTAATTATCATTTAAAATGTCCGGACAATCTTTTTTTAAAATCTATCATTGGATAAAAATAAAAAGTAGTGTTATCTAATGGGTTGTATCAACTTCAGAACTATATGTAAGAATTTCCTTAAGCTCCTAAATCTACACTTAATTTATTGATATATTTAACTTTATATTCAATTCATTCTAAATATTTTTATATATAATTTATATATATAATAAGTAAAATCTCTAAAACCAAGAAAATTAGGTAAGCAAACATGATATATTTCCTTTCTCCAAAATAACTTTTTGTACAATTTAATAAATTGGTTGAATGATAATATTAGTCTTAAATTATCCTATGTTTTTATTGATGAGATGGTCTACTATTTAATGTTTCATATCTTTTAATGGATATTTAATAGAGAATGAAAGGTACATTAATTATCTATCTTGATACATAAAGTTTGAAACTATATTTTAAGAGGCACTTATCTTCATTGATTATCGTAGGAGGTAAATAGTGGTCTGTGTCTCGGCGTCAGATAGTTCTCATAAACCAACTTCATGCAGAGTTGTTTGAGACAGTCGAACCCATGAGATGCCCGATATGCCTGACATTTTCTTGCTGTTAATTGCCGGGTCGTGATACAATCTTCTGTATAGAGTATGTTGAGTTAATATCTTAATTAGTCATTTAATTGTTATCGATAGCAAAATGGAGAAGCTTGAATGACATATTTAGAAATTGACCTTATAAATAAGAAGATGAAAAAAGTGAATAAGCCTCTTATAAATTTGGACGGAGGTAGTAAATTGGAATAACTTGTAGTCAAATAGGGTGTGAAAATTGCTCCCATTTATTTGGTAGTTATTCAATCACTAGAGGCAATTCAGAAAAGTTGAGGCCCTACTATTGTAAAGTTATCAATTGTTTTTTAAATGAGTTTTTCGACTAATGATTATTTGAAATTATTTTTTTTTTTTTTAAATTTATAAATAAAGCATAAGTTTGTGTCTTTTGAACATCTTAAAATCCAGAGATGGAGTGATACGAATGAAATAGAAAATGAAAAACTTTATGAATGTTCATTTATTGTGGAGCTAAAAGAGAATGTGATGGAATGATTATCCGTGGGCTTTATTTGTAAAGTCTTTATTCCTTAATAATCAAAGCTCAAAGATCTATGAATTATCCAGGGCTTGACTAGCCAAACAGACAAACAACTTGTATCTTTTTTATCTCTCCTTCATTTTTATTTGGCTAAATATTTCATATTTAGAATTAAATTTATAAAGATTGACTCGTTACTTGTTATTCTGTATAAAGAAGAATTCTATCTAATTCACTAATTCGTGAGAAGATCTTGAGCTTTTGTATTTAAAAAAAGTTTCCATTTCAATAGGTAACTAAGTAGCGATTTTTGAAGTAGATGTAGAAAAATAATGTTATGTGCCATGATATAATAGAGAATATTGTCTAGTTATCGGATGAGGAGCTGTTAAACGTCGGTCTTGAAATCTTTATATATGAGTCTTAAATAATTGATTGGACTTTTATATCCCCAACACAATTTAAGTTCTATATCACCCAAAATTAATTCACTTCAAAGAGTTAATTATACGATATTACTATGGTCCAACAAATGTCATAAATATGCTTCAATATCTTTGAATATGTAGTCTTGTTTGTCTGTTATCCAGTCTGCAGTTTTATTGACTGATTTTCGAAGATCAGATGACAATTTTAAGATGAAAGTACTCATAAACAGTATGCTTGACCTGTCCATTATAGACAGACAGACCTTAAATATAACAGGGTTATTGATGAGATACAATGAACTATCACAATAAAAATACCAGATTTCAATTAAGTTTCCATTTATGTACTATCATTGGACAATTGCATTAATGGGATCGATCACATCCTTACCAATGTCAACCAACATAGTTGTTAAAATTTAGAGGAATAATCTATTATTTTGGGGAGGTAGAAGTTCATGTCGGAAAGCCAATGGTTTTTCTGGTGAAGAGTTGTTTCTTGATGTTGTCAATTTCAACTTATAGATTATGGGTTAACAGACAGTGGACGTGAGGATAGGTATTAGATTTATTTCAGGTAGGAGTTATAGTTTTAAATAAAGCTTTATGATGTAAATTGTAATTTTTTTATATTGTTTTTTAGAAGTTTTTTGATACATTAATATAAATCATGTTTTAGAAAGAAATACATGAACAAAAAATAATAACAAATATAACAAGCGTTGAGGTTTGTATATTTAAATCTGGAATCTGATGTTTCTCGTGTGGTACATATGCTGCAGACGTTATAAATTTTTTATGTTGGTAGGTGACATTGGTCATTTCCGTCGGTGGTAGATGAAATGGCCAAACTCCGTGATCCAATGGAGTCATGACGTTTATGGAAGTTTCTTGAGTTGTATTGGTGTTTTCTTGGCATGATCTTTCACTTATATATAATAGTAAGTAGGTTTTCGTGTGGGGGGATAAATTTTAACAATTGTAAGCAAATTGTGTAATTTTATTAATTAAAATATGTTAGAGTTCAAAATTGTCTTTTATTATATTTGAGAGACAGAAGCGTTTAAAGATTTTGAGATCGATATTGAAGAGTAAAATGGTATATAATCTACTCCGTAATATATAAAGACTATGTAGGTGGCTAAACTAATCTACTCCGTAATATATAAAGACTACGTAAGTATGTAGGTGGCCAAACTAATTTTTGGATTGGCTACTTGTCGACCAAAAAATTAGTTGGGGTTGGGGAAAATGAATAAATGAGTACCAAATTTCCACACACCCCATTGTGGATATCTCTAGGCCTTGGACTATCCACAAGTACAACACCCAACAAAATATTCAAATGAAAAAATGAAAGAAAGGTGTAAAATAAAAATTGACTAAAGAAATTTGGCAGCATCCTAGTTTGTGGGGTGCTTGCCTTATTGCTTCGTTTTTGTCGCTGCAAACTTCTACACTCGAAAACCTCTTCTATGGCTTCATGCAGTTTTCTCCTTCCAACTCTTTTTTTTTTTTAAATTGATGATTACCATAATTTCCAATTTCCTTCCCCTATCGAGACCATACGTTAAGAGTATGTGGCTGCTAGTTCAACCACTAGGCCAATCGAAAATATGTGTTCCTCGTTTAACCACGATGTTATCATCCAACTTCTTTATTATCCAAGTTTATTAAATTTCAATTTTTACTTCAACTATTATAGCTAGAGCTTGATTGTTTCAAGTCTATTTACCTTCTCAATTTCATTTCTGATTTTCTTGGAAATAGTTTAATGGAACAGTTTAATAAGTCTTGCATCTTTTTTATTTTTTGTTGGTTATTGTAGGCAGTTTCGGAGCTTCAAGTTTGAAGCTTTCTAGCTTGAATTTGGGTTGTGTGACACACAAGTCCAATGCAAGTAGATGGCAGTTGTTGAATTGTATAAGAACTCCAAAATCCATTAAGTGTGAGGGGTTTGGTTTGGTAGCTATACATAAGGCTCATAAGACATTAATTGGATGCCAATGTTCAGTTTCTGACATTGATTGTAAGTTGTGTTTCTTTTTCTCTAGTTGGTGCTGTTTTTTACTTGAATTTTGATGGTTGACCTACTGCTTTTTATGTTATTTACTATTAACACGATAATGTTGGATTCGAATCGAATTTATGTGCGTCAATTAAGGCTACAAGTTTTGTTAATTTTGACCATTGAAAATCAGTACACCATCATTTTGGAATGTGGGTAGTAATTTTTTCAGTTTATTTCTGCGTAAAGTGCAAATCAAGTGTCTTTGGCTAGAGCTTTTTTGGGTGGCTCATAAGCTGCCTTGTGCAGAAAAATATTTTGTGAAAAGAAGCTCCGACTTGATATTTCGATTAAGAATGGAGTGGATTTATTTATCAGATGTTTTCCACTTGTATTAAAATGTTTCTATCTTAATACAGTACATGTTAATATATTGATGAACTGCTGAAAGATGATCAGCGGAACCTTCAATCATTACACTAACTTTTTTTAATATCTTGAAAAAAGTTGGTTTATTTTCTTTTCCCTTTCATACAAGGCTCTCCCTCTTTTTAAACCATTTGATTTTATTGTCTGCACTCTTTATATATCTTTGTTTCACTCGTCAACCAAAGAGAAACCTGTATTAGCACTTTAATTTTGTCGCCATCATTGCAATGAAATTGGTTGTTATCACGTTGATTTCATAATGTCCATGTCAGTTAATAATCTAATCTCTTATTACATTTGAATTACTTGCAGCAGCAATTTCGGAAGCATCTACTGAAGATAAGTATTCTGGCGTTGTAAGCAAACTTATCCCAAACCCATTAGAGGTACGTTGCCAGTAACTGTGACACTAATAAATGGTTACTATCGTAGCGATGATAAGATATTAGCTTGTTTTTGTATCCTAAAGATCAGAATTCAGAAACAATTAATATTTCCTAATCATTGTGTCCTTTCAACTAGTTAAAATGCAAAACTATTATCAGATCTTAATCCGTACGGGGATGTATAAAGAAGTTAATTTGCAAGTTTTTTAGTGATGTTTTTTCACGCTTCACTTGTAAATTGAATGCAATATGCTGATTACCAGGCTATTCAAGAGAAAACATCATTACTTTAAGTATATCTGGACCTGTATCCTGTCAGAATTATCTCCATCCTCATACAACCTTCCGTTTCGTTATTAGAAATGTTTAAAGTTAGAACCTTGGAGGCTCTCAACTTCAAATTTGCTGAATATGTGGACACTGGACACAAATTGAATCATAAATACATACATGTTATATAATTTACCACCCAAATATACTCCATCAAGAAAATCTTTGTGGTGTAAAATAAAACAACTTTAACTGCACAATGATGCTGATTTTTATTTGCCGTTACAATAGTATAATATGAGTTCTTGATGATTTTTCCCAATTGGATTCTCTTTAATAATCAAAATTTACTAGTGTATGTTTCCTATACTGACGACTTCTGTAATTTGTTAGCATATCCAAGTATTGTGGAGTGAAGAGTTATATATATATATATATTATAAAAGGTGAATGTCTTAACTTTAAGATGCTTACTTCAAATTTGGCATTCATCCAGTTAAGATCATCATACTTTTTTATTTTTTTTATTTTAAAGTAATGCATAATAAAAAAACATTGGTTAGATCTAAACAAAGTGTAAAAGAAAGTGTTACACAAAATATAACTTACGAGTCAATGTTTGGCCAATTATTGCTTTAAAAAATAAATCCCTATCAAACTATGATTAAAAAGTGAGAAGTTCCATTTTTTGCTCAATAATCATTTAACCAACAACTTTGACCTTAAAAAGCTTTTTGATTTAAGTAATATTATATTTTTTATGAAATAATGGATAATGGATAATAGTTATACTTTCTATCGACATCTTGATATTAATTGATCATATCCAATTACCACTCAAGTTTACATTGTTATTAAAGTTTTATGATACCCAATAAAAGGGGGAAGACAGTATAAATCATGCAGGCATACATACAACAATTCCCGATGTCTCTAAAGAGGCTCCCACCTATGCGAGGTAGGGTGGGAGGTCCTTTAATATGCAGCCTTACACAAATGATGAGATGGATGCTCTTTCCTTATTGACCTAACATGAAGTGCTAGGACTATCTACTACTTCGCAATAGATAAGATACGTAGATAGTGTAATGATCCATTTTAATTTATTCCATTACATCCAAGAGCCTAAGAATATAAAATCTTTGACTCCATAAGACATGTGATCAAAATCATGCATTCAGTCATAATAAGAAAATAAGGATAAGAGGACAACTTTAAGGGAGAAACACATAAACTATAACAGATACTGGAACGTAAATAATTAACATATACTTGCAGATTCATGAAGTTCCTTAGTATCCTACTAATTCATATTTTAATACTAACTGAATTTCAATATGAAACAACTGAACTCGACTAGTTTTCTGTTTGAACCTTTATTATTATGTTCGAGGTTAAAGGTCTGCTTTGGATTTACTTCATTTATATCCCCAAGTACTAAGTTCTTTTGCCTTACACCAGAAATGTTTTTTGCATGGACAGACTACACCTGGAAAGTTTAAGATATTAAAAAGAACAATTATGACAGAAAAGAATTTACACCTACAGTTGTGAGACAGTCCAGATTATCAATCAACAATTAAGCTCACTGTATAAATGTGAAAGATGACCGGTTATTTTAATTTTGTATCATTTGCCATCTCGAACACTTTGGAATCATGTGTATGATTATCATAATTTTTTTAGCTGTTTCTAATCCATAGACTCGAAGTGCTCGAATGGGTCACTGGAGTTTGATATATTATGGTGCTGAAATTTAATCTTGGTTATAATTTGTGAATTCATTCAGTTCACTCTTTCTACCTTTTCTACCTTCCAAGCTATCTCGACTGAATATTTTTTTTCAGGTTGAATATCTTCTCACCACAATATGTGATACAACCTCAATTGCCGAGTTTGAACTTAAGGTGATAATCTCCAAAACAATTTGTGTGTTTCCATTGGTGTTCTAATTAAGTCTGTGCATCAGGTGGTTTACACTTAAATCTAGATACAAACCACATTTCTTTTCCATTGAGGTTTGATCTACTTGTTTTCTCAGCTTGGAGGATTTAGGCTACATGTAACAAGGGATTTAAGTGGACAAACTATGCCTTCATCACCACCAACTTCTGCTCCTGTTAGTGTTAGTATGGCTGAAGAAACATCAGGTTCCAATGGATCACTTTCATCACATTCATTAGCCATCATAAAACCAGAATCTTCTTCATACGGAGTTCGGACATTACTTGAGAGAGCAGCAGATGACGGCTTGAAGATACTTCCGTCTCCAAGGGTGAGGAGTAGTTTACATTATGTAAATTCATATATACAGAGATATTTGCCTCCATTTGAGGACCTATATGGTTATATGTATTCGTCAATAGTAAATTCTCTTCGTACTGCAGGTTGGTTTTTTTAGGAGATCACGAACAATCAAAGGGAAGCGTGCTCCGCCATCTTGTAAAGAGGTAACAATCTTTGGGATACTTATACTTGATATAGCAGATATATATAGCAATTTTACAACTGATATCTTAGAAGGAAATCGTAGGAAATCGCATCCTAATATTCCCTCTGGCCTATAAAAATAAGATTAAGTTTCGTCACATTTTCTTCCCCTAGAGATCGGAACATTTACCTCTAAACACAGAATGTTGCATATTTGGTCCTGTATACCCTTGACTGATTTTCTATCTTTTCGAATGCCAATGATATTGTAGAAGCTTAAATGAACAATGGAAGGGCTAATTCGTCATATGATTGCTATCAATGAGATTAATCAGTTTATTATGTCTAATGAGAGGTCCTATTTTTGTGTGTCAACTGGAGTAGTGTTTGATGTTGACTCATTTTCGGTGCATGTCGTTCATTTTATGCTAACCTCTTATTTCCCCTTCTTTCTGATGCCAGTAATATACACTGTTTTTAGTAATTGGAAATATTCCGCCGTTCACCGGACAAAACATGTTTCCAGGGGTTCCTTTTCCAACGTGTGTTTATTGCTGTTCGTTATGGCATATGATTCTTTCATTTTTAATTAAGAAAGAACTCTCTACATTACTCGTTAATCGAGGAGTTAATATTCCCACACTATTTGACATGAGGTTTGAGAAGGGATGATGACTTTGTTCTTTTTTAGTATCCCACATCATTATTTCATGTTTTATATAAGCTACCCCACTTCCATCGTTTGAATTTCTCTTTTAAGGAATTTTCTTCTCCCTAGCAAACAAGTAATTTTTGTGTTTGGATGAGATAAAATTGACTCGATGAAAAGTCTATAACTATAATCTCCATAAACTAAGTCTTGTGCTTCATGTATCCAGCATTAGAGTTACTTGCTCCTAACACTGCTGATGTTTTACAGAAGCAACTGGTAAAGGAGGGCCAAGTTCTCTGCTACATTGAACAACTTGGTGGTGAGATCCCTGTAGAGGTAAGGTTATGAATCTGAAGTTTCTCCCATCTCTTCATTTAGCCGATAATTTATTTTCCTCTGCATTTGTTCTCTCAGAGTGATGTCTCTGGAGAGGTTATCAAAATATTCAGTCGAGATGGCGGTAAGTGTTTTTCTACATATAGAGTTAACAGTTTCGTGAAGTTTCTAGATCTAACTTTGCTTATTGGAATAAACAGATCCTGTGGGATATGGTGATCCTCTCATTGCCATCCTTCCATCTTTTCCTGGGATCAAGAAGCTTCAGTGAATTGTTTTGTTAATTGATCTCTTCGGCTTTGGTTTCTGATGCTCTTTAAGAAATCGACAGTAAATTGAATGAGTATTGACATGTATTTTTATGGCAAAAGTGGTCTGTACTTCTCCATATTTGATACTCCATTTCAACCTGCCTGCTTGACGAGATCATGATATTTGTACCAAACAAGGATTACTCATCAACGTTTCCTAATACCTTTAAAGAATTCCCATCTAACCGGCATCATCAATGTTCCTCACGCCTTCAAGAAGTTTCCATCTGCTCTAGTCATGCAGAGATAGTTTGAAGCCTTATCCTTATTATAACAAGGAGGTTTTTGAATTGGACCAAGTGTAAAGTGTAAATACTATTTAGATCTTCACAATAGATAAACAATATAGTTAATGTAATGAGCTATTTTGATTTATTTTAAATAAAAAATATAGTTAATGTAATGAGTTATTTTGATTTATTCTATTATATTAACGAGCCAAATATATATATAATCTGATTACATAAGACATGGAAAAACCAATCAAAGATTACTAGTTAATGATATCTTATTTTACCATTATTTTCATCTCAAAAGCATCTTTCCAACTTTAAAGCAATAATTGTTGGTGTTTTTAACGTATAAATAATATTCTAACAAAATTATTTGGACATTTAATTTCACGTATCACTACTAATAGATAAAACAAAATTAAAGACAGTAAAATATACTTTTCCTGAATTAAAACAACAGAGTAACAAATGAATATCGCGATTTAAGACTCCAAGAGCATCCAAAGCACGCAAGATTGTCCACACTAAAGTGGCGAATGTCCTCCGGAGGTTTTGCATTAGAACCCCTTTAAAATATTGAACTATGATCGAGGTTACAAAAAATTAAATGGAATTTTTTCACCTACTAGTCGACCGAAAATAGAGAGAAAAGAGGGAGAGAGAGCTTTTGATTTTCACAAAAGCGACTCATCAAAGCGAACGAGCAATTTTTTGCCTCCAAAAGCGATCTATTTATAGGATTCAAAAACCTAAAATAAAGGCAAAAATTTTTCCACCTCCTTAACCTTTTAGTCGACTAGAATGAGTAGGAAGGTTCTAGAATTCTTCTCACTTCTTATCCCTAAAATAAAGGCACGTTAAGTGGTCAAAAGGAATATTCTAGTATTATTCTTTTTGAGGAAGATTCCGGAATCCCTATCTCCTACTCAAGTTGGTCGACTCAACTGCGTATGGTTCTAGAACTTTCTCAATTTTATTCCTAAACTAAAAGCACATAAAAGCTAAAAGCTAAGTAGAATATTCAAATAACGATTCTACAAAAAGAAATTCTGAAAGCCTTCCCTTCCCTATTTCGGCCGAACAAGGGCACTTCCAACAATTGAAATTTTGTCCCAACGTTTTACATGGGGCTTCCATTTTAAACCCCAAAGTTATAATTAAATTATGACTCGCTGTTGTGTTATGCTGATTCTTCAGTTCGATTGACAAAGGTCATGCATTAAATAATGTTAACTGAGCATTATATATTAGTACATTGATTAGATGACCCTAGTAAGCCATCATAACCTCCAATGTTATCTCGAGTATTCTATCACGAATATTACTACATAATCGAACGTATATAATGAACTTAAACTTAAATGAGTAAATCGAAGTTGTACAATCAAATTGTTCCAATCTGGACACTATTTCAAATATCTCATATTTCTAAATAATTAATTTTTTGCCTCGGGATTTTATTATTGGTCCATTTGGACTCGGCAGCGAACCTAGGTGAATTAGGTTAAATTCTTAAAGCTTTTATCCCATTTCATGATTCTATTTTCAGATTCATCTATGTTAATCGTTGTATAACGGTTCACCTCATTTTCCTTTACTCCCAAATCACAATGACGCTTAGGTCACCGAAGTTTTATTTGAATGTCAATCGCCTCTGGGTTTTTTATTATCCTTTAGTTACTTAAAGTTTTAAATTGAAAAAAGGCTAATTAACCGGTTGCCTTTGAATTATTGATTAATTTTTAGTTAGGTCCCTAAACTATTAATTATTTTCTATGATATCCCCGAACTATTTTTCTTTTTGATTTGCCTCGAATATTTTATTTTTGTTTGAAAAACGCTCCTTAACTCCATTTTTCACATTAAATAATTTAACATGTGAAATTCTTTTATAATAATTAATATGTGACATAATTTCAGTGTTGCTCGCTTTCTTCTTGAACCCCCGAAACTGAGCTGAAGATCGATGTCCTGCCACTATTGCTTAATTCCATGAGCTTTTCACATGAAATCCATTTTTGATAACCATATTTTGACCCACCATAAGTGAGATCAATGAACCTAATTAATTGCCAAACAACCACACATTTCCAGGACCCCCTGATTTAGAAATTAGTTGTTGTGATGGTTGATTAATTTGTCCATTGTAGACTAGTTTACTAGTGGAATATATATTCAAACTATCATTTTTCACCACGACGCAGCCCCCCACCACCTGATCACCACCCCACCCCCACCACCACTACCACCAAATTTCCATACCATCGCCAACCTCACTGAATCGAAGCAGCAAAATCCTAAACCTGACACTCTTTCTCCTGCTCCTTCAACATACTGGAATAATAAGATGGGTTCAAATTTGCAGCATTAATTGAGTTGGTACTTTTCTTGTAACTATGGTGGACCACTCAGATCATCAATTTCATCTAAGTTGAATTGTTTTCAACATCAGTCCTTGTAAATTTATCATTAATTTACCCAATTTTACCTAATTTTGTATTTCGAGTGAAGGTCAGTGAAGAAAGAATTGAATGGAGAAGGTTGGGATTAGAGGGGGGATGATGAAGACGAATTAAGGGGATGGGTATCTAGTTTATTAATTGGGGATCATTAAGGTTTTAAAAAAATTCCACTTATATCATCTGTGCTCGTTCAGACTACATATACGATCACTCATGCTTAAAAGTGACATTCTAATCACCTCCGTCAAAAATAATAATGCTCATTGTTGAGATCCGTTAGTTTAACGAAGGTAATTTAGTCTACACACATCAAAACGCTTTTAATTTAATTTATTACACGCAGAATTTAAAACAATAGAAAGCACGCTCAGGATTCTCCAAGTTTCGAGAAATCGCCTACGCATCTCTTTGCACAAAGATTTTGGGTGCAAAGTATTTTTCCCAAAGACGCTCCACGTTTGTAGCATGAAAGAAAATTAGAAATTGAAGAAATAGGATCTAAAAGTTGGAAGAATTTTAGTAGTTGGGTAATCAAATAAGATTCGGTTATTTATGATAAACAAATAAAGACGATCGAGGCGTATGCTGAACGCAATACTAAATTACCTTCATTAACCAACTGATCTCAACAACGCAGGTGTTATTTGACAAAAGTGGTAGCTGTTCCTTTAAACACGAGCGATCATATACGCGGCCCAAACGCGAAGAGATTTCATGAATTTTTGAAACGCAAGGATGCCCCCCTACCATTCGCTCTTTTTAATTTTTGCCAATACTAGCTAATGCGTACGCATAGCTTCAGACAAATTATTTTATTATTTTTATAGTAAATTTTTCATAATTGTGAAACATATTCAAATTATGTACATATATAAGTATTTTCACATTTGAATGTAAGCAAGAAGATAGCTGCCAGATAAATATTTATTGATTACGACGTGTTTGAAACTTCGACAACAAATGCTATATCGATTTTACAATAATCGTGATCTAATTCAGTGAAAGCTTAAATAAATCTAGTAATCGTAAGAAACAAATAAACTAACATACATTATTTCTGGATATTAAGATAGGTTATTATTATGGAGTAAGCTTATTATTTGGTGCTGCTATATCACACGTAGGCTTATTTTAAAAAAAATATATATTTTTATTAGAAGGGTATAATAGGAATTACATTACCTGGCTTTCACTGCAGAATCGCCAATTCACCTCAGACATTATATATGATAGATTTTAAATTGTCATTTAAATAGACCCATATTATAATTTATTTCATAATGCTATAAAAAATTTAATATAAGTGTAATTCCAATTTTATCTTTGTGTTAAATTAATTAATAATCAAAATAAATTTATTTAGAGAGTATCTAAAAAGAACAATATGGTGATTTCATAAAAGAACTGATACCTTTGGAATCTAACTAAAATAATTGAGGGCAACGGACAAATTAGGCTTGAAAGAAAGAGGCAACTAAACATCTGTGAAGTCTCGGATAAAACTCAACTCTGAATCTCTGATTTAATTTCTATCTCCATTGTCCACTAGCATCAGAAAATGCTGAGTTCCACTATCCTATCCGCCACCTCTCCCCCCCCTACTACCCCCACCCCTTCTGTCCTACCTCATCACCCTCCCATTTTCATACCCACCAATCCCTTCCTAACTAAACCCACACGGACCCACAAACTCCAATTCACACCAAAAGCCATGATTGAAAAAGAAAGCCCCATAGAAGCCCGTCCCGACACCTTCTTAAAAGACTCCGAAAATTCTTCAGTTCGCGCTCGGTTCGAGAAGATGATAAGAGCCGCGCAGGAATATTCAGCGCTGGCTGAGGAGGTTGATGGAGGGAGGTTTAAGGAGGATGTGTGGTCTCGACCTGGAGGGGGAGGGGGGATTAGTAGGGTTTTACAAGATGGGAGTGTTTTTGAGAAGGCTGGGGTTAATGTATCTGTTGTTTATGGTGTTATGCCACCCGAGGCTTATCGGGCCGCGAAACCGTCCCAGAATGGTAATGCTGCTGATGAGAGCTTTAAACCTGGTCCTGTGCCTTTCTTTGCGGCCGGTATAAGCTCGGTAATCGGATTATTGTTTCGTTTCGAGTTTCGTGTGCTTGAAAGTATTGTTATGTTGCTAGTTAAATGTTGAATGTGATAATCTAATCGTCCAGTGGTTGAAGTAGCACCTCTGAAATCATTGAGGTCAAGGGTTCGAGTTTGGGAATTAGAAAATAAAAGTTAAATGTTAAATGGTGGAAATGTTATGGATTGTATGTAATGATTGATATTTTGGTTGAATGGTGAATTTGGTATTCTGGATTAGATTGTTGGAAGTAATTGAGTTTAGACACAAGCATGATGGAAGTAATCTTATGTTGTAGATTGTATGTGGTTGACTAATTACTTAGATAAATGGTGAATTGGGTATCCATGATTAGATTGTTTGAAGTAATCTTATATTGTAGATTGTACGTGGTTGACTAATTATTTAGATAAATGGTGAATTTGGTATCCATGATTAGATTGTTGGAAGTAATCTTATGTTGTAGATTGTATGCGGTTGACTAATATTTAGATAAAACGGTGAATTTGGTATCCATGATTGGATTGTGGGTTTCCGGGATTAGATTGTTGGAAGTAATCTGTTAAAAAGTATGATTACTCTGTATATATTGCTAGTAACATGTATTAGTTGAGAAAGGTTGTAGATTGTATGTAGGTGATTGTTAAAAATGCCCCGGTTAGTCATTTATGCATTTGACCCTGGGATTTGAATGTTAAAAATAGTTGAGTTTAGTAACTAGCAACATTGAAAATCAACGTAAGTCCACCCTTTTGCAAGGGATGGCTTCTCAAGTCTTGCAAATTGATTCTTTTTCTTCGGATTTTTAGTACTCAATTTGTAGACTTTGACTGAACAATATGAAAATATGGAATTGAGTGGTAATTGAAAAATGTTGGAAGAAATTCTTGGTTTCTTTGTTCTTATCCTCTCTTTTTCAGATGACGTCTACCTGTTAGGAAATGATAAACATTAGGTGGTATTTTGTTAAAAAAGAAAATATTGTCCGGATTGGCATCTAAGAGAAGGTCCAACTGGTGTATTGTTATGGTATTGATAGATTTATTGTTCACATCTTTCAGGTTTTGCACCCAAAAAATCCATTTGCACCAACTTTACATTTTAACTATCGGTATTTTGAGACTGACCCTCCAAAAGGTACCATGTATTTTTTATTTAATTTTACTTCATTATTACTCCAGCTCTAATTGATCGTCTAGTTTTGAATGTTGCTGAGGCGACTTTGAAGATTTTGAACTCAAATACTTTTTAATATTTTGTGAAAAATCTATCAAAAATGTAATATTTTCAACCCAGTTTATTACTAAGTATTAACATGATAATTTTGATTCAAATCATAGTGTAGTGTGTCTATTAATATCGTAAAGTTTGTGGATTTTGACCATTGTAAAAGTAAATTGGTCAATCTTTTAAGGATGGAGGTAGTATTAATCACCGAACTGGATCCTAGTTTGTATGTTATTGGCGAATTTGTAAAAGGTCATTCAAAGACCTGTTATGATGTGGTTATGACTAAGAACTTTTTCTAATTTATGAGCTCAACCAACGTGCAAGGAAAATGGAGATAAATCTGTCTGAATAATGTTAAGGAAGTCCAAAAGAAGTTTTTCTAATTTATGAGCTCAACCAATGTGCAGTATGTTCTTTCTTGAGAAATTTCAAGACATTATATATAGTACGGTCACTTGGATAACCTTTCATGCAAAGTGATATATTATCATCCAATTTAGCACTCAGTTTCAATTCATCTACAGATTCCCCTGGAGCTCCTAGGCAATGGTGGTTTGGTGGTGGTACAGATTTCACTCCGGCATACATATTTGAGGAGGACGTCAAGCACTTTCACTCGGTATGAGCATTATACATAGGCTACCTTTATATGAATTTGCAATTCATTATCTAGGATTCTATAGCGAGACTCTTTAAAGCGAGGCAATGAGTTTGTGATGAGTGTCAGTTTTCTTCTTGATTCTTTTTGCGTAATAGCAGTTGCATGGTCCAGGGAAAATTTGATTGTTTCTTCCCATTGTAGGCGACCTTGTTGGAAATAATTTTGACAGTCTTAGTTATCCTCATGCATATTATAGAGAAGTAGAAATGATCAACATATATAATTTCTTAAAGAAGCTTTATTGTAGTAGAAATGATCAGCACAGGATAATTTCTCAGTTATCCTCATGCAGAGTATTGTTTTTTTCATGAATAACAACTTTAGAAGCCTCAGGTATATGAAGCATATATTGTCACAAGTTACCTGGCAGTGGCAGTTACGTAAAAGTAGAAGTTTTTGTTCGCTTAAGTTTATGCTTATTGGCAAATCCAGCTAATGTATTTTCTGCCACAGTAGTAAATAGATCCTGGGCTTACTGTGCAGGTCCAAAAAACAGCTTGCGATAAGTTTGATTCCAGCTTCTACCCTCGGTTCAAAAAGTGGTGCGATGACTATTTCTATATTAAGGTACCATGTTATCTGATCATGGTGCTTATTACTGTTAATCAGTATTCCATATAATGTCTAAATGCCATTGGAATACATATAAATTAATTGCATGTCTATTTTATCATTAAATTGATTAAGAACCGTAATGAGTGGGATTGAGAAATTTAAGTAGACAGACATGTTCTGCGGCCAGCCTGGACAAACCATAACCCACTTTATTGAATGAACTAAGAGCATCTACATCAGTTCCCTATAATTTTCTCTAAAATTCACTTCCAATCATCACTTTTCTTATTTGGGATCAACGATTTATGCATGTTCTTTATTAGATTCCCTATTATTCACTCCAAACTTGAAAAATGAATATTTCAAATATCTCAATAGAAATCTAGAATAAAATTATATTTTAAAAAGAATAAAATAATATATTATATATGGATGTTGAATGAGAGATCTTTTTAATTTATATTTGAATATAATGAAAGATATTTATTTATTTTATTTTTATTTTTTTATATAATTCAAAAGAGAGTAAATATGAAGGAAGAAAAAAGACAACCGTAAAATAGGGTAGGTATAAATTTAGGGGTGAATGATGTGAGTGAATAAAATTATGTGGGTCCATCCTATTTTAGGGAAGCTGAAAAAGTACAAATTTGATCATTTTTAGTAATTTCATCCCCTATTATAAGATATGATCTGAATAAGTTCTTTTTAGATCTTTGCCTACTTATCTTTCTTAGAGATGTGAAGGTTTGTAGGACCTGACAATTTAATACTCTCTACATCACTAGAAGATCATCCACTTAGATTTTTCAATATTTAAAATTAACAAGGCCACTGCACTTTTAATATAAAAGTAGATGAAATTAACAACGAGTAGTTGTCAACAACCCATAAATCAAGTTGTCGATGTAAAATCCTTTCAATTTTGATTTTACATTCCAAACATTGAGTAATCACACTCCAATTTTTCATTTTTACCCTTCACTTAGTTCTATGAAAATTTAATTTAATACCAAAAGTGGAGTGATTATCACTTGATGGAGTGTAAAAATTAAAATCCAAAATCATTAGTCATTAACAAAGTTTGATATTTTAATTGACACACAACTTTCATTTGATTTAAAATTATAATGTTAGTGATAGTAAAGTAGTATGAAAGTATTATATTTTGATATTCTTTTCACAAAACATTATACAACCTATTAATTTTTTTTTGGCTTAATTTCATATGGCTCCTCCAGCTATCCATGGATTGTCAATTTACCACCCTCCATCTCTTTTTTAATTAAAATGGATTGAAACCTAGTTGACATGAGGGCAATTAAAGGATTGACAAAAATTGAGATTTTTAAGCATATTTTTGGAACATAATAAAATTTTAGTCTCAATTAACACAACCAATTTTTTCAATAAAATAAAAATACTAAAAAAGCAAAAGAACATTATCCTTCCCACCCCCACCATACAACCCCGTTCGACCGAGGCTGAACAGCGGAGGTCAGTCGCGCACGGATCAGTGATGGGGATTGGATTTTGTTTTTTACTTTAAGTTTGTTATTTTATGCAAAGTCCTAATTTTTTGCTTATTTTATAAATGAAGTCTCGTTAACTTTAACCCGGAAATGGACCATAACAACAAAATTTACTAGGCAAATTGAAATGATACAAAAGTCACAGGGGCAATTTACAATCCACGATAGTTTGAGGTTTATAATAAGCTAAAGAAAAATATTTGGCGTCATAGCTTTAAAATGTTAACACATCAAAATTAGAAAGTAGATAGACCTTTTAGGATGGAGGGAGTATCTATTAATTTCAACAAAAGTCATTTTTTTTTCTTCTTTTATACATTCTTGGGCAAATGGTTTTGAACATCGTTTCATATTTATATCTCACTCATCACCCAAAGTCGCTGACCTTATTTTATTTGACAGCATCAAAATCTACCCAATCAATTACTTTCGCCCATTTTACATTTTGGTCAAACAAGCCTTAAAACTTACATGGTAATTTTGTCCATTCAAATATTTAATTAATTTAAACAAACCACATATTCAAACCTTATCATTAACCTACATCCTACCACCCATAATCCCCAGCTTCCTTCCACTATTTCCACCACCATCCCTAGGAGAAACTTCATATTCAAACCTTTACCCCTCTATTCTCCTACCCCACCCCTCATTTCCCATTGTACCCTGAACTTTGCCCCCTTTCATTTTCAAAGCCTTCGCCTCCAAAGAAACTAAAACACTCCTCCACCAATTTAACAACTACACAAATTCCAGCTTATACGCTTGATTGTAGCTAGTAATTGTATAGGAATATTAATTCAAAGAATTTAAGTTTCAAAGGTACTAGTTGATTTTTTTGCAATGTCAAATTTGTGATGTGTTTCATTATTTAGATTTATGCACAGTTGATTGGATTATTTTGCTTGGAATTTTGAAATTTATATGAACTTGTAAGCCTGGTGGTGGATTGGTGTGTGGTGGCCGGTAGAGATGGGGGAAGGGAAGGGAAACGAGGAGGTGGGGTACTATTGTTTGGGGTGTGGTGGTTGTTTTCTGTTTTTGTGCGAACTGCCTGACTTTGATGAAGTTGACTCAGTGATTTGTACAGATACTTACTGTGTGTCTTTACTCGTTTGATTTTGCTCCATTGGTTGATTACGCTAGCAATAATTTGGGATGGTCGAGTATTTAGATTGAATTGATTTCATGTGGCCATTTTCGTGGAGGTGGCAATAGTGGTGGGTGGGTAGGAAAGAATTGTGTGGTGGTGATCATTGATGAGTGGGGGTGAGAGGTTGGGAAGATGATGAGGAGTGTTGGAGGTGGGCTTAATTCAAGAATAGAGATAATGTAGGGGCATTACTGAATTTTGGGTATAAATAGTTAGGGTCCACTCTGTTAACTCATGAAAATTAATGCGCTGACTAAATTACCTCTGTAAATTATAAGCAGTGTTTGACAAAATTTTCACTTTAACAGAGAAAATGGATGGAAATAGTCAATTGGGTCGATTTTGGTACTTGAGTGATCTAAATGAGTCGAAATTGACTTTGGGTGATCGAAGTGGCATAGAAAAGAAACTTAAATGATGTCCAAAGCCATTTTCCCTACATTCTTTTATATATCAATCTAAAATGGTTTTGACATATTCTGAATATCATATGCAGCATCGTGGGGAGAGGAGAGGTCTTGGGGGTATATTTTTTGATGATCTAAATGATTATGACCAGGAGATGCTTCTGTCCTTTGCTAAAGGTAAATGCTTCGACTCCTCATTTGTATCTTTTATTGCTTTAAGAGGGTGAATATGTACCTTACAGTTAAGCCCTTGAATCATCCTCATCTACTAGAGCAAATATAATTGAAGCATGCCAGTTCTAGCATATATAGGAATCTTACCTCTGTATTTAGGCAATGTTTGGTTTGTAAAACCAATGGTTCCTACTGAAGGGTAGGGGAAATATAAGGCTACACCTACGATACAGTTTTATTTCCTTTTTTTTTCTTTTTCTTTCAGAAATAGCATGTCTCATACTGTAAAGTGCATGTTTGCAAAAAGCAATGTTAAAGGGTAGATTTATATTGTTTAGTGCTATATACCTTCCATGCTGTTTTATTTCTCTGATACTTTGTTACCTAATCTTGTATAAGTATCTGTTACAAGCAATTGTGCTCTACCTCGTAGTATGCCTCCAGTTATGTCACGATAATCAACTCCATAACCTGATACTGTTTTCCAAAGAGTCAATTCCTTCAGAAGTTGATTTCGTCACAACTTCGATAGTATAATAAATATCTAATATACTCTTTAATTGTGTCTGTAAGAATAAGTTTCTGAATGTTAATTTTAGTACAAGAGAGGGAAAAAGAAAAATTATAACTAAAATAAAGCTATAAGAGTAAAGCGAAAGAAAAATAAGAAGGTAATGCCATTATTTATTATTTTAAAATTGTCAAGTTTTACTTTGAAAACGATGGAAGCCACCATTTTAAATGCAGACCAAGATGAATGCAAACTAACAGATGAGGGATGAAAGAAGCCTTTAGGCTAATAAATTTGGCCACAAATACTCATGATTTTACTGAGAAAATTGCACTGAAGATTTCTTCTGAATTTTGTGGATCAAAGAATAATAGTATATGTTTCATGTGATTCAGAATGTGCGAACTCTGTAATCCCTGCATATATTCCAATAATAGAGAAGCGAAAAGACACACCATTCACAGACAGACATAAAGCATGGCAGCAATTACGTAGGGGCCGTTATGTCGAATTTAACCTGGTATGATCTGATTTTAGTTACCCATACAATTTGATACCAACACTTTGTTCTAATACGGGGGCTTTGGCAAAATGAAATGCAGGTTTATGACCGTGGAACCACATTTGGTCTTAAAACAGGCGGTAGGATTGAGAGTATTCTCGTTTCTCTTCCACTAACCGCACGATGGGAGTATGACCATGTAAGTATTTCCTAATTGCAAGTGTTTGTCAACCAATTTATGTAAGAATTAGAATTATGACAAATACTTTTCCAACTATTTTCATAGCAACCTGAGGAAGGGAGTGAAGAATGGAAACTACTGGACGCTTGTATCAACCCCAAGGAATGGTTATGAATTTTTTTATCAAATTTGTATTACTGTGCTATTTCCTTTTATCTTCCTCGCTAATTTTGGTTGTAATAGTTGCTTTTTATTAGCTTCCTCTATTTGGTCGCTTATCTTGCGCTATTTTGCTCCATCACTGGTTGGCTGCATGTGAACTAGACGTATAACGAACCGGCCTCGGGGCCGCTCGGGACCCCCACCGGTTCGATTCGGTCCGGGGCCCACTAGCCTCACCTAACGGCCCCCGGTTCGTTAATTAGTGGGTCGGACGGGGCCGAGACATTGGGCCCCAGGCCCGGTTTGAGCCCACTCCAAATTCGGTGGGTATTCGGCCCGGCCCAGTTCGAGCCCCTTTAGGTCTTCTAGAGACGTGGTACCGCTTCATGAAATCTGCATCACGCACGCCATATGAAATCACTAATGTCATACTCTAATATTGCATTTTTCAGATAAATGTGGTACTGCTCCATCCATGAAACGTACCACGCTCATACTCATGATGTATTTTTTCTACTATAAAATGGGTAACTGCCCATCCTAACGGTACCACTTCCATCTAATCTGGAGTCACGCTATACAGTAGTAAAAGTGCCAACATATAAACATTCAAACATTCACAACCTTTCGCCAAGTAACATTCACAACCTCGCAACATTCACAACAATCACAACATAGCGAACAACTACACCATTCACTATCAAACGATTTAAACTTAATAAAAGTATGAATAAAAAAATATTGTTTAAACTTGACAAACCATAGCCATCATTGTTCGAAACACTGCATATCGTTCAAACACTAGTAAACAAAGTGAACACTATACACATCATTGTTAAAATACCATAACCATCATACAAATAAAAAGTACTTAAATAAAAATATTGTTCAAACTCAAACACCACAAACATCATACATATAATATATAAATACATTCATTCATGCTTTCTTCACTAAGCTTCTTCTTCAACGAGCAAAGTGAAGAGGCGGGCGTCGGGGAGCGCAATACTAGGTTTGAGGAAAAATTTTGTGTTATCCTATTAAATACCGGCATATCCCCACATGATCCTCATCGCTATTTCGCTCACACCTCTCTTCCCGTCCTTCATGATATCGAGATCTCGAGCAAACCAAGTTACCTCATCAAACAACTTCTTTTAAAGTATCACCTACACACTCTCGCTCTGCTATCATGGTGGATGCCTCAATTTGGAGGATACGTATACCTCCTCCCGACCCCGCCAGCCTCTGTGTACCATTCTATCGGAGCCGCCTGGCTCAGATCCATTGTAGTTCCATACTAGCTTCTAATCTCCCTATAATTTTCGTAGATCTCCCACTTCGATCTCAATGCCATATCCTATAAATAAACCTCAAACTAGCACCGAGTCTTTTGAAATCATCGCCGCCTTTATTAACCTCGCCGACATTCTAGACGTATATTTTTCCTACTAACCAACAAATGGAACAAGATCATGCCATATTGTATTTTAGTCTTATGATAAAAATGTGTTCGAGGATAATGCTGGGGGTAGCTTAACCTTGTATCCGCCAAGAGCGCCCAAGTTGGCACATCATCGATTGATATTTGCTATACATGTTATATATATATCGCTTTCAATTCCATCTTTTCATTTTTGAACATCAAAACTCTTATTTCGGGATTAAAGGGATACTAATGCTTCATAATACTTTATTTCACATGGAAATTAAAATAACTTAATTTAAATAAGTAGGGATCCAAGCAAGATTATACCAATAGTATATGCATGGGATAGGATGAAAATATTTTAAAAACTTGTCTTCCATATTCGGAACCATATCTCTAACAACATGGCCATCTCTATGTTTAGTCATATGAATGGAAAGATTAACGATACATTCTAAAGCAAGATGAATATTTGGTTCATATTGAGTTGAAAAACTTAGTATAATCTTTAAATGGCTCAAGAAACTTAAGTACCTCATAAATAATATTTCCAATTATTATATATGAGTTGGGGACATTCACTAATCGAGCACGATCTTATAAAATGCTGTAATTTCATCCTTATACATATGCACGAACTAGTAGATCGTAAGCTTCCAGTTCCATCTAGTATCACAACTAAAATTACCCAACCGCTACCCGAAGCCTCAACCAATTTTTTATATTCATGTCTTCTTACCCCGCCATTAACAACAAAATTAACGGCCTTACGAATTGGTAAAATAAACTCATCCCAAACAACTTTTATTCCATCTTTAGCAACTAATTGAAGGACGTGACATAAACATCTAACATGAAAAAGTTCACTAAAATTCGGTTTAATAGGCATCTTTAATTTTTCAATTGAAACGTTATTAGCGGACGCATTATCAAATGAAATTGAAGTAATCCTATTCAAACATTTGTAATCATTGGCACATGCAAGTATACCTTCCGAAATTTGAATATTGTTATGTTTAGCAATCGATCTAAAATATATAATTCTCCTTTGTAAGACCCAATCATGATCAATCCAATGGCATGTTACACACATTATATCAAAATCCAAAAAGACCAATATCGTAGTCAAACACATTTTATAAGGCAATCTATAAGAGTTTCACCTAGAAGATCTCTTTCACTTTTAAACATAAAGCATAGTTTCGTAGTAGACCCTGTGGATACGTATTGCTCGGGATTAACGACATTTTGAATCCATTTAGTAAAACGCCATCCATCACAATGATTAAAAGGCAAAGAACTACCGATTACAAATTTCATAGTTTCAATCCTATAAGCCAAAATACTAAAAAGTTTTTGCCGGTTTGGGTATCAATAGTTCCTTGTGTACCACCCTCCCCACTACTATCTTTAGTGATCTTATGACCACTTAAGTGTCTAGCAAGATGACCGGTTCCCCCTTTACCTCTACCTGTTTTCCATGATTGAGTACTCTTACAATTTAAACAAGTTGCCGTTTGTTTTTCCTAGTCTCCATGAAAATATTTCCAAATCCATGAAATTTTTCTTCTCAATAGTAAAGGTCCTAGAGCACTAGATCGAGGGTTACCAATGTAACGACCCGCCCAAAGGGCCCCCGAGGTCGGGACCGCCATCAACCTCGAATAACGTAGCCACCAACGATGGATCACAATAAAAAAATGACTTCATTTAACATGATAAATAAAATAATACAACTTGTCCATCGGGTGAACTAGCCAAATACTCACAACAACCTAAAAAGGGAAATACATAAATACAACATCAAACACGGGTTTTACAACATATAATTATTATATGCAACAAAAACTCCAAAGAAAATAAAGTATGACTGTTGAGGTCTTCAAGTCACCATCGCCATCTTCATAAGCAGAATTCACTCGGGCCAAAGCATTTCTCCCTGTCATCCCGCAACAACCTAGGTATAAGACGCCTACCATCGAATAGGGAGTCACTTATGAAGTCGAGTGAATACAAATATCACGTATAATCCACCACACATACACACAAGGATAACTCAAGTTCATTACCCATTCAACAACTATACACCTCATATATTTTCTATGCGGCTCTCAACATGGTAAATCTTTCTTAATGGCTTTCAACTAACACCGAGCAAACCCACCTCACGCCAACCACTTATATCAGCAAAGCATTTAATTTAATCATCGGAATATCTACTATACAACTCTAACATACAACAACTCAGCATACAACTCAATATTCATAACTTAGAGATACTCACCATACATACAATCTCACACCAACCTACACAACTCAACCAACTATCTGTAGTTCACCTTAAAGTGTTACTCCAAATCATAGTCACACACCTACACGTTATCGGAATGTTTATAATAGAAATCTCCAAATCGTTTCATTATCTTAATACAACTTAAGCATCGAATTATCTCCCCAAATTCCTCATTTAGTATATAGAATATATTCACCTTAATGGTATCAACGTCGTGATTGGATCATAACTTATATACCAACACATCTGGAATCTAATTTTCCACCATATATAAAATATCATCAACATCATCTCTAGATTAGCATAAACTTCATTTATAATGTTCTTTGCATTCCATCGCTCATTCAAACGCGTTATCTCAACCATCAATCAACTCAACTGTTAACCTCAAAGAATGTACAACAGTGTATACCAACCTAGGATCCTCCTGTAAATTTGATAATATGATCCCTAATCAACCTCAATCTTAATTCGACATCAATTCATCAAGGCAACCTCTAGCGTAATAGAAGCATTATCAATAAACAGTAAATGAGTCATAAAATATATAAATGAGTAGAAAACATATCACAACACCAAAAAGTCTAAACAACATATAATACAACCAAATAGACTCAACACAACGACCCCGACAACATGACTACTCAACTGTACAACCAACCCACTCAATCGACTCAACAACTCAACGACTCTATCAACGCAATCAATAGTATCAACTCAACAACTCAACAAGAGTGTCAACTCAACAACAGTGTCAACTCAACAACTCAACAACTCAACAATCCTACAACTCAATATAAGTCCGGATTTCTACAACTAATGCGCATATAATCAACCTCAACCTGCAGGGAGAAACTTATGCCCGTCGACATAAGCTATCACCGAATCGTAACGAGGTACGAAGCAATCACCGAATCAAGCATTGGCACGAGGCACCTACCAAATCGCATTTCAGGAACGGCAAAGATAATCGACAAATCAACTCAACAGACAACATCAACTCAACCGACAACATCGACTCATATACAATCCCTTTCCTACGACTAAAGACACCACAAAACATCTATACGACTCATGAGACCACCTACACAAACCAACACAAGGAAATAACAACTTTCATCCAAAACACCAAAATCATACATTACAGAGTGCAAATACAAACTCAAGCCAAAGCACAATCAACTATATATATATAACCAACACATCTACGCATCATCTCGTATAGTGGAATAACAGTGAACATATCCTCAAGACAACCAACAAGTACAACAACATATACTTATACATGCGATAAGTAAAACTCCCGTGAGATTAGTACTCACCTTGGCTAGCTAAATAAAACTCCACGCAATCACAACAGCGGACCTTTACCCATGATCAACGCCTAAAAACATTCAAAATTATAATTAATACTTATAACACAACTAATAATATAATATTCTACCTACATATATAATCTCATACCGACATAATCTCAAAATAACCCAACAAAGTTCCCCCTACCACCTTATTCCAACTTAAGTTCGCAACCTTTCCTATTAATGATCAAGTTCCAATTACTAGTTTCAAAGTCCCTAACATTCCGATATTAACAACTAATCATCACATTTCTAATCATCTTTAATCTCAAATCAATTCACTATCCAACTTACAAACTCGTAATATCCGAACATTCTCTAATCACCTCAAAATCACAACTTTACACCTCAAACAAACCTAAATCAAGTCCAAGTACACTTTATCATTTAAATAATTCATTTAGAAAAAGTCAACAAAATTCAACAAAAGTCAACTATAATCCTCAACATTTTCAACCCCATAAATCGATAATTATCAACTGTTATACGATAATCTAAGCTTAAATGACAATTCTAGAATTTAATTCGCCCCCAAAGCGGCTCCCCCTCGGCGCGCTAATCAGTCACCAACCCGTATAATCGAGTCACCAACGATGGACAATAAAATGACTTCTTTTACATCATAAATAAAACAATATAACTCAAGCCCATCGGGTGAACTAACCAATAGTACAAACAACATCAAATTCATAATATAAATACACATCAAACAATTTGTTATACAACTCGAGCTCTAATAATAATTATAAACAAATGTAAAACTTCAAGAAGATAAAGTATGACTGCTGAGTAGTTCAAGCCACCATCGCCATCTGCTGGTACGCAGTTTATTTCTCGGCCACGATATCATCATTCCTCAAGAACAACTTGTGCATGAAACGCCCGCCTGTGGAAATAGAAGTCGCCTAAAAAGTCGAGTGAAAATAAATAGCACGTATTAACCTACCCGGACGCATCTAATAAGAAAAAATTTAGATTCCTCACCTATTTAGAGACTATATACCCAGTATTATTTTATAGGTTACTTGCCACAAAATAAACTTTCCTTATCGCTTTCTAACTAACACCAATAACCCACACTCACGCCAACAACCTACTCACAAGACACCTTAATTACAAGAGGTATTTCATTCATATTCTTCAAGTATAGCTAATTCCCAATATAATATACACCTCAAACACACAATAACTTAAACATATATCTTAACCTCTCATAACTCATGCATATATTTAATTAACTCACTTATCTTTAGTTCACTTTAAAGTACTACCCCCATTTTACAATCATACCCTCCTCTAGCATAACTAATGTTCCTCATAAGACTCAAAGTATGCATTTCTTAATATGACTGAGTAATATATTCTGAACGATAACCCAAGTACGTATTTATCTTCCCGTATTTTCCATTTAGTATACGGAACTTATTTTCACTCTCCATGGTATCGTGTCTGTTGATCGCATTTATATTCTAGCACATTTGAATCCATTTTTCCACCATATATATATATAAAATATCATTAACATCATCGACAGATAGCATAAACTTCAGCTATATTTCGCCCTAATGTTCTCATTCCAAAGGTATTCATCCATTAGCCACTTAAGATATAGAACAGAGTATCTAACAAAAAGACAAGAATGCCGGTAAAGGCTACAACCCAAATAAATACCGTATCCTCAAGAAAATAGTTGCCGACAAGGCCGACGCTAAAATGAAGTATAACTATCAAAAGCACTAAGTATAGCACAACAACAAGATTAGAATAGTCATCGTAGTCAAATATGAATAAATACAGCATGTATACATGGTCGGATAAAGCCATACAACATAATTCCATCAATGTCTCGTATACATAACACATGAATATATAATGTAGGGTTCCGATAAGCACACAATCACCCAAATGAAATCATTGCAGACCTCAACAACTACTAAAACTCTAGTCATCAAACCTCCTATCTCCTCATATCCCCACCAAGATACCATCCTCTAACGCGCATATACTCAATCCGTCTACCCGCTAGAATGGACAAATCACGAATCACCTCCGCACTTATACCAAAGATAAGGCCAAAAACCGCACTTATACACAAAGTATAAGGCACACCGCACTTATACACAAAGTATAAGGCAATAATCAAGACGCTATAATCGTAGTGATAGTGGCCAAACCGCACGCTATACCAGAGTATGTGGCCACCTCGACAATGCACACAAAGAAAGTCGAATAAAAGAGAATCATACCGCACGCCTATACCGTAGTATGTACACCGACAATGCACACAAAGAAAGCGATCAAAGAGAATCATATCGCACGCTATACCGTAGTATAGGCCACATTGGCTACATATCCTCGCAAAGGAAGGAGAGTCACCTAATCCCTGCGATTCCAACTATAGGGTCATATCCTAATACTCAAGTCACCTCAAAGTCATACATAACTCCATCGAACACCTTCAATAACCAACTACTTTACTTCCAACAATAGCAAAGCATACAAAATTAATACATCACACAATCAGAATCAATCACACCACAAGGTCATAAATACCACAAGGCCTACAAAGCCACGTATAAATACCATTGCATAAGGCCATAAATACCACAAGTGCCGACAAAGCCATTACAATACCACAATACACATAAATACCACAAGTGCCGACAAAGCCACATAAATGCTCACAAGTGCCGCCAAGGCCACATACGTAAATATAAGTTGGGAGTTCGAGCCATCACTTACCTCAAACCAAATTCTCTTCAATGTCAGTAATAGAGTCACAATCATTAGGCTCACACATACCGTATAACCATTACATGTATACCATCTCCTCAGAATCATATCACAAGGACATATACACCATTCACACATAATTATCTTACAAAGACTGCACACCCTTTACACATAATTATAATACAAGGACATGTACACCATTTGAGCAAGTATATGGGTAATACACGTGAGATAAGTACTCACCTCGCTTAGCTACCGCAAAACCTCACGAAAGACAATCAAGGTAATCGCTCTTTTCCACGATCAACGCCTAAACAACACCCGAAAGTATAATCAAGACCTACTACTATATACCGGGCGTTCTAGAAGATACATAACCAACTCTTAGGGAATGGTCTCAAATGGTATAACTGACGGATAAACTATCGAATATAATCCCATCGGACACAACCTAATCGATTCCCCCGCTAAATTCCATCTTATCACTTTCTCATTACAAATTGACTTATGTTATTCTAACTAATCATCAAGTCCATAATTAACAATCTATAATTCGAATATCAATTATAACTCAACCTCGAATTTACACTTTTTCAACATAACACTTTTATCAATTTTAAATCACCAATTTAACATCAAAACAACTATAATAAGGTCCCAATATAACCTCCTACACATTTAAAGTCTCATAACAACATCCATATAAAAAGTCAACCGAAAACCTAAAAGTCAACTCGACCATAACGTCCTCAAACGATCTCTAAATCACGAATTCGTCACTTATATACGTCGTAGGACCCATAACCAACTAAGATTTATCATAAAATTCAATTATGTAAAAGTCAACTAAAAGTCAACTATCTCAAAACCCAAGAAATATCTCGAAAGACTTGAAATTTCTTACCTTAACTCAAGAGAACTACGGGAGAACAATATTCTACAACCGATCTGAAGCCTGAGCTGACAATCTACAGAGAAATGGAAAAATGAAATTTTTTTAAGGGGAGGGCTTAATTTCGCCAAAATGAGGAAAGAAGATGAAGTTGTGATGATGTGATGATGTGGAGGATATGTATGTATCAGATATTTAAAAAACTGAAGTCCCGCTCGGCCAAGCACCTCCTTTTATCGATTTAAACCTCCAATAACCCGATTTCAAAGATAAAATTCTTCCATGGCAAACACTACTAAATTATAAAATGAAATTGCCAAAAAGTTTTAATACTTAAATAATATTATCATCGAAAAAAAAAATAATAATACTATTCCCGGTCCCACCGAATCGAAAAATTTAAATTTTTTTTTTTTTTTTTTTTTTTTTTTGTAACGGTTATTACATCTATAACATAATAAACATCAAAGCTCAAAGTCAACTCAAATTTTCAAAAGTCAACATCCTCTAACTCAAGAAATACTCCAAAAAGATTTGAACTTCTACCTCAAAGCGTAGAGAATGTCTCGGGAATCTCTAAAATTTCGTATCTCAAAGCTCGCCAAACGAGGAAGAAAATTGAAAAACAAAATCGCGAAATACCCGACCAAATTTCGCCATCCTAAGAAAACAAGATGATAGTGATGATGATGAAAAGGTTAAGGATAAGTATAAAACTCACGCGGTATCTCGCGACAACAAAATATCTCAAGACATTGCTCAAGCTTTTCGGGTTTAGTTTCTGCCTCGGTTTAACAACACAACTCCAACATAAATTTAACTTCTAACCCCAAATAATATCATTCCATTCAATTAAACTTTAAAATGCTCAAAACCGAAATATACTACCGACCGAATCGATTCATTGTAGATTTCGACTATTCGACCGATTTTTCCTTCCATTTCTCCTCAAAATATTCCACCGAAAGCAACTAGTATACTATTTCATAATATTAAATGAAACTATTATTACAGCTTCACTCCACTTTATAAAATTGCCCTCGAATTTACCTCGTAACCCAACTCGCTGATAATTCAACGCACCTTTCGACACGCCTCATGAACCAATATCACGACACCTGTCACCTACTCAAATTCCCAAGATAGTATCTGCTCGTGAGTTCTATAATATCTTATGTCAATAAACTTAAGGCAGTGACCCTCTTACACCATAACACAACATTCAACCAACAAATTTTTCCTGTTCAAGCTTATCATCTTATCTTCTCCAGACATATACTGCTTTTGCTTATTATAATTTTCAATCTTAATGTTATGAACACCCTGGGCTGATTCCCCATAATACCACTAAAATTAAAATTCATATCACCGATATCGATATACTATCCACTCAGTTTTGTCATCATAATACCCATTATCAACGACAAGTTCATTCATGAAGTTTAATTCCCCTTTATCACCCAACTCACCAACTTATGCATTACAAATTGTCTCGACATACGAACGTAGTAATTACCTGCCTCCAAAGATACACCACGCAGAATCCTCACCACCGATCCTCTATCAAATTGGGCTTGTTAACAATTTCACCTTTTAACCCACAACTGACATTAACTTGTTATTTATGTCTTTATAACCTTTATACCACGAAGTCTTATGGTTTACTCACCACTAAATTTCCTTAACACTTCACACCCTAATTTAATCTTATTGGCCTATCCGCCACTCCTCTCATGATACCCCACTCGTAACCCTTAATAAACTTCTATTCTACTCCTTCCAACCACCATCAAGATTATCAATCTTGCTCCCCACAAGGTTTATGACTCCATACAAGTCCTCTCTCTCGCTTAATCCTCCACTATTATAAGTCCATTTATCCACTACGAGCTCATTAATCCACAACATATATTCTCTTTCCGTACTACAAAATACATTATCAATCCATCACCTAAATATTCCACCATGCACATTAATACCCTTTCGATCTTGTCAAGTCTTAATTCACTTATTAGTACTTCACTAACTCAAATTCCCACAATTAACCATTGGCTCATACCACCAAAATCAACCATTAATACCCCGAGTACCTTTAACACTCACTTTCACCTAGGACTTGATGCTTCGTCAATCATACTTTCCAGTAATGAGATTCGCCTAGTTAGTGCTACTTCACCGGTATATGTCGCTAACTTTCATGAACAATTATCCAACTTCTTTAAAACAAGCACGTATTTCAACTTTTAACTCACAAGATCCTCAGGTGCACTGCCGCATAATTATCATCTCCGATACTTAATAATTTCCTAACCTAACAATACCACACTACCTGTAATCACATTGCTCTTCTCATCACCCTGCTGATATCTTCATCTATATCCGACAAACCACTCACCTCCGAACTCTTATTCCATTTATCTTACAACTTGTTGAACACACACGCATTTCCAAAGTTCCAAATCCCCACTCACACCGTTTTACCAGATTCGACACCTATAGGTTCACCCAACTCCTGCATTCTAAAATAAGGTCCTACTGCGACAATTCTCACTAACACTTTTCCTCCAAAATATTTTTAAATATACAACCTATTTCAATCCCTCTCATGACTTACGATTTCATTCCGGAATCGCCCGATCAACTTTACACCTTTTTCAAAGAAATCTCCACTTCAGCTCAATTTCAACCTCTTTATCATTCACCGAAATTAAACTTCCATTTCAATCTTATTACAGCGCTAACTTACTCCTTCCCTATCCTCTCGCAGATCCATACCCACTTACGTATTAATGCAAAGATTATTTGTCTCAATTACTCCAAGTATACCAGACAAATTCTTAATTATTTTAAAGATCAACATCTTACACCACGATCAAATGCTAATCCCTCAAATACATGTCACCCAAAATCCTCCTCAACTCAACCTTTTAATACCCTTAAGTTCACACAATCGCACCAACTTATCAACAACTTCAAATTCAACACCAGGGAATCCCTTTCAATAACTTCCCGATATAAATCTGTCTCTCCCGTAAATTCTCGAACATATTCATCCACATCTCATCTCCAAAGGTTTCAACTCAGAGTTTACATCCTCAAGAATAATCATTTACTTATGACAAAGATAAACTCCACTCAACCACCAACTCTTATTTAACCATTATTAACAGATGAACTCAAAACTCTTTTCTTATTCACGATTTGTATCCATCCTGACTTACTCACCACCTCCTAATCAACCCATCGCTTACATTTCATTATAGTCACACATCTCTTTAACCAAGATCCTTACTTATAAACCTATTGATATTCTCTTTACAATTCCACCTCAAGTATATCGATGCCATTATCACAACTTATCCTTAATTACCTCCCGCCATAAAGTCTCATTATCACTCTACCACCACATCAACTCTTAAGACACTCCCCCCAAAATATATACTTCACCCCAATATCTCATAATATTTCAGATATCATACATCATATTCTAAACCATAACATGTCTTGTTTCAAAATATACCCCATCATATATATATATAGCAACCCATCGTGCTGATCTCCATATTATACCCAGTTACCCATCTCAACATATACATACAACTCAACGTACGTCATATTAACATAATCAGCTCACACATCTCATAGTATAATACATCTCAATCAAGTAACACCACAAGAACACAAAATTCAAGGTAGTCTCGTAAGACCCTCGTACGCCGAAGCCCATTTTAAATCTTCTAAATAAGGCCCTCAATAACAATCTTGATTCGAAAAGAAATGGACTCAAACCCAGAGAATGACTTACACAACAACACACTCACACCCTAAAACCTAGGCACATAACCACACAAGACACCAAGAAAACATAAACCTTGGCTCGATACTCATAATTGTAACGACTCCGCCCCCAGCGGGCCCCCCCCGAGGTTGGGACCGCTATCAACCTCGAATAATCGTGAGTCACCAACGATGGATAACAATAAAAATGACTTCATTTAACATGATAAATAAACAATACAACTTGTCCATCGGGTGAACTAACCAACACTACAACAATTGAAAAGTAATAATATAAATACAACATCAAACACGGGTTTTACAACATATAATTATTATATACAACAAAAAAACTCCAAAGAAAATAAAAAGCATGGACGTTTGAGGTCTTCAAGTCACCATCGCCATCTTCATGGGCGCAGAATTACTCGGCCAAAAGTGACCTGTCATCCCGCAACAACCTAGGCATAAGACGCCCGCCCATCAGAATAAAGGAGTCGCCCATGGTTTAGTGAATACAAATATCACAGATAATCCACCACACATACACACAAGGATAACTCAAGTCCATTACCTATCTAACAACTATACACCACAAGTGTTATATATTTTCTATGTGCGGCTCTCAACATGGTAAATCAAGTTTAATGGCTTTCTCCAACTAACACCGATAAACCCACATCACGTCAACCACTTACTCAAAGACGACTTAATCATCTGAAATATCTAATATACAACTCTAACATACAACAACTCAGCAAACAACTCGATATTCATATCTTAGAGATACTCACTATACATACAATCTCACACCAAAAACCTACACAACTCAATTAACTATCCTCGTAGTTCACTCAGTATTACTTCAAATCATAGTCACACCTATTTGTTATCGGAATGTTTATATTAGGAATCTCCAAATTGTTTCATTATCTTAATACAACTAAGCAACATATGTCTTAAATCCAGGTAACCTATGTACCGAATTATCTCCCCAAATTCCTCTATTTAAGATATTGAACTTATTCACCTTTAATGGTATCAACGCCGTGATCGATCAAGGCAACTATATACCAACACATTTGAATCTAATTTTCCACCATATATAAAATATCATCAACATCATCTATAGATTAGCATAAATTTCGGTTTATAATGTTCTTGCACCTACTGTTCTCATTCAACTACTATCTCAACCATCAATCAACTCAACTTTTAACCTCAAAGAATGTACAACAGTGAATACCAACCTAGGATCCTCATGGAAATCTGATAATATGATCCCTAATCAACCCCAAATCTTAATTCGACATCAATTCATCAAGCAACCTCTAGCGTAATGAAAGCATTATCAATAAACGCAAATGATTCATAAACATATATAAATGAATCATAAAACATATCACAACACCAAAAGTCTAAACAACATATAATACAACCAACAGACTCAACACAACGACTCGACAAATAACATGACTACCCAACTATACAACCAACCCACCAATCGACTAACAACTCAACTACTCCATCAACGCAATCAATAGTATCAACTCAACAACTCAACAATAAGTTGTCAACTCAACAATAGTATCAACTCAACAACCTCAACAAGAGCGCCAACTCAACAACCCTACAACTCAATATAAGTCCGATTTCTACAACTAACGCCAAGATATAATCAACTCAACTCGCAGGGAGAAACTTATGCCCGGCTTTAAGGCTATCACCGAATCATAACGAGGTACGAAGCAATCACCCAATCGTTACTAAGTACGAGGCAACTCACCAAATCGCATCTAGGAACGGCAAAGATGGATCGGACAAATCAACTCAACAGACAACATCAACTCAACCGGGACAACATCAACTCATATACAACTCTTCCTAAATAATTTAATTCTCAAGACCACACCACAAAACATCTATACGACTACGACCACCTACACAAACCAACACAGAAATAACAACTTTCATCCAAAACACCAAAAAATCATACATTACAAGTGAGGCAACATAACCCCAAGCCAAAGCACACAATCAACAATATATATATAACCAACACATCTACGCGATCATCTCGTATGGTGGAATAATAGTGAACATATCCTCAAGACAACCAACAAGTACAACAACATATATACCTATACATGCGATAAGTAAAACTCCCGTGAGATTAAGACTACCTTGCTGCCTGTGATAAAAACTCCACGCAATCACAACAAATGACCTTTACCCATGATCAACGCCTAAAAACATTCAAAATTATAATTAATATTTGCAACACAACTAATACAATATAATATTATACCTACATATATAATCTCGTACCGATACCCCCAAATAACTCAACAAAAGTTCCCCCTATAACCTTATTCCAACTTAAGTTCGCAACCTTTCCTATTAATGATCAAGTTCCAATTACTAGTTTCAAAGGCTCTAATTAACAACTAATCATCACATTTCTAATCATCTTTAATCTCAAATCAATTCACTATCCAACTTACAAAACTCGTAATATCCGAACATTCTCTAATCACCTCAAAATCACAACTTACACCTCAAACAAACCTAAATAAAGTCCAAGAGTACACTTCTATCATTTAAACACCATTTAGAAAACTCTACAAAATTCACCAAAAGTCAACTATATTCCTCAACATTTTTCAACCTCTATAAATCGATAATTATCAATCATATACAATAATCTAAGCTTAAATGACAATTTATAACATAATGTCAAACATCAAAGCTCAAAGTCAACTCAAATTTCAAAAGTCAACATCCTCTAACTCAAGAAATACCCAAAAGATTTGAACTTACCTCAAAGCGCAGGCACGTCTCGTAATCTCTCCGTAAAATTTCGTGACCAAAGCTCTCGCCAAACGAGGAAGAAAAATTGAAAAACAAAAATCAAGGAAAAATAATGGACCAAATTTTCGCCATCCTAAGAAAAAGGAAGAAGATGATAGTGATGACGCATTTAAAAAGGTTAAGGATAAGTATAAAACCCCACGGGGTCCGCACAACAAAATATCTCAAGACTTGCTCGCTTCTCGTTCGGTTTTCGGCTTAATTTCTCGTCTCGATTCAACAACACCCAACATAAATTTAACTTAACCCCAAATAATATCATTCATTCAATTAAAACTTTAAATGCTCAAACCGAAATATACTACCTAATCGACCGATTCAATAGATTTCGAATTATTCGACTGATTTTTCTCGATTTCTCCTCAAAATATCTCCACCGAGCAACTAGTATACTATTTCATAATATTAGTACGGAACGAAAGTTATTACAAATAAGGGGTAGTTCATCCATACACCAAGATCCTCTAAATTAACAAACATGTATATACTAGCACTATCACTTTGAATACTTTAACAAGGTTACGCTTTTCATACCATTAATTTAGAAGAACAAATATCAAAATTTATAAAAAAAGTTGATAGATAATACCGATCGTAAATGGAGCAAGTGCAAGATTGTTGATTCACTTGATCAGAATCTAACAAGCCCAAAAACCACAAGTAATGAATATTGTAATTGCTTAGAAAGTGATTGTTATTGCTTTGATATTGCTTAAGAATGATTGTGAGTTGTGAGAAATGAAGGGAGGTGTTGCCCCCTTTTATAGACCTCTTCATTTTGAGTTTTGAGAAATGAAGGATGGTATTGCAGGGTCCAAACGGGGTACCGTTTAGATGAAACGGTACCACTTTACACCAAACGTGGTACCGTTTGATCCAACGGTACCCCGGTTGATCATACAAATTCATAAAATAGCCGCTTGACTTAACGCGGTACCGCAATGTCCAAACGTATACCGCTTTATGTTGCAAGAGCCGCTATATATCCGTTATGCACAATGGGGTACCGCTTACTTTAAATGTGCAAAAATTAACATTTCTTCATCTATAAATACACCATTTTCCATGTTTAAAAAACACAATTCATAAGTATCAATTTAATAACAACTTAATCACAAATCATAACCATCACCATGCCTCCAAGAGAAGAAATCCCAGAGGGAGTGCCATGCAAGAGATTCTTCAAGATTATCGTAGATCCAAACGCCGAAAAAATCAGGCTACCTCCCGCCTTTGTTCGAAGGTGTCAACTTTTTTTGCAAGGTGATTGTAAGCTAGTTGTCGATGACGAGCTATATGATGTGAAAATAGAAAATGAAAGGTCCGAGGATGGCGACGAAACAAACCATTTTTACTTCACGGATGGGTGGGCGGAATTTGTGGAACGTCACAAACCTAACTGCTGCTTATTTTGTAACTTTCGTGTTTCATCCAGCACCGAACGTAATCATTGTATTGTCTTTAAATAACTCTTACTTAAAAGGCTCCCAGATTCTAAAATAACTCTTTGAAGTATTAATAAAAAGTTATTTTTCATTAGAAATTATTTTGTAAGTTATTTTGTTGTTCGCTTGTACGGTATCAATGTCATGAGAAAGGCCTGTATCTTAAAATAACTCTTTGAAGTATTAATAAAAAGTTATTTTCATTAGAAATGTTATTTGTTCAATTTAAGCAAATGTTATTTGTTCAATTTTAACCAAATTTTAAGGTTCAAACGGTACACCGGTAAGTTAAAACGGTGTACCGTTGAGGTTAAAAAAAACAGTATCAAATTTAATCGAAACGTGGTACCGTTGAATTCAACGGCACTCACCGCCGCTCGATACACGTGGGCCTCGAACTCAATAGGCCCAAGATTCCTTTAACGGACCGCCCGCCCGTTCATTAACGTGCTCCGGGCGCTGGCCGAACATGTTATCGGGCCGGCCCGTTCGCTTGCCACGACTAACGTGAACTCATCATTTTATACCGATCCACAACCCTATCGCCCATTACCGGATAATTTTATAAACGCACGCTAGCATCTAACGAACCGACCCCTTGGGCCAGCCGAGTAATTCCTTAATACCGGGCCCGGCCCGGCCCAATTCGGGCATGACCTCGACCCCCTATTCACTCCGATGGCCCCTTTATGGTGGAGGGAATTTTAAAATGTCAGCCTTCTCGGAAGTTTTTGTAAAGAATGATATCACGGGTTGTGAAGTTTGAACCTTGGACCTCCTAGTTAGAAAAGCAACACACCAATCATTGAACCAACTTAATAATTAGTGACATATGTTATACTTGATATACTAATCATATGCTTAAATACAATTTACTTAAATATAAAAGATTGTATGTAAATTCTTTTAATTTACTTAAACATATTATACAAGTTGCTTAATGTTACATTTTCCTTCAAAAATATTGATAAAAATACAATTACATTAACATATTATTCTTTAAATAATAAAATATTAAATTATTTTAAATAATATATTGATGCATCTAATGCTTTTATTCATATATTAGTGAATCTTATGTTGTTATCCGTTTATTATGTAATAGTAAATAACTTTCATGATATATCAAATAATACCAAATCAATCAATATCTTGAAATAGTTTTTAATTAGAAATATATTTTATTATTTGAAGGATAATATATTATTGCAATACTAAATACCTTTCACCATTTAAATAGAATCATTTTAATTATTTCTTGAAATAGTCTTTAATTACAAATATGCTTTATTATATAAAGGATAATATATTATTGAATCTTATGCTTTTATTTATATATTATTTGAAACTAAATAACTTGATTAATTATTATACACAAATTAGCAAATCATCAACTTGACACAATGGTTACAAGCTTACACTTCTACCATAAGGTTTTCTAACATCCACAAAACTTTGGGGCAAACTAATAAATGGCCCATCGCTCATCCAAAAGGGGCCTCGAACCGGGATCGGGCCGAATACCCACCGAAGACATGGTGCGCTCGAACTGGGCATGGGCTTGGGGTCCAATACCTGGGTCCCTGTCCGTCCCACTTATTAACGGACCAGGGGCCGTTCGTGGGCCTACCGGGCCTGGGCCGGACGCGGATCGAACTAACGGACCGGGCCCGGTTCATTAGACACCTCGGCAACACATTCTCAACTTGCGTCAACACTAGCAAATTTTCAGTTATTATCCATAGTTTTTCATGTCATATTGCATACTAAAAAAAAACTAGCCGTTTGTACATAGTCCAATCTGTGCAAACCTTATTATCATTTTTATAGTAAATTTTTCATATTTAAAGGTATGTATTCAAATTAAGCATTATATATAAAAGGAACAAATCAAAATGAATGTTGTATATGATTAAAAAATAGATTTAAATAAAATTAATTGGATGACAACTAAATGTAAAAACAAACAATTATGTTACAAAATCATTATTGTGAAGTTGAATGATGTCTAATTCAAATACGCTGATAAAATTAAGAAGGCTTTTATGATCCTTGAGGCTTACGCTCGTTATAACCTATCACTTCCTTTCCCACTTTGTATATGAAATAGATTTGTATACCAAAACCAACATGTGACAATATGTTCTGATGATCAAATTGTACATTCGGATTTCGTTGGAAGTGGACTAAGAAAAATTTTCGTGTAATATTATTTTGATAAATTATATTTATCAAATAAGATAATGGAAAACAACTCACATATCTAGTGCATCAACTTTCATGCGTGTGAGGTTCCAAAAAAAACTCCCACTTACTCTCTCTCTAAAAAAAAATTAACTCATAAAAACTATCCTTTTTGAAAGGAATAATCTAATATTTTATTATTAAAAATAGAAATAAAAATATTGAAGGAAGAAAAAACCACAAAAATGTTTGATCTTATTAATCTAATATTTTTACACAATTTAGTATAGTTTTCTTTATTCCATTTAGATTAATATTCGTTCTTTGGTATCTTTCTCCAATTGATTTTTTTTAAATTTTATTTTTATTATTATTATTATTTTATTTATTTTCTCAATTGATAGTTCTTTCTGAGGATCACGATTTATTCACTTAGCGTAGATATATAACAAAGAGAGATGAAGATTGTATATCGTCAATCTGATTGGGGGGAACTTGGAAGCCCGAGGCGTGTTGTATTGTTTAATAAAGATATTTTATGTTTGTCGTATTATAATTTTCTTTTTGGTAGATATGTCGATATAATTATTTCTTACGTTAGTTATTTTTGGGAGAAATTATTTATGTTCAATTGATGTAAAAATATCGCCTTTATTGATTATATTTATAGTAATTTTACAGTTTATAAATGAATAATAATCATCGTTTCAATAAAAAAAAAAAAAAATTATTAGAAGTTGACTTTCGAAGAAAAATGAGTTTCAAGTGCTCCTAATTTCCTGGCCCTCCTGAGTATGTATGTCCACACCCTATAAAATTTGGTGGGTATCAAACTATCAATTGAAAATAATATGTATGTCCACACCCTATAAAATTTGGTGGGTATCAAACTATCAATTGACCACATGGGTAATCAATTTGTTAGCTGTCCCATTTATCATTTATTTACATAGCCGACCGATGATACTCCTTTCTATATTCAACTCGCATGTTGATCATGATGTAAGACCCAATTTGACAAATAAATTAAAGCTATTCAAGTAGAAATACACGGTATAAGTAGTACTCCAATATTTATCCAAATAGCCAACTATCGAGTGGTCAACGATTTAGTGTGGTCCCTATAATCTATTCTGAGGGTCCCTATAATCTATTCTGGATCGGACATTACATATCACTTTGTTACTTATTAAAGTGAATAATGGTGCATCAAACAATGATTATTTCCATATCCTTTTATTGGTTCTTACGGAAATCAATGTGAATTCTTTTTATCTAACGAAACGATCTATTTATTAAATATCAAAGCAAATATTTGTCATCATTTTCATCAATTGACATGTGATTCAACTAAGGGGACAAGAGAAAAAAATAATTTAATTTTTAAACCACATCATTTCTAGATTTACTAATTTTGTTTAGCCTTAAGTTGTTGCTCTTTAAAAGATATGGAGCTCTCGTATCTAACTACACACATATGTACAAATCCATTAGAACAATTTAATAATTACTATTGTAACGACACTTGCAGAATTAGCGATAGAGTTAAAATTATCGATCGCGAAAGTCGGCGAATTGATGGATATTCCGAATTTAAAAAACATGCTGTCGAAATAAAAAATAAAACAATACATACGAAGAATAGTTTTTAGAGAAAATGATCCATCTTGGTGTTTCAGAACACGCATGACACAACCTATAAACCTTGATAAAACCAAATTTAAAATATGAACTTATCTATTTCGATGAAATCGAAATATCAACCAGATAGAAATCTGGAATTACAATAAAAGCAACTGACAATGTGAGGATCTCTTGCCGCCCGCCAGCTCACAGGCTCACAGGCACGATCACTCGAGCAGACCCAGAATCTGTTTGTAAGCCACGTCAACTGGCACAAATAAAGTGCCCGTATAGAAAAGAGGTGTAAGAAGCTTAGTGAATACTTGTTCGAAATTGTGATAATACAGCACTCTCTCTTAGTGTAACTAAAAATAATTAATTTCCCATAGGATTGATGGGTATTACGAGGAATGTTATACAACGTAAGGCCATAATATCTGAAGTCATTAGTGGTCATTGTCAAAATGCGTACATTTATAGGCTCGTCAACTAAACATAAAAACATGCGATAAAGGACAATAAAATGATAATCATACGTTTTAGAGGGAAATCAATGACAATAATACGAATGAGTCCTTCTACTCTATCAACAACCTTGTCGACATCATGCAGCCCATTGAAACTCGACTCTTGACAAACACTAGTACTACTCGAAATCCACCAACTCTGACTCAATAAGCTCAATCAGCGTTAGAGCCGCGCTAAGCTTAATCAACTCAACATTCGAGACTCACTTTTAAACACTCGTCAGCTCGGCATAAAATCCAGATTTCTCACAACGAGTCTTTAGCGTATAATCGACCACTAACTGCCGAGGGAGAAACTTATGCTTAGTAGGCGCAAAGCTAGCAATGGCTCGTAGCAGTGCAGAGCAAAAAATACACACTTATACGGTATAAGGCAATTACCGAATAACACAACTCAGCATTCGCTGACTCATATCACAACTTCATGCACAGCTGACCAACAAAAACATAAACATCCAAAATGAACTATGACAGAAATCACTTATCTAATATGAGTTGGCTTGCTTTCAAAAGCGTCAATGACTACTTAAACAACATGCAATCCATATCAACATTTATTCATATTCAACCATAATCAACACAAAAATATACATACATATATATACATTCACAATTTGGTAAGTTAATTTTTAGTGAGATAATTCTTCCGCCTCGACTAACAATAATAAATGCCTCGTTTAGCTAATCCAGAATGCCGTTTCTGGCTCGAAGCCTAATCACAAATACCCAGAAAATACAATTACTACTTACTATAATCATAACCCATTTTTAGTTTTTTAATATCGACTTAAAACAATTATAGTTATCAAACAACAGCTGTAGAGTGGAAATATTACTATTTCGTTTAACGACTAATAAGACAACGAAATTAACCACCCCAATTGCCAATAAATTCCATTTTCCACACCCACTGATTTCCAACACTCTAGCAATTTATCGATAAGCATCGTTACGTAGTGTCAATTTCTAACAAATTTTTGATCAACTCAATTATTAATCAAGCTTTACAAATCCTACTCAGCAGCCTCTCTTTCCCGTCGACATCAAAATCACAAACATAGCAAGCAACTATATTAAGGTCATAACATCATAATACCATTTTAAAAGGAAATTTGGAAAAAAAAATTCAACAAGTCAATACCAGAAATCAACACATTTCGACCCCAAAATGATTATAATCACCTCAAATCACTTAATACAGCTTAGATGAAACACTACATACCATTTAAAGTCCCAAAACTCAAAATCATAAAGTCAACAAAAGTCAAACTAAAGTCAAACTAAAGTCAATTCTCATGCTTAAGAAAATATAAAGCTTCAACTTTCTTACCTTGTGTGTATAAGATGATGAGAGAAAATTTGTTAAATAAATTATAGGCTTGACGACAATGAAGAGAAGGAAAATGGAGGAGCAAATTTTTTTCCACATGGAAATTTCGGCCCAGCCTGAATGGGGAAGGAGGTTTGGTGTGTTTGGATGATGATGAATGATGGGAAGGAGAGTTGGTGGTAGGAAAATATTTAGTAAAGTGTTAAGTCTAGTTTGGTTTTGCGGTGTAACGCCCGCCCCACATTTCATGGGGTGATGCGTTATTGGTTAGTGAGGCCCAGCCCCTCCCTGGCTCCCACAATCGTGCTTTCCAGCCGCGTTTGTCCCTCGCTCACGTATGTTGAGAAGCAGGTGGGTCGCCCATCTTAGAATTGCAGTCAGCTGTGACAACAATGGAGTTAACATAGGATGAGGCAGAAAAAGAATCGTCTTTGGTGGTATGGTATACCAATCAAATCATATCAACATATCGCACATACACTTTCATTTTCTTGCGGTCGAGTCGCGCTCGATGGCGTGGTGACTTCAGTTATGCAATTAGGCCAGCCAGGAAGTAGATTTGTCGTTCGAGGTGGGTGGCCAGAGTATTTTGAAGATATCTCCATGGAAGGGGCGTAATGAGGTTCGGAGAAGAGGGAAGTTAGTCCAGATTACGATGGACCGTTTGAAATCTTGTGAGTGGGAAAGCGTGGAAACACCGTTTGGCACTTACTGAAAGGGAATTGGAGATTCATGATGTATTCCGTATGCTTGGGAATTCAGCGCGTCTTAGAGTTCGAACGATGACTTGGGTGTAGATCGACTATGAGGAGGGACCGGTGAGGATCTTGGATCGAGAGAAGAGAAGGTCTTCGAGGAACAAAGTGAAATTGGTAAAGAGATTTTGTGGAGGAATCATCAGTGGAGGAAGCAGCGTGGGGCCGAGAGATATGAAAACACGTTACCATGACTTTTTAAATGCGAGGTTAGCGTCTTGGTTAATTTTGATTAGCACACCTTTCGTAGCTTTGAGTTGAGAATTTCGACGAGGAAATTTTTATTAGGTGGGTAGAATGTAATAACCGGTGGCGACTAGTTAATTAATAAATTAAAATGTGAGATCGGTAAATTTAATTAAAGTAAATTTGAAGCCAGCTTAATATTTTAATATGCGTTAATGTTAATGTTAGGAAGTTAGTTGTCGAAATAAGTTAAGCAGTATCGATTGAATTACTCTACGATGGTACATGACTTAAGCGGGCCAACCCGTTTAAGCCCACAAACGATTTGTGACAGCAAGCAAAAAAAAAGAACAAGAAGGACCGAACTCACTCTTTCTGCATGTGACGTGAACTTCAATCCTGTCTCTTCCGGTTGTTTATTTTTCTTGCTAAGAGCGGAGCCATGATGCTGCCCAGTAGGTTCTCTGTTGTTGTCTCATGAAGTCTAATATCCTAACAACTATATTGCTTGGTTTTACGCTTTTCTCATGATAGTAATAAAGTGCACTTTAGTAATATAATACTCTGTAAATAGTGTTGTAGTAGTCTCCATTTATGTGATTTGATTTTAGGATAGCAAGTTTAGGATTAATTATGCATGGTCCTCCTTATTAAATTGAGTAAGTTATATGCATATAGTTATTGTTGGAATTTTCCTAGAGGCTGACGAGTTTAAATAATACTACTAACTATTAGGGGCAATTCCATCGTGTATTCTTATGTATTAGCCCAACTAGTATATACATATATATCGATTATCTTATATGTATAGTTATCTCTGGTTATTTACATTGATTGTATATTTGATTATTTAGGATATTATTGATTATAATTATTGTTTAGGCTTAGATTATAATCTAAGAGTTGATAGTGATTGATATTTGGGGTGAAAGTGTGGTTATGGTTGGTGCCTTTCGGTGATTTTGAGTTAAAGCTTTATCTAAAATGTGATGAAATGTAAATATGTTATTGGACGTTATCGTGGTGTTTGGGGACTAATTATAAGTTATAAGTGTTGGAAGAAAATAGGTTGGAATTAATCTTAGTGGATTTTGAGAGGTAAGGGAACACTAGGGATTAAGTCGATAGTAATGATTTAATAATTAGGAAAAGTTGAAATTGGGTTGATTGAAAGTGATTTGGAAATGTTAGAAATTTGAATAAGAAATAGGCTGATTATAGGATTTAGTCCGGGTAGTGAGATTTGTCTTTGCGATTGTTATTGAAACATAATTAGTAATCTTTACGTAAGTTGTCAATTTATATTTGACGGGTTAAAAGTACGGAATTTAAATTAGGATAATGGGGTTGAAATAGTTGCGAATAGTAATGATATTTTAGGATGTTTTACGTTGAGACTAGGACGTGGGAACAACGTGAGATCGATTATTGCTTGGGCGCTAGAAGTGCTTAGCGAGGTGGGGATTGTCGCTCGGTTGTGCCATTTATGTTTGAGCGAGAGTATATGATAATTGATTGTGTGTATGCTGCGTGATAAACTTATTTGTGGCTTTAATAATGAAATTGTGAAATGTTGACTTGTAAAGGTGGATTGGGTTAGATCGTTATAGTATATTTATTTTTGTATTAATCATGTTTGAGTATGTATATGATTAGGTGTATTCGAGTTTGAATATATTTGTGTTATGGACTGATATCTGTGAGTATATTTTTTAGAATAGTCCTATGTAAAGTGTTATTATGCCGTGTGTATTATGGATGCTACATTGAGCATATTGTGTGTGGTTGGTATTATATCTGTGATTTGTGAATTGTGTGATTTGAGGATGTTTGGGATGAGGTGGGGTGTTCGAAGGGTGAGCACACTTGCGGAAAAGGAGAATAACGATGTGGGTGTTCCCGAAGGGTGGCTTTGCCGAGAAAAGGATATGTTGTTGTTGGGTGTTCGGAGGGTGAGCACAGAAAAGGATGAATTGTTATATATGATGTGATTGTGGTTTCATTTTCAGTAAGTTATTTTATTGTGGTTGTAGTATGAGCATTAGTGTTGTGAAATTTTCTTTGTTTACTCGTTGGATTATGTGATATGGAGTATGACATGTGAGTTAACGTAAGTTGAATTTTTTCTAAAAATGTGTGCATTTGTTGGCGATGGTTATTTACGGTATGATGTCTTGGATAGTTAATATGTTTCCGTATTATATATATGTAATATTATTTTATCCATATTATACTAAATACATATATATATATATTTATCCGTATTGTGTCTTCATTCGGCTTACCGCACCGCGCCAGTTGGCCAGGTGCCATTGTAAGTCGGCCGGAGAGTTCGTGGGTGTCCGTTGAGCTTTGCCTAGGTGAGGACAAGTATGGCTAGGATGGTCAACAGTCCTCTCTTTTATTATTCGATGTATGATTTTTACTTTGGGTTTTTGGGGTGTTGAAATTGTAAAAGCCATTTTGTAGAATACTTTGTGACTTGGTTTTTATGGGTTATGCTTTGGGTTGTTTTAGGTAATGCCACGATGGTTAAACTCGGTAGTACCAGCCGGTTAAGCTTTTTTTTGAAAGCTGACTTTTTCTTTGTGTATCAGGTATCGGTTTATGAGCTATTAAACGGGTGATTTTAAGTGTCAACCATCGTATGGTGACTTCCAGTCTCTGAGTTATTAGCGACTCCCGGCCACGAGGCGTACGACTCGAGGCGGGTCGTTACAACTACCAGCTTGATATGGTATTTCGGTATCTGAGGTTGTATACGAGTAGATTATAATACGAGCCAATGTGTGTGTGTGTGTATGTGTGTGTGATATGTTTGATATAGTTGATTGGTACTACTCATGCTTGAATCGTCTTCTTTTCGGAGCTCGTCCTATAAGAACTCCATTGTTAAGCGTGCTTGACTGGGGTAATTTTAGGATGGGTGACCAGTAGGAAGTTTCTCGGTGAGCCTTGCGTGGTGAGGACAAAAGCGATGTTTGGAAAGACCACGTGGTGGTTTGTGAGGCCGATCCATCAAATACAATAATGTCTGCAGGCCGATTGTGAGCAGGCCGAGGCGTTCGAGATGGTATCGGAGAACCGTCGGGTGTGAGAACTAGGGTGCTGTCTGCGGCCTTAGTCTTGGGACACCTCTTGAGGCCGTAGGAGCCACCTGCAGAATCTCGCACCGATGGTACGGTCTTGGATGTGTTATAGTTGACGAGGGGCGTCGAGGAATTTAAGTGGGGAGGTTGTAATACCCGGCCGCAGCAAGAGAAAATGAGTGTGTGTGTCGTATGTTTGATATGATTTGATTGGTACTACTCATCTGGCAAAGATCATCTTCTTTTCTAGGCTAAATCTATAAGAACTCCATTGTTAAGCGTCAACGACTGGGAGGCCAATTCTAGGATGGGTGACCTATTAGAGGATTTCTCATTGAGCATGTGAGTGAGGACAAAAGCGTCTTTGGAAAGACCCGTGGTGGTTTGTGAGGCCGATCCGCCAAATCCAATAACATAAACCCGGTAAGAAGAGGCGGGCGTTCTGAATGGTATCGAGCAAGCCGTCGGGCGTAGGATCTAAGTGCTATCTTGCGAACAAAGTGCGGAGGACACCTCTTGAGGCGCGGAGCCACCTCACAAAATCTACCGCACGGATGAGTGCGGTCTGGATGTGTTGTGGCTTCAAGCAAGGGCGTTGAGCCCAAGTGGGGAGGTTGTAATACCCGACCCCGAGAAAAATGAGTGTCTGTGTGATATGTTTTGATATGATTTGATTGGTACTAAATACCGCCCCAGAATGCGTCTTCTTTTAGGAGGCTTCGTCTATAAGAACTCCATTGTTAAGCATCTTGCGCAGGATAATTCTGGGATGGGTAACCCGGCTGGGAAGTTTCTCGATGAGCACGTGAGTGAGGACCAACGTGCTGGAAAAGACCCGTGGTGGTTTGTGAAGCCCGATCCACGGAAATCCAATAACGTACCGACCCGGTGAGCCGGGAGGCGGGCGTCCCAGTAATGATTTGAAAACTCATCTCGGGGTTTAACAACAAAACTGAACATACCTTTATTTCTACCCAAACAATATTAGAAAATAATACTTGTGCGGGCAGGTTATTTCAACTACTACCTCAATTCTTAAAAAGATTGTCATATTTGTCTTTTTGATGGTGAATTAACAAAATTTACAATCTTGATTGACATCAAAGCTTTGTTGAATCAAAACTATCAAGTTAATAGTAAAGTATGTTGAAAATACTACATGGAGACATCGAAAATTTATTAAAATAATAATTAAATTGATTAAGACAAATTAATCAAATTAATTAACAATGGACTTTCATTAAAAATGCCACGTGGTGATTAGGATGCAAACAAACCTAAATCAAAATCGAACCTCGATCAAATAAGGGTTCTTAGGTAATTAAGCCTAAAATTAATTAGAGTTAAAATTATGGTTTATATTAATTAACCCTATTTTAAACTTCAAGAAATAGAGATTTCAGGAAGAAATTAATTTGAATTTAATATGCCAGGAAATATCGAGGGGTTGACCATGGAAATGTATTTGACAGAAAAATATAGAATCTTCTATTCTGCAAGAAATAGGCGCCCCGTATGATACTTGGAGAAGTTCCATAAAATTCGGCAGTCCGGATCTCGCATCCAAAATTCAGTTAAATGCATTGATCACGAAAACAATAGGCCAATCGAAAGCGAAGTATTCGATATGCAACCCATGAGTCAACCCGCCCTAAAATTGAAATATTATAATCAGAGCACCTGAAATCCACAAAAGAAATCAAATAGACATTTCGGTTTAAAACTACTTTCGTTCCTTCAAATCGATTACATACAATATTTCCAAAATAATCAAAGTTTAAAAATTTACAATCCATTGGGTGATATCCCAGCAACTTGACTCATGTATATACAACATATACCCGAATAAATAGTGATGCCGGCAAGGCTACAAAAGAGAGTAAATGCTTGTACTCGAGAATCTGAAATGACAAGCTGCCGACAAGGCTAAAGTTTGAAAATAAAAAGTACAACAATCAAAACTGATTGACAATAACGTAATCGGTACGTAGAGGATCCTCTTGCCGCCCGATCTTTCACACAGCCACTCGGAGCAAACTCTCCAGCGGCCTCTCACAGCTCGACTAGTAGTCATCAGCGACACAAATGAAATGCCGCCCCAAGCGAAAAAGGGGGTATGGCCGCGAAGCTTAGTGGCATAACACCGGGGTGAAACTTAAACCATACGCCACGACGACAAATTGCGTAGGAGTCGAAATGCGGCGTATATATATATATATATATGAATATATAGCAAGGAATACTGGCATGAGGCCATATTTATACTTTCAAAGAAAATTCTCATACATCGCATGGCATAACATAAGATACCGTCAGTTAATCACGATGCACATACTTTCGACCCCGTCGATCTGATGCTCTTATGCAAAGTATAAAGGCGATAATATGACATTTGACCTCTGAAGCGTTTAAAGGCGATAAACAAGCGACTCTTATACCGGCGTATAAAAGGCGAGAAACAACGCTCTTATACCGGCGTATAAAGCCCGATAACAGCAGCTCTTATCTGAGCATATAAAAGGCGATAAACAACGCTCTTTATACCGGCGTATAAGGCATTACACAACGCTCTTTACTCTGACGTATAAAGGCGATAAACAACCCTCTTATACCGGCGTATAAGGCGATAAACAACGCTCTTACTTGGCGTATAAGGCGATAAACTACGCTCTTAGAGCCTTTGACACATAACCATCCTAATTCTAGGGTCATATCCTAATACCGAGTCACCTGAACACATTGTCTTTCTGGCCATCGCTGTAACTGACCAACTACTGACACTTGACAATAGTAATGCAAGCGGATAAAAGCGTCTCCCGATCCGCAATTCAATGTAATCGGCCGGGCCATCTGAAATACAAAAATGCCCAGAGCAAGGCCAATCAATCACAAATGCCCTCTGGTGGCGAGCGGAAAACATGTAAGTCGAGGCAATTTCTGCCTACTTACGATGCAGTCTTCGATACCACGTAATACTATCAAATATATAATATCGTAGCTCATAAAATTTCAAAAATAACATATCGACATTCTTACGATACTGCAGCGTTCAAAGAATAACACATACAGTATTCTCACATAATCATGGCTCGCGTGCTTTGAGGAAAAAACATATCCACCGTGAGTTAAATGCTACTTCTCTACCGTATCACAAAGTCCTCGGGAAGAGCGATCACGGGCGTGCCACTTCCAGCGGTCGAGCTAGCAACGCCTAGAAAGTATGCTCGGGAACTATGCAAAATTTGTTACAGAATAAGCATTCATTTCTAATCGGGCGATTTCTAAGCAGTCTAATGACGGGTAAACTATCCAGTACAAATCTCGCCGGACACAACCAAATCGATCCCCGCTAACATTCCGTCTTATTACTTTATCATTAAAAATCGAAACATAAGTCATTACAGTTGTCGGCGGGTCACAATTAGCAATCACATTGCTCCGAAATATCATTCTGACTCGAGTACGAGCTTTCAACTAACTCCCTTTAATCAATTTTTAAATCCGCGATTTAACACATCTGATAGCTCTGATAGGTACCAATTAAACACCTACACATTTAAGTCTTATAAAAATATCACCCCAAAAATTCAGCGAAACCTAGAAAAAGTCAACTCGACCATGCACGTCACCAGCGATATACAAATCATGAATTAAATATATACATCATAGAACCCTTAACAAACTAAGATTAATCATAAGAATTGGATTATGTAAAATTCAATAAAAGTTAACCCTCAATCGGCCAAAGCGTATTTTCTTTACGCCGAAATTGTAGGGGGCGTTCAGGAAGCCTTAATAATCAACTCGAGGATGTTTTATGGCAAGAATAAAAGTGAAGATTGGAAGACAAAATTTCTTCTTTTTGCTCCTAGGGGATCTCGTAAGCTTGCCAGAAGAGGATGAAGATTTTGATATTTTGGTGAATAGTGATGATAAGGATGAAAATGAAGACTTAACCGCTAAGTCTTGGGAAAATCGCCACGAGGAGTTCGTGCAGAAATCACGAATCGAGTTATCGAGCTTGACTTAACGATCTAACCTTTCGGGTATCCCCAAATACTACTAAATTATAAATGTAATTCGGCTCAAATAATTACAAATAATATTATCGAAATTGTTATACTATCACGGGTCCCCTTGCCCGGCCAGAAAAATTTTAAATTTTTTCGACGTAGCGGGTTATTCTGATTCGAAGCCCGGAGGCCTATATAAACCGCCCCATTGTTCGAAATTCTCTTTCAAAAAAATCCCAAGAATACTCCGAAAATTACGGAGAGAATTGAGAGAAAAAAATCTGAGATTTCGCCAAGTTAAAAGCTTTAAACCACCAACAAAACACCACAACACCTCCAAGCAGCCAAAATAGGTGCCTAAAATAAAAGATTCTTTTCATGATGAATTCTTTAAGTTGAAGCAAAATACGATTAGAATCGGCGTATGATGATGATGATGATGTTTTACCGAAACTAACTTTTGAATATTCGAGGTCGAGGCTACGTAGCACGATTATTCAAAACAGCTGATGAACACGATAAATCTCGGTAGTAATCATCAAGTTCGAGAGATAGGAATAAGTAAGCGTTAAATATACATATTTGGATCTTAGGTGGGAAAGCTTAGCATTCTTGGAACTCTGTCACAGTTGATCGGTGTCATCGATAAGGTTGCAGACGGCTCACGCCCATGCGATCGTCGATTATCGTGACAAAGGTTGGAATCTTGCACGCCCATGCGATCATCGTTTCTACAGCAACCATTTGCTAAAGGTCGTGTAGTACAAGCGAAGCAGCGGCTAACTGACATTTTCTTGCTATCACTCCATGCGGCTTCAAGCTCGGAGTCATATCCCAAATCAGTCCCATTTAGAAAGTAGCCTGCCGAGGCTACATAAGTATTGATTAATCTAAGCATTATAATCAAGTTCTAAGCAACGGACTCGAATCTAGAATCTTGTGATTGCAAAATAATAAGCAATTAGGCTAGCAGTGTGTGCATTTTTTTTGATTATGAAGTAAGCTGATGGGTGGTGCCATGATATCACAGAGTATCCTACAGATCATTCATGACAAATTATCGAAGTCTTAGTATGTTTCTTAGAGAGCAGAAAAGTATAAACTAAGACAAAAGATGAAAGAAAAACTAGGTTTTGTTGAGGGAGGTCGACTATTTTTGGTTTGGTGGAGAGAGTTTTTGATTTCTTTTAAAATCAAAATATGAGCATTAGTTTTTAGTTGTGTTGAATTAAGCCGCCAAATAGGCAAACGCACTTGAGAGTTTTGAGATAAAAACTCCTCGAAATCTAAATGCCAACTCAGCCCCAATCGAGTCATCGGGATTAGATTTTCCGTCCCGAATGTTTCCTTCGTGTTTCACTTCGTACTTGGAAGTTTATAATGTTTGAAATGAGATGTTATATCTAAATAAATATATGCCCGTTGAGCAATTAGATTGTACAACCGATTATTAAAATATATGGTAAGTGTTGGACAATTAATATATTTGGTAACTAGATTGAGATTAGAGTCATGATGGCTTACTAGAATCCATTCATAATCTATATATAAATATGATGTTAGGTTAAGATCGAATTAGTATATTTCTGTTAATCGATCGAGCCTAAGAGGAGTCCTGTATGACAACGAAATTGAACTATAATTTAAATATAACTTCCGGGTTCCAAATGATGCTCTCATAAATTAGGAATAAGCGGCGGCTCACCATTTGGAGTCGTTAATGGACTTGAATCGAGGGGAGTCCTAAAGGATATATACCTTGAATTATATCCTTCGTAACATACTTAGTATTGAAATTCGAGAGAGTATCAGTAGCTCGATCCAAGCACCATGTTTAGGACATGTGGGAATTGTTCGTCGAGGTTAGCTAATGCAGCTGAGAATATTTCAAAACACTTTGACTTTAGCCTCTTTTTATGAAATTAGAGGCCCCGGTGATCGAATATTTCTTTGGAGTTTTTGAGAAAGCGAATCTACTCCTTGAAGTGATCGTTCGTCGCTTGCATTACATGTCAAGCTTCGTTAGTCTTTGAAGTGCTTTAGGTATTCTTGCTTCAAGTGAAGGGGATACCTATCCTTAGGAATTCTTGGGATCTCCCTCTCCAATACGTATCCTTTGTCCTCAATTTGAAGGACTGTTTTGAGTTGTTTCTGCAGCTACACAAAATTTGTGCCGTCGTAGGGATTAGTATAGAGACGAGGAGGTAGAGGTCGCGGCTTTGACTTCCATAATAACTCTTGTAGAAGGTCATGGAACAACTTAATCTATATGTCATAAAATATTCTATAAATGTCGGATAATGGAATAACTATACTAGTGTTTACAATCCTCACTTAGCACAGTATTCAAGAACTTACGACCTAAAAGCAGGCCACGCACTTAACATTTCATTTTAAACCTTCTTAAGCAAGCGTACCCATCCTGTGTCGACTATCATAATCTTGAAATTACCAAGAGTTCAGCAGACTATGTTGGTAATCTCTTATGTCAGCCAGGTCCCGTCGTACATTGGAAATCACCGTCATGAGACAAGAAAGTCTTGAGCAATAGAATTCGAGTGAAAAATGTGGCTCGAGTTCTTGAAGAATAACTAGACTATTCCATGGGATGTACCTCCCGAGATGTGACCACGTCTAAATCTTTGGCGAGCCCTTTTACATGTGATCGATTCCGACTTTACATTTTGGCATGCCATTCTTGCTTGTTATTAGGTAAAATTTATTATATTTATTAGTGCTACGACCATGTCAGTATATCAATCAAAGCCAAAAAAGAATATGCGGAAGTAGATGTAAGAAAAATATAATACTTTATTGTAGATTGTGATATAAGTATTAGTTGAAAATGTTCTAAAATATACTATATAGTTTATCAACTTTTTTCAGGTTGGCACATTCTTTAAAGATTGGATCGATATTTTAATAATTAATTATTACGATTAATTATCCCCGAGTTTTTAATGCATTTCTATAAATACGAAGACTAAAATACCTTAAGTAAAATAGTGTTTATAGGCCATATTATACATATAATATAATAATATATCACAGGTCCATGGCGTCCATGAATATATCATATTATATTTTGCATGATAAATAATCAACATTATATTTAAGCATTACATAACGGATGAAGCCCGATAAGGCGAGCCTGGTATTGCATGTCAAGAACAATCATCAGATGAAATGAACTACAGAGTATTTAATTTGTCTAAGTGTAAAGTCACTAGTAATCTAATCCTAGTATTTATTTAATATCTAATATTCTAATTTATTTAACATTATCCAAAATACATGTTTTACACTCATGAAGATTAATCCTTAAATAATGTTATAATTCGAAACTCCAATTATCTAATAATTTTAGGTCTCAATCCTAATTAAATCAAGTTCAAACTATTATGCTTAAACCAAATCAAGATTAGAATTTAATTGGCCTAAGAAACTATTAACATTTAATCTAATCTAATTAGAACTTATTTTAGTATGATTAAAATATTTGATTAATTTAATTCTCATAAAGAATTTATATTAATTCAATTCAATTAATGTCCGATAAATTAATTTTTGTAAAAATACATAAGAATTGAGTTTGGATTAGACCAAAACTCAATTGATCCATTTAATAAATCAAACGGACCAAGAAACCCAGGAGCCCAGATCCGCGTGGCCCACCAAGCAAACCCATCAGACCAAACCGACAAGCCCAAAGTGTAATCCACATTGAAATATTTCAAAAATAATTAAATTTTAATTAAATTTATTATTTTATTAACATAATTCATCATAAAAAATTAAAAACATCATAAAATCAAATTAAACATGCAAAACAGTCCATGATTCAATAAAAACGTTTTTCATGCTTGTTTACATAATTGTAATCACGTAACCTGAGCTCTAACTCCACTGTTGGTGTTCTAAATGTATAATCAGGTTCTAAACTTAACGGATACGAATCCCAAAATGATACGAATTGTACAAAAATAATAAACAGAATTGGCTACAAGTGTGTACCTTATTTTCGATTATATCAAGTAGGCAACGGAATTGAATTGCTCAAAATACCCAAGCAGAGTATCTCTAAGATCGTCCACACCAGAAAATTACCCGAACTCTTCCGTACGTTTTACTAGAATGCTTGAAGTATAAACTAGGAACAAAAAGATGAAGAAAAATTAGGTTTTCTTCAAGGGAGGGGGTTGACTATTTTGGTTTTGGTGGAGAGAGTTTTTGATTTCTTGTAAATCAAAATATGAGCATTAGTTTTAGTTGTGTTGAATTAAGCCACTTAAATAGGCAAACACTTGAGAGTTTTGAGGAGATAAAAACTCCTCAAAATCTCATCTCTTCCACCGCCCCAAAACCGCCCCAATCGAGTCCTCGGGATTCGATTTTCCGTCCCGAATGTTTCTTCGTGTTTCACTTCATACTCGGGAAGTTTATAATGTTGGAAATATGAGATGTTATATCTCATAAATATATGCCCGTTGAACAATTAGATTGTACAACCGATTATTACATTTAAATAATAATAAGTTCAAATATATGTTAATTGTTGGACAATTAATATATTAGGTAACTCGATTGAATTTAGGGGTTATGATGGCTTACTAGAGTCCGCTCATAATCTATATATTAATATGATGTTAGGTTAGCGTCCAATTAGTATGTTGCTATGTTGATCAGTCTAAGAGGTCTATGACAACTTGAGAAATCGAACTATAATTTAAATATAGCCAGGGATTGAATAAGCTGAATGACAATATTGAGGCGAAATTTCAATTGTTTGGAAATCAGCTATGTTAGAGCTATAATGGGATAAGTGGGGAGGTTCAGTCTCTTCTCTACATAAGATGACTTGATTTTAGGGTGCAGTGGAAGGTTAAGGAACTTGTCGCGATCTATAGCGGCTGAAATTCCAAAATCCATGTTCGCCGCTATTCTGACTATTCACCGCTATTTTCCACTTATTTGTGTAAGCGATGCGATTACCGTGTGGCATAGCCGCAATACCGTGTCAGCGGCACTATTTACTACTATGGAATTTGAAACTTGCTACATGGAACTGGTTTTGTAAACATATCAACTGGGTTATCTATAGTACCCATTTTGTTTACCTTAATTCTCTTCTCACCTCTTAGAAAATGATATCTTACATCAATATGCTTCATCCTCTCATGATGAACTTGATCCTTGGTTAAACATATTGCACTCAAACTGTCACAATATACCATAGCCTGATCATGATATAGCTCCACATCACTAACTAGTCCTCTCAACCAAATACCCTCATTAGCAGCTTCAGTTAATGCCATATACTCTACCTCAGTAGTAGACAAAGTCACCGTGAACTGCAGAGTAGCCTTCCAACTCATAACAGAACCACCAAGAGTAAAAATATAACCAGTCATAGACTTTCCACCGTCTACATCTCCAGCATAGTGAGAATCAAAATAGCTAAAAATTAAATCTTATTTATATAACAAGAGTAATATCGAGGCATTACCCCTGCGAGATAGCTAAAAATCATTTTCACTTTACTGCCAATATTATTCTTTACCGAGGTCAACTGTAGTTCTACTGACAACACTAACAGCATGTGCAAGATTAGATCTAGTGCAGACCATAGCGTCTATCAAACTTTCAATTGCACTAGCATAAGGTATACATTCAATATACACCTTTTCAGGAGATGATTTAGGTGCAAATGCAACAAAGAGACGTGCATTTGAAGCACTAGGAGTATCAATTGGTTTAGAAGTAGCCATACCAAATCTCGACAGAACCTTCTTAATATAGCCTTTACGGCGATAGAAAAAGATTCCTCTGACTTATATCCTTATATATCTCCATTCCCAGAATTTTTCTTGCAGCAACCAAATCCTTCATTCAGGCTTCGACAACTTGAGCAACCCCTTCAACTTTGTATATCAGACTTATCAACTGTAGTTATCAACATATCATCTACATATAAACTAAGTAGATAAGAGAACCATCTCTAACCTTGTTGTGGTAAACAGAATTGTCATATGGACTCCTCGAATACCCAATCTTTGTCATGTAGTTATCAAATTTCTTATACATTACCTTGGAGACTATTTTAAAACCATACAAAAGATTTCTTCAACACTACCAAACGTAGTCTTCATTTTCGGGTTCCTAGAAACCAATACTGGGTGAATCATACTTGAATTTCTCCTTCCAACTCTCCATGTAAGAAAGATGTCTTGACATCTAACTACTCAAGTTCAAGTCGATGTGCAATATAGCAAGCGATATACGATAGAAGTATGTCTAACTAGAGGTGAGAATATCTCATTGTAGTCTACTCCCTCAATCTGACTGAAACCTCTAGCAACCAATCTAGATTTATATTTTACCCCCTCAGTTGGTGATAACCCTTCTTTGTTCTTGAATACCCATAAAAACTTTCTTCTCGGTTTTACAGCCAACTCTCGAGTCACGAGGTCTTTTGAGTGATTCTATTTCATCTCCATGTGTGACCGTTGAATTTTTGACTTAATTCCCCGGCAACAACTTCTTTATAAGAAGCTGGTTCATGAGGATTAACTTCCTCTGTAACTAAACATATAATTCTCATCAAATATCACATTTCTACTCAAAATAACCCATTTCTTAGATGATGACCAAATTCTATACCCTTTCACACCATCACCATAGCCTACAAATATACCCTTCTTTGCCCTTGGTTCTAACTTATCCTCATTCACATGATAATAAGTAGTGCTGTCAAAGATTCTCAAACTTATATAATCATCAGACTTACCAGAGCACAATTCAATAGGAGTTTTCATATCAATACCTGTGTGAGGATCACGGTTTATCAAATAGCAAGCTGTGTTGACTGCTTCTTCCCAAAACATTCTTGTTAACCCAACATTTGAGAGCATACAACGAGCTCTCTCCAGAAGTGTCTAATTCATACGTTCTGCTACACCATTCTGCTAGGGTGTATGTCTAACCATATGACATCTAGCAATCCCTTTCGCCTTATAAAACTCATCCAACTCAGGCGAACAAAATTTTAGACTATTATCAGTATGCAGGCGCTTGACCTTCTTCCATGTTTGATTTTCCACCAAAGTCTTCCAATCCTTAAAATGCTTGAAAGCATCACTTTTCTGGTTCATAATAAAAACCAAAGTCATCCTCGAATAATCAGCGATAGAAAATATCTGTCACCTCCCAAAGATTCAACTCGTGAAGGACCCCAACAATCGTAGTCGAAGTAATCCACTGTACCTTTAGTTCTATGAGTCGGTTTTGGAAATTAGCTGCGATGTAATTTTTCAAAGACATAGTGCTCACAAAACTCCAAATCTTTCAACTTTTGCACACCAAGAAGATTGTCCACTAGCGAATGCATCCTATACCGCTCGTGTGACCCGAAGCCTCATATAAGCGCCTTAGTCATATGACATCGTGTTGACGAGGAGGATGCAATAGCAGTAGAATCTAGAAGCGTAACACCTTGTAGAAAATACAAAATACCTCGCTTAATACTTTTTAGAATTACCTCGAACTCTAGCGGACATTTATCGCTCCCTCCTTCACCTACGAGCGAACCACTACAGTAGACTCGGAGAAATAAGATTATACATCATCAGGTGGAGCATTCTTAATATCTTCTAAGGTACATAACACTTACCATAATGAGTCCTAACATTCCACAGAACCTATCCCGATTACTTTGCAAACAAAGCATTGGCCATAGAAATACTACTTTTTTCATAAGTCGAAAATCGTTCCCTCTTCATGAAATGATAAGATTCTCTAGAATCCAGTATCCATACGCATCGGTATAAAATATGTGGTCATCAACAACTAATGTTATATCTTCCACGAGATTTTGTACTACTCATTTCGCGGCAATAGTACCGGATGGATTAAATTGCCTAGCCTTTCTTAGAACAATCGGTTTTCCAATGTCCTTACTCCTTTAGGTAGCGGCGGAACATCATACAGTTTTTGGACCCCATTTGAATTTATTTCTTAGGAAACTTCTTTTCCTCTCCAACAAATCACGATTGCCTATTGGCAAATAAGTCCTTGACTGCCTATCCATACTGAAGCCCACTTACATCACATGTCACCGATTCTGCGGTATGAAGAGAAGATCCCTTGTTCTAGAGTCATAGTATCTTTACCGTTAGTCATAGATTCCTTCTTGTAATAACCCGTATGAGCATTATTGTAATATTATTTGGGGTTAGAAGTTAAGTTTATGTTTGAGTTGTGTTGTTAAACCGAGATGAGAAACTAAGCAGAAAACGACGAGACAGCGACTCTTTGAAATATCTTTTACGAACTCCCGTGTGGCTATTTCATATTTATCCGTATGATATGTCATCTGGCTATCATCTTCTTCTTTTTCCCTAAGCTTTGGCGAGACCCCCACCTCATTTTCCCCTTGATTTTTCTTCCGTTTCTCTTTCCCTCGTCTTTATGACTTTGGTCCACAAGTTTCTTGGAGAGTTTTCGAGTCGTCCTCATGTTTTAAAGGTAAGAAGTTCGAACCTTTTGGGTAGTTCTTGAGGTTTGAGGATGTTGACTTTTTGGGCAATTGAGTTGACTTTGAGTTTTGATATTTATAATGGTATAGAATCGCCATCAGAGCTTAAATTATAGTGTAAAATTGATAATAATCGATTTATGAGGTTGAAATATATTTGAGGATTATAGTTGACTTTTCGTTGACTTTTTGTTGACTTTTTCTAAATGGTTTTAAAATGGTAGAAGTGTACTCTTGGACTTTTATTAGGGTTGTTTTGAGGATTAAGTTGTGATTTATAGGTGATTAGAGAATATTAGGATAAAATGAGTTTTGTAAGTTTGAGTAGTTAATTGGGTTTGAGATTAAAGATGGTTAATAATGTGATGATTAGTTGTTAATATCGGAATGTTAGGGCTTTTGAAACTAGTAATTGCAAAATCGATCATTAAAATGGAAGTTGTGGACTTAAAAGTTGGAATAAAGTTATAGTAGGAGAACTTTTGTTGGAGTTATTTTGGGAATATGAGATTAAATATATAAGTAGAATGTTATATTACTAGTTGTATATTATAAGTAGTAATTATAATTTTGAATGTTTTTTTAGGCGTTAATCGTGAGAAAGGTCCGTTGTTGTGATTCCGCGGAGTCTTATATAGCTAACCGAGGTGAGTATCTATCTCACACACGGTGTTGATTAACTATTTGATTCACGGATATGTGTATGTGTATATATGTGATCTTGTGTTAAATTATATGTTGAATATGCGTTGTGGGTTGAGTCGTTGGGTTGTGTCTGTGGTCTCGTAGGTTACTCTGTGTTTTGAGGAGTTGTTGAGTCGTATTAGGAAGAGTTGTGTATGAGTTGATGGTATTTGTTGAAGATTGTATTTATGCAGTATATTGCTGTGCCGTTTACAATACGGTGATTTTGGTAAAACACCGTTGCGATTCGGTGATACCTTCGACGGGCATAAGTTTCTCCTGAGGTTGGGAGTTGACTATATGTGCATTAGTTTTAGAAATCCGGACTTATATTGAGTTGTATTGAGTTTTTGAGTTGATAGAGTTGTTGTTGAGTTGATAGAGTTGTTGTGTTGATAAAATTGTTGAGTTGATTGTGTTCTTGAGTTGGTTAGTTGTTGAGTTGATGTGCGTCGTTGTCCGGTTGATAAAGTAAGGTCGGAGTGATTTTTGCGTGTGATTGTAGTCTTTCTTGAAAGAAATGCGTATGTGATTGTTGATTGCCATCATTTTTGGAATGTTACGCTAGTGAGCGTGTTGTGAACTTACGTAAATGATAATGAAATTAATGACTTCATATTAAGATTTTTAAGTTGAATTATATTATGTACCGCTCATACATTGTATGTAATATCATCTACTTTAGTATTAGCATACGATTGGAGGTTAATTTCATTCTTGAGATATATATTCACTAAGCTTCGCAGCTTACACCCTATTCGCTATAGGCGGCAATTTCATTGCTAGGTTGTGGTGGTCTTTGTTACGTGTCCGGGATTATTGGTGTTTGTGCACTTAGAGTTTAGGTGGCGGTAGGTGTGATTGATCCTCGCGATCTCTTTATTTTGTTGGATTGTAGTTGTTGTCACGTATAGTTGTTTATTTGGGATTCTTGTTATTTGTAGGTTGATATTTTTGTACTCGAGAGTTATGTTATGTTGGTTACTATTATTTGTGTTAGAGTACCATGATGGTTAACTTCTTAAAAAGGAAAATATTTTTGTCGATTTATTTATGTATTGTTTGTTGAGTTGTTTTAAAGATAGGTTTCTTTTTAAAATTGAGTCATCCATCGATTGGTGACTACGGTGTCGAGATTTGGGCGATTCTAACTTTCGGTACCACTGTCGCGAATTAAGATTATAATTTTGGTATCCGAGCATATGTTTTAAATATTCTTTGGTGGTCTAATATTGGTTATGTGTCTATACGGGTTGTGTTCTTTGAGTTATACGAGTTTAGTCTTTTTAAAGGTCTAGGTCTTTCTTTCTTTTTAGTAGAATGTTGAAGATGCTACCAAGGTAGAGCCAGCATTAGGCGACCAATCCGTGCGCGGAGACGTGCCCGTGAAGTAGACGAGGGGTACTAGAGGTACAACTAGAGGTGGCAGATGATTAGCAGGTGGGTGTGGGGGCGAGTGAGCCAGGTGTGGAGCAACAGAGTTCCGGAGTACACCACGATTTCCTAGTTGACTACGTTCTTTGGGATGGAGTTACACATGTTGAGGAGGATTTGAATGCAGCGCGCGGGCGGCGGTCCATAGGAGGTTGATATTGATAAATTTTGACCCGGTTCTGAAGAGATCCCCCAAAGTTCCTTAGGGTGGGTTCACCGATTTGCCATCGAGTTTATTAGAGATTTGGAGACCATTTTTGAGCCCATGGGTATTGGTGGTGAGGGAGGTCAGAGTTGCGACTGAGGCGCATGAGGCGCCGCAGCGATTGGTGGGACTCAACCTCACGACTATCTCACTGCTAGAGGGGAGGACCGAGGTGACTTGGGAGCGCTTTGTAGCGCTGTTCAGAGAGAATTATTGTATGAGTACCCACATGGCTGCTTTAGATAGAGATCGGTTACGATGGCGGGGTGATCATTTGTTGAGGAATACGAGGCGGTTTAGTGAGTTATGTGCTTTCTTTCGGCTCTCTTCCAAAGGATGGGCTGCTTTAGAAGCCCACCTCACAGTTGTCATCACTTGATCACCTCCTTTGTCCACCTTTCTGTCAAATCCCTACTTCCACTTTGAATCTCGTGCTTTGAAATTGGATCTTTCATGAGTAGAATTTGTTTGCAAGTGCTTTCACATGAATCTCTGGAAGGGCTTTTTCTCTGTCTCCTTAGGTGTCGAACTCATCTCGCTCGGGCTGCTAAAGAATGGTAAGAAGTGAGTTATGTCGCTGCTTCAGTATACACCGACCGGGAAGCGGAGGATTCACAAAAATTCGAGATGGGTTGATATGGGAGATTCGCCACCGTATATCCTTGATGACTTTGACCGATTTCCACGAGTTAAGCCGGCGCATTAAGCGAGAGATGTGAATTGGTGAGCACGAGGCGAGGGTCGAAGAGGGGAATGCGATGGGGCGTGAGTCGATGCAGTGGATCATCTAGTTGAGGTTCGGAGGAGGGACGCTTCGGCCCGACTCGTCCATTGGTCGTTTGAGTGCACCCGTTTGCCCAGAGCTATTACTGCGGCTTCTTTCGTGCAGAATTAATACGTAGAGATATAAGTGGACACAGTCGATGTTTCGTTGTGGGTAGATGGGCGATAGAATGCGAGGATTCTTAGGGAGAAGATGATTTGCTTTACGTGTGTCGGCGATGCGGACACATAGCGAGATTGTCTCGGTATTCGAGTAAGGCGGGCAGGCATCTTCACCACCACGGTCTAAGCCAGAGGAGGAATTACCGGGGAAGCCGAAGGGAGGGAGACGGTGGAGGCACGTTGAGGTCGAGTCGCGGAGTTAGAGTACCGAGGCCTTGAGGTAAAGCGGCCGGAAGCGGTGATGGCGGAGGCCGAGATCAATGCCGTCAACTTCGAGAAGAACCTTTGGATACTCCGAGGTCATAAGCGAGGTACCTTGTTGTTATAATCTGAGAGGCTAGGAGTACTTTTATTGATTACGGAGCTACTCATTCTTTTTATTTTACGGAGTTTTGTGGATATTTTACCTTTATGTCGAGAATGCTACTTGTTCCCCTTAATATTATGACACACCGGTTAAGGGAGGTGAGTTGATGTTAGACATGTATATAGGTATTTGTCCCTTAAAGAGTGAGTAATCAATTGTTAGTTGTGGATCTACTTCATTTGAATTGGTAGATTTTGATCTTATCTTGGGAATGGTGATTGGGGGTATCAGCGCCAAATTATGCACCCGCATGAGGAGATTATTTTTGATAGTCCGGGTAGACTGATGTTGTGTTTGAGGGAGAAGGTGCGCCATCAAGTTTTATTTGGAGGCCGAGGGGAAGTTGATAAAAAGAAAGGTTGTCTTTGAATTATCCCCGGGGTATGTGAAATTACGACTTGGAGAGAGAGGAAACGAGGTTAGAGGATATGTCTGCAGAGAGTTGTTCGTGAGTAGCCGATCTTTTTCCGGAGGAGTTGCAGGTTACCACCGAGAGAGAAGTGGAGTTTGCGGTCAAGGGTAGTTCGAATGCTTGGACCTATTTCTATTAACGCCGTATAGAATGGCTCCGGCGGAGTTGAGAGAGTTGAAGACTAAGTTGCATGGGAGCTTCTTGATAAAGGGGGTTTTATCGGACGAGTGTTTCTCCATTAAGAGATTGCCCAGTTGTTTGTGAAAAAGAAAAATGGTACGTTGAGGTTGTGTATAGACTACGGCGGTTGAATAAAGTGACCATCAAAAACACGCTATCCGTTGCAGTATAGATGATTTATTTGACCGGTTGAGGGTGCCAAAGTATTTTCGAAGATTGATTTGAATCCGCGTGCTATCAATTGAGGATTAAGGAGAATTGACGATACGAAATCCAACGCTTTTCGATCCGGTATAGGGGACTATGAAGGTTTATGGTAATACCTTTGGGTTGACTAATGCACCAACAACGTTCATGGATTTAATGAAGCAGGGTGTTTGGGAGTTCTGGATAAATTTGTGTTGTATTTATTGAGGATATTCGATCACACTCGAGTGATGCGGAGGAGCACGAGAGACACTTGCGGATTGTGTTGGAGACATTGAGGCAGCACCAATTGTACGCTAAGTTTAGTAAATGTGAATTCTGGTTGGAGAAAGTACAGTTCTTGGGCCATGTTATATCCGGTGAAGGTATTTGTGTGGACCCTCAGAAGGTGGAGGCTGTGAGTAATTGGGAGCGACCTACGAGTGTGACCGAGGTGAGAGTTCTTAAGGTTTGGTTGGGTATTCACAGGAGGGACATAAAGATTTCTCGTTGATTCTGCGACTCAGATGACGAGATTGACAGGAAGGGAGTTCCGATTATTTGGGATGAGGATTGTGAGAGGTGTTTGAGGGGTTGAGCGAAGTTGACTCTTGCACGGTTTAGCTCTACCGTCCGAGATTCGAGTGTTTTAAGTGATCTCGGTGATCTTGGCGCTAGGGGAGTTTGGGGTACGTGTGTTAATGCGAGAATGGGAGAGTAATTGCTTATGCTTTTGGCTTGATTGGCTCATGAGAGAAACTACGACTCATGATATTGAGTTGGCGGCCAATGATTATTTTGCGTTGAAGTTGTGGATGCATTACTTGTATGGGGTTAGATGCCATATTTTCACCGGTCACAAAAATTAGGAAGTACCCTCTGAAGCCAGCGAGAGAGACCTGAATTTGAGGCAGAGGAGATGGATGGAGTTTATCAGCGATTATGATGTGACAATCGAATATCACCCGGGGAAAGCGAATGTAGTAGCAGATGCTCTGAGTCGGAAGGGGAAGGCGAAGGAGCCAAAAGCAGAGATGAAGCAGCTTGGAGTTGAGCTTGATATTGGTAGCAATGGTGAGTTGTTGGCTTATGTGAAAAGATTCGACGTGTACTTTTTTGATCGTATCTTGGAGTTGCAGCAGCAAGATGAGAAGCTACAGAATATCAGTAGGGAAGTAAAGAATGGGGACAGAGAGGATTTTACGGTTGACGAGAGTGGAGCTCTGAGGATGGATGGCAGGTTATGTGTACCGTATTCGGATGAGTTGAAGAAAGAGATTCTTGACGAGGCTCATAATGCTTCTTATAACATGCATCCTGGTAGCACAAAGATGTACAGGGATTTGAGGAGTTGACTTCTTGATGGAAGGGAATGAAGAGAGAGGTGCCGAGTTCGTGGCCGAAATGTTTGGTTTGTCGGTGAAGGCGGAGCATAGACATCCACATGAGGATTAATTTGAAACTCTTCCCCTATTCTGGGAATTGGACGGTGGGGAGGAATACCATGGACTTCATGTTGAACCCATTGGAATTGGGTTAAACGTAATGAGTGGGGATAAAGGTGATTATGGATAATTTGTCGAAATTAGGCTCGTTTACTACCTATTTGATCTACCGATGGACGAGAGAAGTTAAGCGAAGATGTGTTGATCAAATTGTGAGGCGCACATGGGGTCGGTGTCGATCATTTTTAGATAGCAATCACGAGATTCACCTCGAGAGATTCACCTCGAGATTACAGTTTGTCAATTAAGAAATTAGAATTGATGAATAACCCGATAAGTTATTTGATAGTGACTTCGTTAGTATTTTAATTGACTTGTTAAGTTAGTGGAAATGGAACAACTCACTAGTAACTCATTATTTGATTGGAAATATAACGGTCTAATTAAGTTAACGAGAGTCGAGCCGTTCATACTTGAGGTTGCTAAAACTGGTGTGTGCAATCTAGGGACATGTCGTTTGGTGGACAAAGAAATTTGAGAGGTTTCTCAAGGGCATTCACGCTAGGCATCTTCTTGAGGAGTTGGTTTCATTTCGTCTTCATTTAGAATGTAAGAACTCTTTGTATTCATAATTCGAAATTATGTGTTTTTAGATTAATTTATTTCAATTTGAGGATCGGGATAATTTGGTGTTTATCACAATTGGGGGTATACTAGATTCTAACAGTGGCCTCAGAGCCTACTCAAGTTTGATGTATTTTATCTAATTTGATTGTGTGTTGACATAGTTGTTAGTTAATTTGATTATTTCATGATTTATATATTCAATTGATGAATATATAATATGAAAAAAAATCAACCCATTTTATATATGTTTCATGTAACGACCATGGTCGGCCATACGAGTGAGTCATTATAATCCGGAACACGAGGATCACCAAACCGATGGGCGACTTCAGTTTAAAAACTACTCATTTCAACCAAAATTTATTTCCATTAATATTCTCAAAACAATAACCGTTTAACATTTTACAAATCCATCAAGTGATATCTAACAATACTTTCATATATACAACATATCCCAAATAACTTGATAATGCCGGCAAGGCTACACAAGAAGTAAGTCTTGTACTCGAATACAAATGACAATGCCCAGAGCAAAGGCTAAGTTTGAAAATTAAGTACAACGATCAAAACATTTGACAACACATCAAAAAATGTCAGGCCCCGCGAGATCCTCTTGCCACCGATGCTCACCCCAGCCACTCGGAACAAACTCTCCAGTCTGGCTCAACTAGCCGTCTGTCGACACGGCAAAAATGAAATCTGGCCCAAAATGAAAAGGGTGTAAGCCGCTGAAGCTTAGTGGCTTAACACGGGTGGCAAACCATATGCGCACGACCTGACAAAATTAACATAGGAGTCAAAATCGCCTAGATATAACCGGAACTACCTAGCCGGGCCATATTTATACTTTCAAAGAAAATTCTCATACATCGCATGGCATAACATAGAATATAAGTCTCAATGAATCTGATTCACTAAATAAAAATCACACACCAAACCACACATGAAATTCTGATCCACGAGAGACCCGGCAAAACTATACTCTAGTCATCAATCACTCATCAACTAGATACCATCAGTTCTAATCCACGATGCACATAAACTCAACCGCCAATCTAGCAGCTCTTTATACGAAGTATAAGGCGATAACTTAATATTTGTTGTCACAGCCTTTCAAAGGTACTTTTGAGACTTTTTTGGCTTTCGGCTTATACTTTCAAATAGCTATACTGGCTAGTCAAAATGATAACAAAAGTAGGAGATAAATGCTTCTGAGGTACTGGGAGGCAAAAACAATCAATTTTAAATCACCAATTTAATATCCGCAATAGCTACAATAAGGTCCCAGGAGGTATTTTAAGGGAGTAACGCCAGGTATGCCCCAAAGGTCGGCAGAGCTTTGAAAGGAATCCGGAGTTAGATTGCCCAGAAATCACGCAGCGAATCATTTGTCGAGCGACAATGATCTAACTTAATTCGAATTGTCCCCGGTTACTACTACTAAATTATAAATGTAATTCGGCTCAAATAATCACGAAATAATATTATCAAGAGTATTTATACTATCACCGGGTCCCACCATGCGACGAAAAAATTTAAATTTCTTTTTTTAGCATTAGCGGGTTATTCACAATCTACCCACTAATAAAATTTCGGCCGAAATTTCGTAGCTTCGACTACAAGCGATAACCACACATAATGCACATGCAGTATAAAAAAACAAAACACCTAGATACCTCGCTTACAAGAAATTCACGGTAGCGACTCCTCGGAACGGCGGTTATAACCCACCATACATCCCTCGAAACCCGTTATCCAGTTCACGTAACAAAATCTTCAATTCTTGCGACTCTTCTAGAGCCATTTGTATCTGTAATCTCTAATATTTCTCTGCGTTGGCGGTAAACCACGGCGGCTCCCAGGAAAAACACCAATACTTTCTCAAATAATTAGGGCATTCCCTAATCTAAATACTCCTCTCTCTCTCCAAATGCGACCGCATACTCAAAAATCCAACTTATAACTTGCCGTCGTCAATTTCCTTAGCCCCAATGTTGAAGTAATATCCGACCCGGTAGACCGCTATCTTCCACAACAAAATTCTAGTTTACCCGACCACAAAAAGTAACATCCTTATGGTGACAATCAATCCTAGTGTGGCGTTTTCCCCATTATCCATACTACGACGCCAAGATCAAAACCTATACATTTCCGAAGCGAATGGAGTACACTACCCGACAATTGGTGGATTTCACGTTCAAGGGCAATCCGTTATATAATGTCTAACCTCAATTGACCTCCCAACTTGAAGCGTAATAAAGTGGAACAAGCGGAAACCCTCATACGAGATAGAATGTCGACAAAACTCGAAATTAATTGAGTGTAGCACGAGTATAAAAAGTATTTCCGCTGGCATAATTATAGCGACCCGCCCGGTGGAATTTGAGTTAGGACCGTCATCGACTTTGAATACCTGAGAGTCACCAACGATGGACAAATAAAAATAACTTCATTTAACGTGATAATAAAATAATACAACTAGTCCATCGAGTGAACTAACTTGACACCATGACAAGCCCAAAGTAATAATATAATTACAACACCAAATAATTTTTTTAACAACGATAATTATTATGTACAACATAATAACTCCAAAGAATATAAAAGTATGGTGAGGTCTTCTTGACCATCGCCACCTCAGCAGTGCCATTCTCGACCCGATGCATCTTGGTCATCCCTTGACAACCTAGGCATGAAGCCCATATACCTCGAGAGTTATATATTTATACTCTGCCCTGATATAAATCTTTCCTTAATGGCTTTCTAACTAACACCCGATAACCCCACATCACGTCAATAACTTACTCATAATAGACCTTAATCACAAGAGTTATCTCTCTATTGGCTATCTTTAGAAGTATAGCTAATTACGAATATATACCACAACTAAACCACTTGTCTTTGAATTTACCTTAAAGTCTTTACTCTGATTATAGTCATCGCCTCTATGTTATATATCTTAAATCAAGATAACTTAAGTATGGAATTATCTCACCAAATTCTTCATAGTTTACGGAACTTATTCACCTTAATTTTATCAACATCATTGGTTAAATACAATAGCTTTATATACTAACACGTTTTGAAACCAACTTTCCAACATGCCATACAAATATACGCCCCAACATCGTCGACGGATTAGCATAAACTTCGGTTTATAATTTATGTACCTAATGTTCTCATTCAAAAGGTATCTCATCCATTAACCACTTGAAATATATATAACATGTCAACAAAAGACAATGAAAATACCGGCAAGAAATTTAAAATTACGAAAATGAAATCTGACCATCGAAACTCCATTTGGCCTTGATAACGAGATTGTGAATAGATAAGTGATCCAAGATGAACAAATACATATCGAGGACTACTAATAAGTCATACAACATAATTCCCACAGTCGAGACATAACACATGAAGATATAATAGAGGGTTCGAGTAAGCACCGCAATTCGAGAGAAGAAATCAAGAGACTTCAGCAGCGACTAAAACTACAGTCATCAAACCTCCTATCTCGTATCTACGATATACCAACCTCTAATGCGTATATCTTGAATCCGTCTACCTGCGGGAATGGACTAATCGATAATCTCCCACATTTATACATGATTATAAGGACAAACACTTATACACAAAGTACAAGGCACGCTCTTATACACTAAGTATAAAATGGCATCGCACTTATACACAAGTATAAGGCACATCGCTTATACACAAGTATAAGGCATACACGTACTATACACATGGTATAAGTAAAACCGCGCTTATAGCCACAAAGTACAAGGCACGCTCCATAAAGCTTCTAAGTATAAGGCCGTAGCACTTATACACAAGAATTATAAGGCACACCGCTTATACACACAAGTATAAGGCACACCGCTTATACACACACACATGTTATGAGCAAAACGCCTTATACACCAAATATAAGGCACACCGCACTTATACACATAGTATAAGGCACACCGCGCTTATCGCTGAAGTATAAGGCGATAAGCGTCCGCAATATCCTCAAGGAAGGAGAGTCGCTTCTTTCACAATCATCGAAACTAGGGGTCATATCCTAATACTCAAGTTACCTCAAAGTCATACATAACTCCGGCCAACACACCTCTAGAAATAACCAAGCTGCTTTACTCCCAATGATAATAAGCCTGCCCGGCTTCGCGCGGTACTTGATCGTAAATGTCGCGGCCGCCGCTTGAGGCATACATAAATACCAAAAGTAAGTTTGAAATACAAAGAAATGAAATATAAGGTGAGGAGTTCAAAGAAGGCCATCACTTCGTCAACCCGGTCTTGATCTTTGCCAGGAATAGAGTCACATAATTATATTATGGCTCGCATGTCATTATAACCATTACATGTATACCATTCTCACATAATCATACCACCAGGACATGTACACCATTCACACATAATTATATTACAAGGACATGTACACCATTCACACATAATTATATTACAAGACATGTACACCATTTAAAGTAAGTACATAAGGTAATACACGTGAGATAAGTACTACTTGGTTCGCATGATAAGAAATCGTTTGATCGATCAGTGCCTTTCCCACGCGTCTAATCAAAACACCGAAATTACAATTACTACTGCGCAACAATTTTAGACCCTTATCTTAATTAAATTTCGACTTTAATTTAGTTACAAATTGACGAAACTTAAGTATAAATGGCTAATTGTATATTTCAAAAGACTATAAAATAAGCGAATTTCAACTATCGACCAAAACCCATAATCGATCAACACCTTAACCAAAATACCCCAACGTACCAATCAATTTCAATCAACCGAAATATCGACTTTTTCCCGACTAATCGACAGTTTCTAGGAACACGAATCCGAAGCCGTTTAGTACTCAAAATCTAATAAAACGAATTTCGACATATTTTCTTCCAACAACCTAATACTCATAATTTCCATATAAAACAATCACAATAAAGTCCAATAACATGTTTATACTATCGACCACAATTTGAAAAAGTCAACCCAATCCTCGAAATTCAATAAACCATAACACTTGCTTTCTACCCCAAATATACGATTATCATCAACTCTTAGATTATAATCTAAGCCTAAACAATAATTATATTCAATAATATCTCATAAAAATCAAAAGTCGACCCAAAATCCCAAAAAAGTCAACGACACCAACGTCCGAGAAATTCCACATTTAACACGATATATCAACTCGAGAATAGCTAATTTAGAATCAAGAATCAATTGGGTAATAAAATTCAAATTACAAAAAGTCAACAAAAAAGTCAAATTCGGGAGATCTCACAGAAATGCCCAACAAGGATGCTTTTTTGCAGCAAGCAGCGAGGATGATGAGGAGAAAACAAAATTTGAGGTCCAGCTTAGTGGAGAAATGAAATCAAAGAGGGGGGGAGGGGGAGTAAGCTACATGTCTATTTGAGAGCGAGGACTTGGTCCACTTTGTGTTCCATTTTGTGGGTTGGCCCCGAATGAATATATGAGGCTTAAATGGGTTGGCTCATTTAAGTCGTGCAGCTTCCGATGGATTTAATTGATAAATCTTACAGGTTTTAAGCTTTTATTTTACGACAATCAACTTCCAAGCATTAACAAACATTTTATATACTCAAATTATATTCTTGCCCAAACTAATGTCATTCCACATTCAATTAAAACTTTAAAATTCTCAAAACCGAGAAATATACTACCAACCGGCTGATTGTATTTTTGACTATTCAACTTGAATTTTTTTTATTTCCCTCTGAAATACTCCACCGAGCAACTAGTATACTATTTCAATAATATTATTAGTGCGGAGCGGGTTATTACAATCTACCCGCCTTATAAAATTTGGAGTCGAGAATTTACTCGAGGCTTCGATACGTCGGATAATCTCAGCGCCTTTAAACACATATCAACTAATATCATGACACCTTTTCACCCTCTTCTCCCGATAGTATACATCTTATTAGCTCGATAATATCTTAGGTCAAATGACTCAAGGCGTGACCCTCTTGCATCGTATCCTGACATTCAAGCAGGCCTATTTTCTGTTCAAGCTTATCATCTTATCTTCTCCGTAATATATATTGCTTTGTTTGTTATTATCATTATCAATCTTAGTATTATAAACACCCTCAGTTGCCTCCAAAATACCACCCAACATTAAAATTCATATCACCGATACCGATACTGTCCACTCACCATTTGTGTCACCATAATACTCCAAGTATACAAGGGAAATTCTTAATTGTTTTAAAGATCAACATCTTACACCACGATCAAGTGCTAATCCCATGAGTACATGTCACCAGAATCCTCCTCCACTAACCTTTTTAATACCCTTAAGTTCACACAATTGCTCCAACTTATCAACAACTTCAAATTCCCAACGGTGAATTCATTTCTATAACTTCGATATAAATCTGTCTGCTCACAAATCCTCCGACATATTCATCCATATCCAACTTCAGGTTTGACCTAGAGTTGTAATAATCATTACTATCACAAAGATAAACTCCCACTCAACCACCGAACTCTTTTACACATTATTAACGAATGAACTCCTCTTTTTCTTATTGACCTCGATTTGTATCCACTTGCACTTGCCCATCATTTAAGTCAAACCAATATTTCACATTTCCTTATAATCACACATCCTATTTAACCGGTATCCTTGCTTATAAACCTATTGATATTCTTTTACAATTCAACCTCGGAGGAGTAACGTATACTAATTATCACAACTCATCATAATTACCTCCATACCATACAAGTCTAGGTGTCATTTTCTACCGCCCACATCGATTATTAATACACTCCCCAATATCCTATATAATTCCCCAATATCTCATAATATTTCGATATCATACATATATATATATATAACGCCCCATCGTCAGCGATCTCCGTATAATACCGGTTCAATCTCAGCGTATACATATAACTTCGGCGTCGTCATATTAACATAATCGGTACCACTTAACGTCTCATAATATAATACATCTCAATCCAAATAACACCACGAACACAAAATGTAAGGTAGCCTCGTAAGACCACCAAATGCAGCGAGTCAAAATCTTCTAGTGGCGTCATAGCGATCAGCGGATTAGGAAAGAAATAAACTCAAAACCGAGCGACTCGCTGCTGACAACACACTTCTGACACAGAAACCGGGGCACGTAACCACACTTGAGACACCAAGAAAATATAAACTGGGCTCGATACCAAAATTGTAGCGACCCGTCCCGGGTGGGCCCGAGTTGGGGCCGTCGTCAACTTTGAATACAATTAAGCTAGCGATGGATAACGATAAATAACTTCATTTAACGTGATAATAAAATAATACAACTTCGTCCATTGAGTGAAGCCCAACAACGCCACAACAACTAAAAGTAATAATATAATTACAACACAATAATTTGTTTAACAACAATAATTGTATGTACAACATAATAACTCCGAAAGAATATAAAGAATATATGTTGAGGTCTTCGAAGCCACAATCGCCACCTCCGTGGAGTGCCTTGACTACTCAACGATCGCATCGGTCATCCCGCATGACAACACCTAGGCATGAAAGCAGCCGCCAAATAGGAAAATAGAGTCGGTACAAAAGGCGAGTGAAAACAAATATCCGCAGAAATTAACCTACCACTCCCTTGCCACAACAAGTATAAGTGGGATTCTATTCGTATATCGCCGAGAGTTATATTTATATCTTCTTCATTCTGATATAAATCTTTCCTTAATGGCTTTCCAACTAACACACCGATAACCACATCGCATCAATAACTTACTCATAATACACCTTAATCGCAGAGTTGTATCTCTCTGTGGCTATCTTTAAAGAAGTATAGCTAATTACCGATATAATATACATGACTTCGACCACTTCTCTTTAGTTCGCTTAAAGTGCTACTCCCCAATTATAGTCATACGCCTCCTATGACATCTAAATATTTATTATAAGAACCTCCAAATGGTATCATTTTCTTAGCCTGGCCCGGCGACGTATATCTTAAATCAAGATAACTTAAGTATGGAATTATCTCGCTTAAAATTCTTCGTTTTAGTTTCTGCGGAACTTATTCACATGAGTGTATCGACATCGTGGTTAGATCATAACTTATATACTAACTGCGTTTGAATCCAGCTTTCCCTTTGTATATACAAATATCACCAACATAAATGACCAGTTAGCATAAACTTCGGTTTATAATTGCATGCCTAATGTTCTCGTTCAAAGGTATCTACCGTCCATTAACCACTTGAAATATATATAACGTGTCTACAAAAACCGAGTAATGCGGCAAGGCTAAAATGCGAAAATGAAGTAAAACCATCAAGCTTACTTGTTGTGAAGCACAATAACGAGATTGTGAATAGATATAAGTAGTCAACTATGAACAAAATACATATATCGAGGACTACTGTCAAAGTCATACAACATAATTCCTGAGGAAGTCTCGAAGACGTAACACATGAAGAACATAATATAGGGTTCGGTAAGCACACAATTCTAGAAAGAAATCAAGAGACTTCGACAACGAGCTAAAACTCTAGTCATCAAACCTCCTGCCTCTCGTATCCCCACCCGGTATACCAACCTCCCAATGCGCATATGCTCAATCCGTCTACCCTCACAGGAATGGACTAATCGATAATCTCCCGCACTTAGCAATACGTAATA
>JADFUC010001233.1:0-199854 GCA_019722365.1 Lithospermum erythrorhizon | reverse complement strand
CTACAAGCCACATGTACGTTAATCGCGGATCACATTTTTGGATGAAACTTAATTGTGTTTTAAACCGAGTCGCCCATCGTTTGGTGACTCGGTGTTCGGATTTTAACGACTTCACTCGTATGCCGAATTGGGCGGTTGCCATGCATAAATCAAGCTATTCTTGTTCATTTAGAAATAATCGGGCTTACTCTATCTTTAAATACAAATATTATTGGTACTGTTCTTTGTCTTACTATGACAATCTATATTTGCTTTGACACTATCGCTTCTATAATGAAATCTTGCATACATATAAGAGGCACAAAGTCGAAAATTAACTAACGGTAATTCTCAAGTACATTATGGCACAAACGCTAGTGGCATATATCTAAACAAAGAATCGGAAGGCTTATGTCAAATAGAATTCTTGATCCCTTGATTTTTTCGTATTTTCAAACTCGCTGAATACCGTGGCTAAGTGGGAAATGCATAAACACAAAGTGAGATTCAAGCCAATCGAATTCACGGGCGCCTTAGAACTTATTCACATATAGAGACAAGCAGGACCATTTCCTACACCAGCTAGAAATGGTCAACATTATTTTATAACGTTCATAGATGATTTTTCTCGATATGGCTATCTTTATCTCATTCATGAAAAGTCTCAATCACTGGATGTGTTCAAAGCTTTCAAGGCTGAGGTGGAAAACCAACTTAGCAAAACAATTAAGGCCGTTAGATCTCGACTACGCGGAGAATACTATGGTAGATGACGGATCGTGAACAACGGCCCGTGGCCATTTGCCAAATCTTCGTGAGGGATGCTGAATCGTGACCAATACACCATTCCGTGATCTCCTACCATGAACGGGTAATGGTAGACGAATGTAACATTAAAAGATACGCGAGGAGCATGATTAGTCACACTACTTTACCTCGAATCACTTAGGAGAGGCACTTAAGACTGCAACTTATATCTTAAATTGAGTTCCTACTAAGGCAACTACTGCAAAACCCCTTATGAATTACGTGGATCGGTAAAGTTAAACCCAAAGATAAGACACTTACATTTGGGGATTTGCCCAAATTTCCAGCAGTCTTATGTCAAAATGGAAAGAAAACCGACTAAAACGGTTAGTAGCTAGCCATGGATACCTCGAACGATCAAGAGGGTATAAATTTTACGATCCCACTACCGCATCAATTTCGTGACTGAAAATGCCCAAATTTTAAGACGCCGAAGCTCGGGGAGCAGATATTTGAGATTTCGGCTCTTCAAGAGGATTTAGTTTCCTCCATCCATTGTTGACACACGATCAAGATGCAATTGTTGAATTGTTCAGAAACGATCCAACAACAAAGAAGACGAAATCAAAAATCATTCCTCCCATCAAGATCAACATGCTTACACATGTCATTCCGTAATAACAAACTCAAGCATCTCAAGAACAAATGCCATTAAGGAGATCCACTGTGAGAAAGGAGAAACGCGATTCCTAACATTATATTATATTTCCTTCTCAGAAATACGGTGATGGTATCAATTACAAAGAAAGATGATCCAATCAACTTCCCCGCAGCTTCTAAAGTCCTAACTCTCAAAAGTGGATTGATGCCATGAATGAGCGAGACAAGTCCATGAAAGACAATGGTGTGGCTGGATCTCTCAAGTATTACTCCGGCGTATCTAGTTTTATCAAGGGCAAGTGGATATTTACAACTAAAAAGGATTCACAGGTAATATAGCGAGATATAAAGTTTCAGCTTTGCTTGAAAAAATGATTTACTCAAAAGTGAAGGTATTGATTATAAAGAGATTTCTCTCCGGGTTTCGCCGAAAGACTCTTTCAGATAATGGCTTTCGTGGCACATTTTGACCTCGGAAGTTACACGATGATTTAAAGACTACATTTCAATGGTAACATCGATGCAGACAATTTATACGGCGCTAAATTAAAATTTTGTATCAAAGCATTCAAAGAAAAATGAAGCAAACTAAAGAATTCATCTATGGACTCAAGCAAGTTTTCTGCCAACGGTATTTTCAAGTTTCCATGGCTAATCATCTCTTTTGGTTTTCGAAAGTAACAAGTGGAAGCATTGTATATACCATAAGTTCAATGAGTAAGCATATTTTCGTCTTATATGTCAATTTATTATATCAAGCCACAAGAATGATATACAATTATTGCATTTAAACTAGCATCTTTCTATCAAAACAAATTAAATGTCGATCTTGGGAAGATCCTTTGTATTAGAATCGAGATACATCGAGATCGCTCGAGGTATTATTGGATTTCGCAAGGAACTATATCGAGAAAAATTCTCGAAAGTGCCTGGGTAATGAAGATTGTGAAGCCGTGAATACCCTCAGCAAAAAGTGAAAGGGAGATAAGTTCGGCCTCAATCAATGTCTCAAAAAATGATTTTGAAAGAAACCAAATGCAAGAGGTTCTATATGTTTCAAAGAAATGGGGAGCCTTATGTATGCTCGTGTTTTCAGACGTCCGATATCGCAGACATTGTCAGTAATGCTAGGGCAAATACTTACGCAATCCGGCTCGATCACCGGAAGACAGGCCAAAAGGGTAACGCGATATCTTTAGAGAACAAAGCATTACATGCTCACATATAAGCAGATCGAATCGATAGAGATCATCGGGTACTGACTGATTACGCCGATGCCGTTACGCCTGCATCCACCAGGTATGTTTATTTGGTCAGCTTTCTGAGAGTCTATATCCTCAAGAAAGCAAACAGAAGTTATAGCAACTTCTACTATGGAAGCGTAGTTTATAGTATGCTTCAGGCATCCAATCATGCTTTATGGGTCGCGGAATTTGGTCACTCGGATTACGAATGTTAGGATGGGTATCGAAAGACTACTAAAGATTTTTCAGGACAATAGTTCAAAGCTGGGTTGCATTCTAATAACAACAAAGTTCGCTAAAGTCAAAGCACATCGACATTAAGTTTCGAAAGTTGTTAAAGAAAGCGGTTCAGAGTGGAAAACCGGCTCTGCTGAATACTGAACAACCTATGATCGCTGACGCCAGCTATTGGCGGATACCAATTAATATTCTTCATGGAAGATACCGTCAGCGGGGCGCCATGTCATTTGATAATGTTCAAAGCTTAGCTGTGAGTTTCAGGTTAGAATGTTCATTTTGTTAAAGACATAAATTTTGGTTTTGGATTTTACAAGCTCGTAAATAAAAGTTTTCGCCCATGTCACTCTAATATATATATTTGTATGATCTCACTTCGAAATTCAAGAGACTGGGGCTTGGAAATAGATATGTTAAGATCACATTACATGTAATTTCCATGCTACACATCCATACTTGATCTATGTCATTTGGTTATGTCCATATAATGGATCACTGGCGAATTTTAATCACGATGTAGACGCATAAAAGTTTCAATGGTTCTATGTTGGCATAATTAATGGACGAGATTGTTTAATGGGTACCTTTGGTTATGATAGCAAAGCTTTTTGAGCTCCTAGTTATACATATTACATAAGGAAATACATGTACCCAAGCCGAGATTTATAATAAATTGGCTAACATGTATTATAGTATTGCGATAAAAGCTATCTTAAAGTTAAATTGCAAAAGTGATTGATTTATTTATATTTAAGTTTATCGGGCTTATTAGGTATTGTAATTAGTAATGGGGTTAATATGCTAGTAGAAACCCTACACATTCTTTGTATTTAATGGGCCTAATAATAATCATGTAAACCCTATATTTCCTATATAGCGTTTAGGTTTGGTGTGTCCACCATATGGTTTTCTATTCTTTACATCCCATTACCGAAAGAACACAGTATAGAAGCCATATAGAATCGGGAAGATCCAACCTATAGTTCTTCAACTCGACGGAACAAGGTACGCCCCGGGATATTATGTTTTATCAATTAATCTAAGACAAGATTGACATAAAATTAAATTTAACATCACATGCTTTAGCCAAGCTGATTTATTACCGAATGAAGCTTCGATAAGTCATTAAATAGAGAGCAAAAATTAAGAGGTTTATTGAAATGTATTTAGAAGATATTAGAATATCGGTGATAGATAGAAATTCATATTATCGGTAGACATTCGAGGATATTACGAGATATCTCAAAAATATCAATTTGGTAATAAATGAACCAATTAGTTTTAACAATAAAAACTAGCTCGGCAAAGTAACTTAGTCTTGAAATATTTCTTACTACCCAAAGAAAATAAAGGGGAAACACCTATGTAATCCTACTTTACCAATAAATTAAATTATTCTAGGCACCGCCTTTTCAGTTTTCTCCGAGCGAGACATAGAAACACCAAAATCATCACATTAATGACTATTGTGTGACATCATCCAACGAAATTGACAACTTTTTTAATGAAACCATCACTTTTCAAGCACTACTATCATATATTCCTCCATATTTAGATATTTAATTATTTATATATCGAAATTGACTTTGTTTTTATTTGATTGTATGTAGTATTAATGAAAATTTTCCTAATTAATTTATATTTTTATCCCTATTAAAATAATTTATTCATTCATTAATGAAAATCATTGAAAGTACTATTGAAAAACAAACAATTGAAAGACATTTTGATCTTTAAGTTTCGAATTGAAGTTTCGATTAAGAATCCTAATTGACATAGAAATGAAATTGAAAGAGGAAAACATATATCGTATATCAATATGATAGTAGCAATGTATTTGAAGTCAATTTTATCTATTTATACACACGGCCCAATCATAATCTATATAACTTCATGCCAACTCACTATAATCTACTACTCAGCTAACCGGATAAATCTCAAATTTATTCGCTTATTTTAATTTCTGCTAACCGTAGATGTATTCACATTTGACTAGAGTTCGATTCCCTTTTAGCAAAATTTTATAAAATGTTTTTCCTTCATTAATCTATTATCTCTCAAGATGCAGTTTTCCGGAAGTTTAAGTTCATCTTGGATAATAAGTGGAAAAACACAAAGGGTCGACAATGCTGCGAAAATATCGCAACTCATCCTCTTGAACTGAACATGAACAGCTGACAAAGCCTTGCTTGCAAGTGGTCTCTCTCACCAAGTGGCACCCATTTTAACGTGTTCGCGCGCTTCATTAAGATAAGTGTTCTCAAGGATGCTAATCAAGTAGACGATTGAGGAGTGGAAGCGCAGAAATCGGGGAAATGTATAGCTAAGCTTCATTTAAGGTCACAGACGACAAAGGCCATGCTTCTACCGCTTCTCCACTCGATTTAGGATAATCGTATTTTGCTTCGACTTCCACGGTGAGCAAGAGAGAGCCAAACATGACGCAATAACCGCCATGACCTCATAGTAAACTTACATCTAGCCCAGCAAGATCCGAATATGCTCGGAGTTGCAATGAAGACTTGCTTTGAATAGAATAAACCATGCTTGAGAGTGCCTTTGAGATACTTGACTATGTGTAGTCGCATTCTAATGATTCATGTATGATGTTGAAATTCCAATTCACTCAAATGATTGAATTACTTAGTAACATTTGGCTCTTAGTAAAATCAAGTATAAGTCTTCAACCAACCTTCTCTATACTTGTCAACTGACATTAAGGGTGAATTCTCATCATAAGCTTCTGCCAGCCCACTGCCAGCGTACCCACCGCAACACACCTCCTATTCAAATCTTCAGATGCTCAGAATGTACTTTGTTTTGGAGATGTATACATCTCTATGGATCTAGCAATTTGGAATGCCTAAGAAATACTTTTGCAACTCCTGCAGTCTTTAATTCATAAATTCATTGTGTAAAATCTACTTTGATATCTTTCCTTAAGCTTCGCTATCAAAATGTTGTCAACATGTATGCAATCGTAATCATAAAATTATCATACTAATTAAGAATGAATAAGTACGATCATGACCGGACTATTAAAATCCATAAGCCGCCAATTTGTTAGGTAAACTCAATTCCACTGCTCTCGAGGCTTGTTTCAATCCACATGTAGAGACTGTGTTTAAGCACTCGGGCTCGTATTTGCTTTTTTCATATCCCTCGTGAGGCACCATGCAGTAGACTCTATCCTAAATCCATGCAGAAATGCATTATTCACATGAAGTTGATGCAAGTTCTTTATCAAGTACTGTAGCCAAAGCCAACAACAATCTTAATTGTGATTGTCTTCTTGCAACTAGAGAAAAAATCTCAATAGTCCACACCCTCCACTTTATTATAGCCTTTGGCTACTAGCCTAACTTTATACTTGTCAACCATTTGTCTTAATTTATTTTATATAAATCCAAATGCAACTAATTGACTTTTCCATGTGAATATCTACAATCTTCCATGTCTCATTAGCCTCCAATATATCAATTTCCAATTACATAACCTTAATTCACCAAGATAGTACATGCTTGTTTATATGAATAAGGCCTCGATCTAGGAAAGTGTTAGCAACAAATTGCATATGAGTATCGTAAGATAAGTTGGAACAACTAGATTGGGTTCGTGATAGAATTTACAATATAATCATTAAGCTAAAGAAATGGCTTCTTCATTCTAGAAGAAGCTCTCGTGGAACAAGCAAGAGGATACCAAATAAGAACTACTAAAAGTATCATGCAGCTTCAACAAGATCATCTATGTCTCAGAGAAGCATCTATTATCGCCTGCGTGACTCGACCGTGGACTACCTGCATCAAGACTACCAAATACGTAACGAGGTGGTATTGATTTTGTGGAACGCTATGCGCATGACCAATAAGAACAATGTATAAAAATATCTTGATTTAGCCATGAGTTGAAATTGTGGCATTTTATATGAAAATATGCCCTCATGGAACGTGAGGGATATGCCCGATATAACAACAATTTCGTATGCAAGTTATAAAGCTTCAAGCCCTTTTGAGTAGGGGGATATCCTAATGAAATGGATGAGATGACATGTTAAAACTTTGATTTATAAGCGTAGTACAAAGTCAGAAACACAATCAACCAAACACTTTCAAGATGGAAAGATAAGATGGTTTAGAATGTAACATTTCAAAAGGAGATTTCCAACCTAGACAACAATCGACAACCTATTTATCACATAGGTTGCAAGAGTATAGAATCTCCCAACATTTAGTTGGCAAACTAGATTGAACATCATAGCTCTTTGCTACTCGCAAGAGATGTTGATTTTTTCTTTCTACTTTTCATTTTGTCGAGATGAACACAAGTTCTTTTTGGATGTACAATGTCTAAACTAGACATTACACTAGTAAACCTTTAATTAACAAACTCTTGTCCTTGTCTCGTTTATAGTCTTAACATTTTTGTTAAATTGAGTCTCGTACTTCATTTTACAAAAAAATTTTGAAACGATGTCAAGTGGTCTGCTTGAAGAGGTCACGGGCGTCCATGCGGTTCTCGCTTATGGTTCTCAAATAATAGGGATAAAATAATAGTTTTCCAAGCCCTCGTTAGGCATCCTATACGGTCCCCACAAGCTCACGCAGATAATCGAAATAGTTTTGGCAGATTGTGATTGACTAACATGAAAACTGATTCTGCCAAGAAATAGGACAAACCATACAAGTATCTATTCCAAAAATCAACATCCCTTGAAACTATACATGCTTCATTATAATAGGAATAATGACCAAACCTAAAATGTATAGCATACTATTACCGAAGTCTTATTAAAATTATTTCTAATAGGCTCAAGCACAACAGACAATCTAGAATATAAATCAGAAAGAAGCAATAACATAAGACAATAAAGCATTTCAGACTCAAGAAGTAGAGTCCTCCTTTCATTTCCCTACAACAAGGACTTTCTAAGATTCTAAATTTCTTATTACAAAGATGAGCGAAATCAGAAAGAACACAATGTAAATACCATCATTCTTTCCAATCCTCGCTAATCGAAAAGCAAATTATACTTAAAGGATGGTAGATATAAATAATCAAGATGAATGTCATTTTAAGTAAACTGTACAAATAGATTGGCTATTCTTTATTATATTATCAGCAATTTACTTTTTTAGTAGAATGAATTATACTATGTATATTAGCAAATAAACTTTGGTACACACACATGAACGTATGCACCACTATCTACGATCCAAAAAGCCGCATACACATACACTAGCATTACTCCTATTGACAAGAGAAGATTACTCCGCAAACTCCCTATATTCAACAAAATGACGCCTCTCCATTGTTCAATGTTGTCGCATCATTGCCGAAAACATGCGCCGCCCTCGCACTGCCTATAATGATCCAGAGGTGAATTCACATTATATCATATTCTCGAACATTGACATCAAGTACAACAATATTCCTCCCATTCCTATTAACTCCTCCATTCTTAGTTTCTCGCCACCGCCAGGAAACCAACTAGCTTAAAACAAACTTTATTTAGTACGACATGTTTTTCCACAAAACTCACACCAAGTGTGACTTGTCCTCCTCTTCTTAAAACAGCACCTACTCATATTACTATTCTCAAGTGTTCATACCTCCCATATGTCAGGCCTTGTTACCGCTATGATCTACAAAAGCTCTAGTCCGCATAACACCATTATTAACCACATCCACTCCTACCAATGCACAATCCTCCTCTCTACTTCAACAACCATAGAGTATGTTTTGTCCATCAAGGCAAGTGGATCGCTTTATTGTTTGGTTCCTTGTCGCATCAAATTCTCTACCTAATCCTATCGTGAATTCAGATCATAATGCTCTTCACCATCTATATTAGGTTCCAATACAACTAACTCATCCTAATAACCTTTGATTTTGTTATAGTACATCGCAACCGAATCTCCCTCCCCTTCGCCATGATATGCCTCTTCTGCCAAACACCTCGTCCATTACTTCCTCCAAATTGTTCTTTGATTTCATCCCATAACGCTTCTAGCATCATCCGTGAAACATTAAGTCTTTTCCTATATCTCGATGGAAAACTCTATGGATATATTTAGTATAAATACAAATCCATAATTCCGGATCTTAAAGCTACTACATTATTCAACAAACATATAATTACAATATATAGTCAGAGTACTTACAGCCAAGTAATGGGAAAGAAATTCTACCAAAACCACACGCTTCAAATTCACAACGGAATTTGACTCTTCAGAAATTTTGTCAGAATATCAATCGTGATGATATTCCCACGGCCCACACCGGTGAGAGGTTGAATCAAGAACCGATTTATGCCGGTAAAACAAGGATGAACAAAAACCAAAAACCCCAAAATTTCGGGAGAATTTTCTACCAAAGTAAGCGGCTACTTAGTGGTTTCATGAAAAGATTTTTCTAATTCTTAAGTCATAAAATTCCTAAAGCTCGTTTTATATGGGCCAGTTAAACAAGCCCGATAAAGAACCCAAGATTAGCCGACTGCTGGATCCCATTAGTCTGGCATAAGACACCAATGAGTTGCTAATGAGTTGAACTATTTAATTAGCTTAATTAAATAGTAATGAGTCAATATCAATAATCTTTCAAGTTGCTGATAAATACTAGCTCAATCGAACCAATTAAATAACCATTAATTGATTCTATTTGTTCAATCGATATTCTACGTAAAATGTAACCTTGTAATTGAGAAATACATTTCAATTATAGCTTCTTTAATTTCATACATGAAATATAACTCAACGCCACTGCATGCTACACCTTCTAGGCTCGATAATAGTAAAGTTGTATAATAATAATAATTGACCAATTACAATTATTATAACGACAATCTAGTACATCTAGCAATCGGCCATAACCTCTTAAATTATCATGAGAACCCACACTAGTAATATGGCCAATTACTAAGTTAACACTAAGTTCGATAATCACATTAACTAACCGTAAAACGAATCGATACACAATCGTCGCAATCTGCATAATAAATGGAACTAATTCTCATTGATTTCCAACATATCTTTCAATAGTGCATTCATGATCCATGATATTAACGCAGCTCGACTTTCCTCCATCGCTTATACTGATCCGCCACGATGGAGCTTCAATTTCTCCATTCAAAACCCGAACTTCTTATCACGGCCTTCATCGCAACCTTCATCTTTACTCCCAAATTACGATTCAATTCATGAGCATATCCATAACTATCACTAAGCTCGAATGATCCAAAGAACGCAAATATAACGGATCACTCAAACATCGATTTGTGAATTTTCTGCTTGATTTTGATTTTGATTTCCAATTTTGATTTCAAGGAAATTTGCTTCATTTTCATCCGCCATTTTCAAAAATTTGTGATTTTATCTTTAGCCTAAGCTCTTGAATATCATTTAAAATAGCTCAATCGAAAGTTATATTTCGATGTTCGAGCTTCAAATTGTACTGAATTAAAGTTTTGATTAGAACCTAATTGAGAGTAAATGAAATCATGAGAGAGAAAAAAGATGTCGAGGTTGAACATGTTAGTTAGTTCCATTAGACGAGTCACCTTATTCATTTATACACATGGCCCAATCATAATCCACATAACCACCTCATGCCAACTCACTATCGTTAGAATCTAGTATGAATTTCATTTTATGATAAACACCAAATTCATACATCCCGGATCCTTAAATGATATAAATTAATCTAAAACACATAATTAACAATTATGGGAATAATAGAGCACTTACAAGGATGCCAAGCAAATGCAGCTCATCAACAAATTCTTCACGAAGCCTCCTTTGAATTCCACTGAGCACTTAAATGTAGTGTTCTAGTTGTTGCACACCAGAGAGGTTGAATCCTACATTTATGCCGCTGTAATACTTCTGGCCGATTTGATGAAAATCAAGAGAAGAATTTTCAATTCTTCCCTTGAATATTTCTGCCTACCAGAGAAAAATGGAGGAGGCAAGCTTTGTTTTTCATTTCATGAAAAACCTTATGGTGAAAACCTAATAAGTTTGCTTATATATGTCAAACCTAAAAGCCCAACCGATGAATGAGCTAACCCATGTTTTTAATTAAACCAAGTATAAAATCAAACACTAAATACATTAGTAACTACCGGGGTTACAAACAAGCTTCAACTTTAATCATCGAATTAATTCAATTGACTAATTAATTAATTCGGTTCATCTCACTTCTATTTTACATTATCACGTACCCTTAATTGAGAATATTCGCTTATTACAATCAACTCTCTCAATTAGCAAATGTAGTTAATTTCATACATGAAATATAACCACACGATGCTGACCTTCTAGGCTCGAGATAATAGTGTAAGTTGTATAATAATAATAATCGACCAATTACTATTATTATAACGACACGAAGAAGATCTAGCAAATCGCTTCATAACCCCTTAAATTATCATGAGAACCTGCAATATACAATTACTAAGTGAACACTAGTTCCAAAGAATCACATTTAACCAACCCGTAAAATGACCGATACACAATTGTCTCAATCTGACATATTAAAAGCGGAATCAATTCCTACTGATTTCCAACAACTATAACTACTACTAACTAACCGGATCAATCTCAAATTTCTTCGCTTCTTTTTTTAATCTCAAACTAGATGTATTCACATTTTGGACCCAGCTCCGATTCCCTTTAGCATCTTTTTATAATATGTTTTTTTCTTCATTAATCTATCAACTATGTAATAATTACTTTTTATTCTTTATATAATGATAAAAATTCTAGAGATAATTATCGATATAGTCTTAGATAGCTGAAACATATCCATTTACATTTTAGTCCCAAATAGGACACAATAATCTCTCGTGACGTAAGGCTAAATTGTTATAGTATGATCGCCGACTAACGGACGGTGAAACTTGGATGTAAAATGTCATTGAGGTTATATTCGCTAAATTTATAATTTAAATAAAGTTTTGGATAGATTGCTTTTCATCTTTATTGCAAAAAATTTACATGGAAGTTTATTTAAATTAAAATTTATCCGAAAAGTATCCCTTAATGACTTTCCTATTTGAACTTACATGTTCCATCGTTAGTCGTAAGAAAATATATTCAACAATTGTGTCACTTTAAGAACTAGTATGCAACTTTAAAACTATCGACAATTAACTCTTAATAATATAATCTCGCATCAACTTAATTAAGTAACTCGAGTCTAAAACAATCAAATACATAAAGACGATGGGAGTATTATTAGAATTTAGACATACCCCCATCTACTCACAATATAGCTTCTCTATGAGAAATTTCTGAAACAGTTACATTCACATTGCATAAATAGATCTCTAGCTAAGTAGTGTGATGCCTTTTATTCTATTCCCACAAATGAAGATTCATATATACGTATGCTGGAATTCTAAATAAAGTTATCTACATTTTTGTGTATGTTTCTTGATCTTTTCATTTGGTTTGAATTCTCTCCCTAAATTAACAAAAATTCATAAATATATATTACTCCTTTCATCCCTAAAATATCATTTATGTACTAATTTTAATATATATTGAATTTTTAAACTTTATTTGACCTCACATATTTTTAATATATTGTACAATATTTATGAAAAATATATCAAAATATAGTATTTTTTACTCCCACTGTACTATTAACATTACACACTTATGATTTAAATTAAAGTCTCGTTAGTCAATTACTATATAAAAATTTATTAATTTTGACCATTATTAAAAAAAAAAGATTAGAGAATCTTTTAGGACTGAGGGAGAGGGAGTATGATGACTTTATATACTAAATTCAAATTTGGGATTCAGGGTTTTTGTTAGATTTCTTGAATTGTTAGTGAGTTTTTGAAGATTGATCAATCATGGGAGAGGAAGAGTGCAGCTGAAAAGAATTGAGAACAAAATCAATAGGCAAGTTACTTTTTCAAAGAGAAGATGTGGGTTGTTGAAGAAAGCTCATGAGATTCTGTGCTATGTGATGCTGAAGTTGCTTTGATTGTTTTCAAGTAAAGGGAAGTTCTTGAGTATGCTCAGATTCTAGGTATGATGAATGTTATTTGTACTATTGAAATGGATCTCGAAGATTATAGTGTATCGAAATGTAACAATTAATACTTTTAATCACAATATTCCATAATATATTCTCGATATTTTCTCGAATATATAATAGATCTCGGTTTATACTCTAATATCGAATTGTATTTTCAAGAGGGCTTTATTCACGGTCTAATTATTATACTAGAATCAAATTTAGATTTCATAAATTATTGTGGATCGAACAACTCTTAATTGATAACTCATGAGTTCTAAAAAGAAAATTTAAATTATTGATCCTAATATATAAAATTCATATCTCAGGGAATTAAATAATAGTAATGATAATTTATATAAACATATGATTATTTAACTAATACTTTATTATAATAATAACAATAACAATAGTCTACATAATAATAATACGTAAATTAATAGTAGTTCCCTATATGTGCAAGTATAAATTATGATAAATACTTCCTTAATAGTAGTTAATTCCTATTAGAATTCATGAATTATCAATTGAAATTAATAATTAAAAAGATAATATCTTTTGCCTAACTTTTAGATTTTTAGATAGAATGATAATTTAATAATTAATAATACGGTAAAACCAAGTTAAACACAACCCTTATTCTGGACACTTTTATATATGCTATCGACACTCATTAGTGATAGTGATAAGTGATTAGTGATAGTGATAGGCTAGTGATGTGTCAATTATCCAAATTTCACACATCTTATACTATCAACACATTTACATTTATTCCACCAACAATATCTCATTATCAGCTAACACAGCCTAAGGGCACAGAAAGATGTAATCTTGGCCATGTTTCAAATTTTCATTATCAATAACACATTCACATGTGGTCTCCACTAAATTAATATCTCATTACAATAATAATCACAATATAAAGAAAAACATGTCTTGTAAGATATTTTTCATTTAGAAATTTATTGTCTGGGTAATGGTTAGATAAAATAGGGAGAAAGTTTTTAAGAAAACATTATGGATAATAATGTGCATTGCAAGAGCAAAATACCCAGCTTTCTAAGACAGTACCAGGCATCAAAGATGTGGATTTGAAACGGATTCTGTCTTTTGTATCATGAATTTGATGTTGATTGTTACTATCATGTTATGTTATGTTTGACTAAATTTGATGTTGATTGTTACCATGCTTACAAGGACACAATTGTCAATGCATCATTTTACATTTAAGAACAAAAAAATAAAATCTCATTAATCACTCCCTCATTAATTAGTTTCCTAATTGTAATAGATTTCTAGCATTTAACACCACATTATTAGTTTCCTTGTTGCAGTATAATTCTCATATTTAATTTCACAAATACCAAAACTAAAAATCTCCCCAATCAAATCAAATGCTTCAAATCCTTCTCCCACGTTGAATATGGTATCACAATATATTCATGCATAAAATTATTGCTATTATAGATACAAATTAATAAGAGATTTTATGAAAAATCGGTGGATATCATTGTTAAAATATAATAATATTTTAACACCGCCGATACATACCATGTCCACAACACAAATGGTATACTATATCCATATATATTTCCATGTAAAATAAAATTACTTTGATATTTACATCATTTATTTGAGCATATAAGAATTTTGATTGATTTCAAAATTGCTTTTAACAATAGTATATTTAGTGGGTGATTGGTTACAAACTTAATTTGATATTTTTAATAATTTATTTGAAACTTTAGGTGAATATTGATCCAATTTTTAAATTTACTTGAAACATATTAATATATTCTTTGCCAATAAACAATGGTATTTCATTGCACATTAGGCATACTGAAGACATATGGTATATTTGAAAAGATCAAGTAAATATCCAAAAATATGTTAAAGAAATAACACATATCAAATACAATTATATAATGAGGCACTCAAAGGTATTTCTTTACCGCTTAACCATACCATATGAAATTGTAAAATGGAATTATAAAATATTAGTCATTGTATTCTTTACAACATAGTATACAATCAGTTTGATATTTTTCACAATTGATTTGAAGATTTGAGAGGATTTTGATTAATTTTAAATTTACTTGAAAAAATCATCTTTAGTGGATGATTATTTACAAAATAAAAAATAATGTCAAACTTTAAATACTTCTATATGTATTGTATTTTATTCTCTATTTATACTATCGTGAAACTAACTATACTACCATAACTAATAGATAAAATGTATTTATACAATGAAATAAGATACTAGTTATATAATATAAATGGGTATGATAGATTAAATAATATTATCAATTTGACTAAGTTATATAACAATATATAATTACAGTTATAATAAAATGTAAACACTACTCAAATCACATATTTTTCTGACCTATCGTTTCAAATAAGTATATTCATACATAAATAACGAACCATAGCTATTATTATTAAAAAATAGGGAGTACAATTTGGGCAAGGGTTTTGTTTGCTGAAGGAAATATGGATAATGCCAAGTTCATATCTCAATAATAAATAAAGCAAGCGCACTACCATCATCGACTTTTACTTCTGCTTCCATTCCATTACTCAATTATTACCACGCTCCATTCCATCACCCAACTTCTCACACCGACAATTTGGTCCCGACACAAATGGCCGTTAAAAACACTAACTCCTCAGAGGGGTATTTTAGTCAAATCACTCCCGAAATGTTATACATGTGTGAAATGACTATTTTGCCCCCCCTATTTGCAAGTGTAGTAGTTAGGAAGTTTCATTAAGGGAAAAATTGTCATTTCACTAAAAAGTTACTATTTTGACTAAAATACCTTACGAAAGGTGTTTTGAACGTACCATTTTGACGCTGACCAAATTTGCCAATTTTCGGTTAGCGATGAATGGAACATGTTAATAATTGAGCGACGGAATGGAAACCCGAAAGGAAAGCTTCAAACATGGTTAGTGTCTTTAACCCTTATAAATATATCATTCAATGTGCTTAGTTCTCTTTCCAAGCCGCGAGTCCTTCATCGCAAAACGACTTAAATTTAACGAGACATTCATCCTGCACCTCCAACCGATAGTCTCTGTGGCCTCGAGTTGAAATGGATTCTAGCTTGAAATGGAGACATATTTCTATTAGATACTTTCGTAATTTCTCTAATCAGATATTACTTCATTTTAAATTAATCGACTTTCTCTATTTTTCGAAATACAGCCTTTTAAATCATCAATTACTTTTTATGTACATTATGAAAAATTACAAAAAAATAATATTATGAAAATATTTTAAAACCAAATTCAATTATATCAATTCCTAATATTTTTCTCGATTAGTTAATAAAAAGTAATTCTAGATCAAAGCCTTAACATGCAATCTCAAAACGCCAATTAATTTGAAATGCATGAGATTAGTTAAAGATTGCTCTTCTGTGCCAGAAGGCTTAGCAAAAAAAGTCTCATAAATTGTAATACTATTATAAGTTATTGTAATACTTTTGTATTTGAAATAATATCATAAGTATAAAAAAAAAGTGTGAGCCCTTGATTATTCAACCCATTGTTGATTGTTGGGGAAGCAATTAAGAAATAATTCGTACTATTTTGTGATTTTTTTTAATAAAATGATTACTTGATTATTGGAAACTAAAGAGTTTACAACAATTAATTTCCCTCAAGGTATACGTTGCAAAACCTCAACTATATTAATGATCAACAATCCAATTAAACTCCACCATTGTCTATACATCAAGTACGTTACACATTTATACGCCGAAGGATCACAATAACAACATCAATTAAGGCGTCTTTGATTTCATCAATCACGGTGTGCATCTTCAAAAAGATACAGTATAACAATGCAATGAATTGGTACCTTCTGGATAATTATGTATTCCATCAGAGCTACAATGTTTACACGAGCAAGCTAGGTCATCTGATCTACATTTTATTTCTTAAATGCTACGAGTATTTCCTAATTCCTTACTCGCAATATACCAAAACATAAATTTAGTTTTGGTTGTCAAACTTGGATATTTTGTAAAATATTATTAATATGTATGATTTGAATCATAAGTATTGTTACATAAAAAATGATATGTTACATTTCATACAAAGACTGAATCCATGAAAATATTTTTAGTAGGCACCCGAACATTTTAAAGTAGAGTTCGTGTGCCAAAAGATTTTTTTCATCTCATATTCCTAATTAATTTTTTATTGTAAATAAACACAAGAATTGGCGATAATAATTATTGGGAAAACAAAGAAAAGTTACAAAAATTATTATAATTATATTGAAAATGGGCAATTTTTTTTTATATCGAAATCAAATGAACCAAGTCTTTATTTATAGAGTACAAAAATAATGAATTTAGGTATAATTTTTTTCAAAAATAATTTATTACTTTAAATAATTGATCCCAAATAATTTGGATGATAAAAATCAAAAATCAAGAAACCATTAAGAAATAACCACGGCCAGTGGGCCAGAAACGAACCGAATTATGTACCGAATCCTTTATCGGCCAGCATACGCTTGAGTCATGAACCTTACGTTCGAACACGTTTCAAATCGTCGAATCTTAATTTAACATTTAAGTATACATTTGAACACCTCTAATTCCAGCCGAACTTTTGCGAATCGAAATAACCATATGAGTAAACGCTTGAACACCTTTTTATTTGTTTAATCGAATCGAATGGATGAGAGCGGACGAGACAGAAGAAATGGTATAAACGATGATAAATTTGTATTTGTATGAGATTTTCAACAACATGGGCTTACATCATATCTAAGCCGAGCACGGATCAGCGATCGAACTATTTCTCAAGACGTCAGCCCGGGTCCGTCGAATCTTGAATTTTAAGGTTCGATTATATTTGCGCTATCGAAGGGAACCACGAGCCAAACTATTTCGAGCCTAATAATACAAATCAATCGAATTTTCTGGCTTCACTCACGCCGTAACCACGGTACGACTCACACTATCGACTTTGCATGCTCTTTCCACGCCCATTTGTACACTTTATTCAACCCATTGTAACAATTCAACATGTTTAATCCACATTCAACTACCCATTGTTGGTAAACCTTGAGGTTGATAACATATGGTCTTCGGACCATCAACGTAGCAGTAAATTCATGGTTCTATATATACTTGACCTGTGATATATCCATCGATGCTCGGTCTACTTTCATTCTCTATTGGTACAAAATTATGGTTCTATATATTCGAAAGAAGTATTATTATTGAAACAAGCAAACGACCATTTTCACATATAGTTATCTTCGACATGAGTGGCCGACTTTGCAGTTTTCACGAAGAGACAGCAAGCTGTCACAAAAACTTATAACATGTGCCAACATTAATTAATTGTTGATGATGCTAATTTAATGCTTTACACTTTTTGACGTTCAATTGAAAATACATAGATTCGAATTTACTTATCTATCATCAAAGTGTCAATTAATTAATATACTGTATTTTAAAAATATTTTATTTTCTTGTTGAGTCATCATTAAAATGATCGAACTAGCTTGGACTTTTTCAAAGTACTTGGTTTAAACTTCATTTGTTTCAGTGTATGACAATGCATTACACGGATTTGCTAATCTATGTTAATCACTAGGATTATACATCACAAATTATTTATGAGTTTAGAATGAAGGCAATTATTCAAATGGAATTAGAGACTTGATCAAGACGATTATTATATATATGAATTTAATGGTTGATATTTTAATTAAGTCAGAAGACTTGAAAAGGAAAATGAATGTTTGTTCATTAAAATATATTCCTTAATTTATTCTTGATTTTGGAATTATGAATTACCGACAAATTAAATTAGTAGCTACTATATATGTCAAGTGATCATCAATTATAATTGACTACTCATCAGAACATTCATATTGAGGCGATGTTAAGTTAGAGAAATTAATTGACATTCGATCCTAATGTATATGCTTGCTATTAACCGCTTTTTCTCCTATTAAATCGAATTTTGTATTCTCAGAGGCTTTTATTCACGATCTAACTATTAAATCTGAATTTTGTATTCTCAGAGGCTTTTATTCACGATCTAATATTATACTAGTATCAAATTTAGATTGTAATGAACAACTCTACATCTTCGATCTGTATATTAATGAAATGAAATATCAAAAAAAAGAGAAAAAAACAAGTAGTGTAACAAGACAAATTATTAAAAATTCATAACATAACATCACCCAAAAGAGTTAATTGTCAAAATGATTTCAGATAATGGATATTTAGCCAGACTTCTCAGCCCCCAATACCAGAATCAGAAGACTTTGGCCCCTCGATAATGATGAGCACCGACAAGAACATATCGCTGTGATTTCTTGGCCCCTCAAACTAAAGCCTCCGGCCTAAACTTAATGGAAAAATTGTGTTACTATCGGTGACCAAAGTGCAATAATTGTGTCACTATCGCACCAAAATGCAACATTACGTCACCACAGCGACCAAAGCGTTACGCTACCACTCATCGGGCGCTAAAGCAACCGCTACCCACTACAATTTTGCAATTAGCTCCCACTCAAAAAGTAATGAAATTTTGCCATACAAAATTGAATTTCAAAAGAGGGATATGTAATTCTACTTGTATGTGGATGTCATGCTCATTGTTGGTAGCAATCAAAAGTTGATTCAATCCACCAAAGATACGTTTGAACTCCCAAGTTTGATAGCTTTAAGGACATGTGGACAAGCAAATCTAATTGGGAGTCCAGATATGCAGAACTCCTAACGGTTCGTTGTTAACCCAATCACACTATGTCGATAAAATTCTTGAGAAATTTTGCCAAGATGATTTGGGGAGCACGACAACTCCAAAGGATGAACATCGACATTCCTCACGAAGAATAAACGTAGTGTGTCTCAACTTGAGTAGATTCTCTGCTATCGGGAGTCTCATGCACTGATGAAGCTGTACTAGACCGATTTCTATTCAGTAAGCAAATTGAGTAGATATACGAGTAATCCGAGTAGCGATCATTGGGAAGCTATGGTGCGAGTACTTAAGTACTTGAGACATACTCGGAATTACGGGTTGCACTATACGCGTTATCCGGCTGTACTTGAGGGGTACACGGATGCAAATTGGATCTCCGATACTGGTGATTCAATGGCTACTAGTGGATATGTATTCACTTTAGGCAAGCATGTTTGTGTCATGGAAGTCCTCAAACCGACAAGCACTGCCGATCCACGACGGAGTCTCGAAGTTCATTTCCTTAGACAAGCGTTGGGAAGAAGCCGAACGGGCTAAGGCAATTTCTTGAGGATATACCGGAGCGGGATAAGTGTTTGCGCCCCAATTTTCATATATCAGGACAATGACCGCAATTGGGGAGGCACGAACCACTTATATAATGGTAAGTCGAGACACATCTGCCGACGACATAGCGCCATTAATTATTTCAATCGAGTTATCACCGTGATCATGTAAGATCAAAAGGATAACATAGTGACCCATTAACCAAGTGGGTTAGAAAAGAACTAGTTGAGAATTCATCGAAAGGAATGGATCAAACTTCTGAAAAATGCGAATGAGCGACAACCCTACCTGGGCTTGGATCGGAGATCCCAAGATTTAGGTTCCAAGTGACAATCGTCTATATTGTATTAGTCGATCAATGCTGGGGATTTCTTCCTAAGCATGTTCCTTGTGATGAAAATGCCGATACAAGCAGGTGCGCTAAGCTATACTCTCACGACTCTATGAGATAATCGCGAGCAGAACGCTGGTTACTCTCGAAAGAATATGAAGAGTCACCTGCGTGAGCTAAAGTAAGTGGGTCAAGTTTTAGAAGAGAAATGCCTGACGGGTGCATTTCTTGGACGAAAAACTCACGTAACTGTGCATGCGGTCCAAGGCCTAAACCGATACAACAGCTTATGAACCGACATTTAGTCAAACGAGACCCGCGTGGAAATATGTCATCATTTGCTACCAAAGGTAGATTAGTTCCAGACATCGCTACCTACCATGCCTCATGGGTGAATGTAAACATATGTACACAAGTGGAAGGTTCCAAGGCCATCACACCTACCTATCCTACGCAGACCTAGTTGTCGCTGCCATCATCGATAATCGAGTCAAAATCTTTTCAAATTTGTATCCTGTGGGGGATATTGGTTTTATTGATTTTGTTTGAATACAAATTTTGATTCATGTGGTGGATGTTGGATATTAGAGCGTCAGAATCCAAATTTTGCATCTCATTTGTGTGTCAACGGAAATTTGTTCAAGATAAGAACAAACCATGAAGTCAGGAAAAAAGTGTATCATCCTACATCGAGTAGAAGAGAGGAGCACTTCACTTAATAAGAAGAGGTCTTTTATGACTTAGTAAATTGATTGACTACTTATGCAAAAATCATACTGGGGTAACTGCGGAAATGAAATTTCTAACAAGTGAACTAGGCGCTGTAAGTGCTGCGAGCCAGCTTTTGCTCCCCTGATCGAGCTCGGTCTTGCAGCTTAAAATTCGAATTCAAGCCCCCATAAGTGCTCAACAAGCAGGTAGATTGAAAAATCAAACGTGTTAAGTGCACTTTGACTATTACTAACGCTTACTGGCTAATTAAGGGTGTTTAGTGCACCTTAATACAAAAAAAACGTTTGATTCAGCTTTCTCCTACTTAATCAGGCTTTAGTTCCATCATCTCCACACAGAGAAATCAAAAGCAAACACACACAGTTCACAAAATCCGGTAGCCTCCCATTTCTCGTTGGTTTTTGTCTCGTTGATACTTAAAGCTCGTGAGGGCTGCCTTTATCGGGTCGGTTCATAGCTGGGCTAGCTGGGCCGATCGCGAGGTGGTTTTATCCTCGAAGCGTGACGCCTCTCGTCGCCCTTAGCAATCAAGAAAAGGTCGAATACGCTTAAGGAAAACGTGGTAAACGTGACTCCATCCGGGTTTATCATTTCGTTGTAATCGCTTTGTATAATTTTTGTAATCGCTTGTAATTTCTGCATTAGCTTTTGTATCGCTTTATTCGCAAAGCTATTGTGATAGCTTACGTTTTTCTCTATTAACTCCTACATGTAATTATAATGAAGAGAGAATTAAAAAAAAAGAAGAAAAAAAACGAAAGTTTATCATGAAACGGCGTGACGTGAAATTGTAAACCAACTCAATTATGCAAATAGTGACTAGCCTATTATCCCTTCCCTCAATCTGGTACAACCAACATCACCTTCCTCCCTTCTCTCCCTCCTCACCTTCCTTCCGGAACCCTACACCAACAAATGCCTAATGTCAAGAATCACAAGTGTACTATGCAGATACATGATACATCACTTTTCTCAATTGAAAACGTTCCCATGATTATTTTTCTTCGTGGCCAGAAAGTCTTGGTGTTGTTAATGGTACACTGGTACAAGCCCTCTGCTTCTCATCCTCAATACGACTTATGGCTTCAATGCAATGATATCGCCTTAAGCTGATTCATGATATTGTTTGTCTGCTACCACAATAGTTAGGTTAACAACCGCCTTTGTATAGAGTGCAGCTGTGATTCACTTAACGGGAACTTAAAGCCGTGGTTTGAGTTGGTACTAGTAAATATCGACCCCTATGGGAACGCCATTTAAATCAGGCACACCCATATATTCAATATTGTGCCACAAGTCTGTAGTCATGGTAATTTATTCAACATACTATAGCATTGTTTTAGAATTAGCAACAGAAAATTTTGATATTCTAAATACCCCTGAGCTTTCTCTTTGTTCTTTTAATTCTATCTATATCAAAAGGCAAAATTGTAATCTGTATCTTTTTTACTGATGAGTTCTTTTGCTGGTCTTTTCACTCCAATGAACAATATATTTTGTAAACTCATTTGAGTCCTAAAGATGCAATCCTAGGCATTAACATTATCTGGTTCCTTACTGACGAGGTGTTTTATTGGCGATTTTCTCTTTGCGACTTTTGGTAATTATACTTCCTAATGACAAACTTGCAGGTTACCTTAATCACCTGAAACCTGTTTTAATATCCAATGCTAGTCATTACAGAAGTACTTTCAGCAAGGACACACATTCTAAAACTATTAGAATGTAGGTTCAATCATCAATTACAGAGTGCCAAAATCAGTATAAAAACAACTGAACACTCAAAGGAAATCTCTGATGAGCTCGAGCATTTCTTACATTTCAAATACTAAAGTATATTACACAATTTGATGGGGGTAAATGGTCTAAAATATTACACATTTTTGGGAGAATAATTATTTCTGGCCACCTCAAGCTCACATAAATAGAGGTAAGCACTTGCCATCAATTTTGACGAATTAATATTCGTGGCATTTTCACAAGAACATTTAAAAAGAATACAGAGCAGAGGCATAATTAATTAATATGTATGGCACGTGTAACTTTTAAACACGCAGGTGCAATTTATCTATTTCAAATACTTTTCGGATAATTTCTGTTCGAGATGATTTACAATTGATAAAACAAGTATAACAATGTTAAACTATCCGAATGTATTTCTAATCTCTAATGCCAAAATCAGGCCTCTAAAACCTCGCTTCCGCACAATCAACCCAAGATAATTGGTGCAAAATTCCTCGTAGACACGTGTACTTCGAACACTCAACTGGAGTCCATGCTATCCGCCAACCCTTAGCTGCCTCCTTGTGAGGCATCGGACGTGTTGATGATGCACTTCGAGTTGTGCGTTGCTTACATTTGAACAATTTCATAGATATATTTAGTATTCTTCAATTTCATTCTCACTAACAAAGACCACAAAAAAAGGTGACAATTGACAAAAGTGTTGGTTCAATTGAGGACTTCATATGGCAACAAGCAAATAAATATTGACTGGAAGCATGTTCACCGAACCAAATTTCGACGTACGCTCTCTACTTTGCGTCACGAAAGCCAAGCAGCATCTCATTCAGATTGCTTAAAGCACTGCACTCTCCCTATATCGCTTAATTGAAGACCGCATCCCTCAGATTATTTTAAATGCCAGACACTTTCCCCCATTATTAATTTCCTTGAATAATTTTTGTAGAAAATAAAAAATACAATATTACATTTGACCAACAATTACTTTATACTTATTATTCTAAAAATTAGTATCGTTTATATATCATAAAAATGGTTTCATAATATTATTTACGCAGTAATTTTTCATAATAATACTTTCTTGCAATTTATGAATGCTAAACCTTTTAAATTAAGACTTTGATGTCGATAGTCGCTTATTATATAGTATTTTCAACTCAATTTAATTGATATTTTTATTTTTTATGTGTCACACTTTGATCATGAATATTATAAAAAAATGATAAAAATAATACTATTAAAATATTTCAAAAATCAATCCAATAATATCAATTTTATATTTATTAAAATAAAAAATAAAAATTAATTGATGGTCAAAACTTAATAGTAAAAAACCAAAACCATCATTTTTAATCGGAGGGAAAGATGCTAAGAAAAATAAAAATATTGTAAAAAGTTTAAAGTAATGAGAAAGAATATCACGCGGGTAAACGGTTCAAAAACATTACACATTTTCAAGCAGAATAATTATTTCGCCACCTCAGCTCACATAAATGTAGAGTAGTATACTGCTTAATCAATTTTGGATGAAATTGGAGCATTTTGCTTAACATTTAAAGTAATACAGGGGATAGGGTGCTAATTAATTAATACAGGAGGGTACGCGCACCTTAAACAATGCTGTAAAATAAGCATCTACTCCCCATTTTAAATACTCTTTCAGATAATTTCATGTTCGAGATGATTTACAATTGATAAAACAAGGGCAACAGTGTTAAACTATCTGAATGTATTTCTAATCTGCAGAATGCCAAAATCAATACCCCCGAAACCTGTTTCCAGACAATCAACCCTAGTATAATTTAAAATTCTTTTATTAATGCCAGTATTTCGAATCTCAACGGAGTCCATACTATTAAATAATGTTTAAGCGAGTTTCTCCTTGTATGATTTTATTACGCTGATGATGAGATTGACCAGGCGCGTTTACATTTGAACAATTTCATAGATATATTTAGTATTCTTCAATTTCATTCTTGACTAAAAAAGATTCACAAAAAAAAGGGTGACAATTGACAATGTGTAGGCTCAATTGACGACTAAATGGCAACAAGGCAAATATTGGACTGAAGAAGGGCTGCCTCTACTTAGGGGTCATGACTCATGAGCCTTCTAAACTTTGGCAAAAAGCACACATGACCCAACTCTCTCCGCTTGGAGAGGGCATGCTAGTAAACAGCTGTTCTTTAGCCCTAACAGGTGTAAGTAGGACCAACGCCTAACTTTTTAAATCTCTATTTGGATTATGTTTACATTACTGCTTAGAAACAGCTTTGTCTAATTGAGGTTTATTCAGTGGAGTGTTTTGTTGATAGCGAGCGATGTGGGACTCTTGAGTCTTTCTTTTTGGGGCATTTTTTTTGTGTTTTGGCAGATACTATAGTGAGAAGTTATATTAATATGGAAGGCATGAATGTGACTAGTTTAATAAAAATTGTAAGGATCACGAATACCTTCTACAGCTCGGACGATCAAAAACAATCATTGTCACACAAGAAGAATGATACATCCGATAAAGTGCATCCCCTAGATTGCATGTTCACGCTTTCCGGCTCTGCTCTATATGCCACTCTCGAGAATACAGAGGAAACTATCCATGCTATCAAACCCTCCCCCCCAACCGAGAACACATAATTGCTGAACTCTTTGCGATTAAGAGATGGATTATAGAGAGCTCTTAAAGAATTATTCGCGCTTTTGTTACTTGAGATGGATGCTACTGTAGGTATTAACCTGACCACTGTTAAAACTAATATTGTTGATCATCATCTTAGTACTCTCTTAACTCAACTGATTGAGGATGGCTCAGTTAACAAAATTTACAAAGAAACAACACCTTTCATGTTTAAAAGCTGTATTTTATTCTTGGACAATGCCAGCTTTTTCTTGTTTCAAGTTATGTTTAGTTATCATGCAAACAGTCTTTTGGATTCTATTTGTTGAACTTGCAGAAACAACTTGAGTAGTAAGGAAGAGGATGATATGATTAATAATGTGCTCTACAAGTTCTGATATGACCTCTTGATTTCTTGATTACCACCTCACACCCAGCAACAGTATTACAGCTTACCAAAACAAAGTTAGAGCATCGTTTTATGGCAGATTTGCAATGCTCTCAAATCCATTTTTAGCAAGGATTAATATAGAAATTGAATTATAATCTAAGCAAGAACAGCAACAACGTAATGAACGCCCGATTTTGATGATGAAAACCTCAACTATGCAAAAATCACAGTGCCATAGGTGAAATTAAACTTCCACTATATCAAGTACGTTACACAATTTTATGGCGCGGATTAGAACACCAACATCTAATAAGGTTATTGATCTCCACAATTACAATGCTCAGCTTCATAAGGATATACCAATGCCATGAATTGGTACCTTCTCTGGATGGTAATTCTGTACTCCATCAGAGCTACAATATTGACAAGAGAAAGCTATAGGTCATCTACATTTTATTTCTTAAATACTTCCGCGCCTCATGACCTCGCAATATATATATCGAAAGAGACCGTCTCCATTATCAATATATCAAAAGATATGAAAGGCTTTCCCGACTTCATCCATCTATAACCTGGTTTTTAATACTTACCTACGGACTCAGAATACTGCATCGCCAATGGAAATTTCTTTTGATTTCGGCTCCACGCCATCACCGAAAGCGGCTCTTACTCACAAGCAGTGATATCATGGCGACCCGCTCCATTGAATACGCCAAAGATAATGGCGCTTTATTTCGCTTCATCCATCTATAACCGTACTGGCTTTAAGACGACCTTACCGACTGTGAACAATATATACCATAATTAAAATTTAATCTTGTTGTCAAACTTGGATATTTTGTAAAATTATACTCCGTAATTAACATACATAGAACAGTTTGATTTGAATCAAAAGTATTATTATGTCAAAAATTATAAAATAATAGAGTTTTAATTGATTTTTAATTAAACAAATTACAATCCTTTACTCAGAATGATAATATCTGAGGTTGATTACATATGATTTTGAGACCATCAAGCTACCAGTAAAATAAATTAATATACAACTAACTTTGTATCTCATGTCACAATCTCTATTCATTTGTAAGTCACCAGAAAATAACAATGTAGTTTCACTAGTAATAGCGCCCTTTCATGTGAGAACGAATGGTAGATACCACCTTGACTTTACTGAAAACATAATCATATATCTCACATGTGATACTTCAATGAAGAATGTTTGTCTACTTCATTCTGTACACGAAATTTCTGGTTCTGCACCCCAATTTTGTTCACTAACAATAAAAATATACCCCAACAAAATTTCATGGTTCGTTGTGCTTGTGCACCCCATCTAGAATTGAGGGTTAAGTTGAGCTCACAATAATAAAAAGGTGTGTGTTTGATGTGAAGTTCATTGCATCATATTTATCTCTATAATAGTCAAGGGTCAGAGTCAAAAAACTAATTACAGATTTTAATTACACAATAAGTTAAAAAATTAAGATTTTAAATTAAGGTGGGTATATCGATAAATAATTTGTTAGAGGCATCTTCTCATGTAAGTGGAATGCAATTAATTCACATTATTTTAGCTCTATATATAGTCAATACTAGTAATGTTTATTTGGTTAAGTAATAAGGATTAGTTACTAAGGCGAAATCTCATGCCCAAATATGATAATTGTATGCAGTCTCTGATCTTTGCAAGCATGTGTACACTATTTATATTTATATAATATATATATACCACGTGATGTGTTTATTGTCTATATTCAATAAGACAACAAAAAACATTATTGTTACCCCTTCACATGTAAGAGAAGGCGGTGGCTGCATGTAAACAATCCATCTTCACTGTGAGTCGTGCATGTCTGCATGACCATGATAATTGATAACAGAAATTATATAGAAAAGATGGGTGCAACAATTGAAATCATGATTTAGCATTTCAACCAGTAGTGAATTTTACCCTCTATATATTGCTCATTATTGCTTGGGCATGTACGAGGAACTAGGAAGTGGGATGTAATTTAAGAATAACAAATTGAAGGAGTTTGAAGAATTTTGATACAACTTGTAACAACAATCTTTCAAATGAAATAAACTAATAATGCATGATGATATTAATAAAAATTTTTTCCCTTTTTTCATCACAACACACAAATTGAGAAATAAATAATTTGATTAACTTTTCAACTCCCATCCATTACTATGCCATAGTTACACACGACAAAACAGCAAACTGGTGACTTGGTGATATGGTAACACAGAACGCCAGAAGTCCAGAGAGTCCAATCGGGAAAAATAATTTGTCCATACTCTTAATGGTCGACCTAAAGGGAAATCAAGGCAATCATGGACTCATGGCCTCCTCTCTCAAGATAAATTTACAGTCTCAGTACCTCCGTTGAGCTTCTGGGCGCATTTTCTAGCCACGCCAAGCAGTGATCGAGACTCCCCATCGACCCCCCGAGGTCCCGATAGGGGTCTCGATGTGCAAACAGCCGGTTTAGTATGGAGACTTCATCGAATCTCGAGAACCCGAAGTGTCTCGATCCAATTTGTTGCCCGGTCTCAGATAAATGATCGGCACCTCTTCGGTGCCATCGGCGGTCTCGATCAATGGCGTTTCGCCAGTAATAAATGGGGGATTAGGTAACATTTATTTCATTATCCTAAAATATTCCAATTTCTCTCAAAATTTCTTTTTGTTCCAAATTCAATAGAGTTGTTTTCACGACAAGAGATTATTCAGATATCATTTTAAAGTTTCAAATCTAATGTTAGATTGTCATTGAGAATACTAAATTATAAAGTATTACCTCACCGGAGAAGCTACTTTGATGTAGACTTTGTAACAATCTTTGAGAGTTCTTTCTAGTTGATTTCGCAAAGGCAACAGACGCACTACGAAAACTCCGATAAAAGATTCCGTGTTATTTACTTTCTCGGTATTTTCAATGGTTTGCCCTGTCTGACATATCGGAGATATTAGACTCAGAGGGCTCGGGGTGTTGATATATCTCGCTTAGTTATATCCGTATTCTGCCCACACCGCACGAGCTCGCTGAAAGCTCGAGTCCGGATATAGTTTATCTCAAATCTAAAATGGCAAAATACGTAAGGAGTATCGATATACGCCGTAGATAAATTGATGGGGGTTGATTTCACTTACTGAAGATGTAGAACATGGAAGATTATTTGTACGTGGTGCTAAGCTTCATAAGCCTTAGGCGGTAGTTCCCAAATATGGAGATGGAAGAATGGAATGAGCTGTATAGACGTTTCTCGGGGTATACGAGACCGCCATTGCCTAGAAACGTGGTTGCCAATGTAGTTAAGGAGACCAATTTACAAAGGGCTTGATGATATTTTGTCGGGGTTATACGAGAAACCATACGCCAACAATAAGGTACGGCCGATTTAAGCAAACTGCTTTCACTTCAGAATGCTACCTTGAATACTCCGATTGCTAGGCACCTTAATGATTTCAATAGTTTGATAAATCAATTGTTTACTGTTGAGGTTAACTTCGAGGATGAATTACAAGCGTTGATACTATTTACATCTTAAGCGATAGTTTGAGCCGACGTAGGTCGCCATGAAAGTAATTCACTGAAACGAAGCCGCAGCCTAAGGTGGCTCGAAGAGCGATGTCCGTCCGTTCAAGAACGATGGAGTCGAGAAAGGTTATGCATTGAATGTGTACAGTGGTAGAACGCAGACAAAGCAGCGGACAGAACAAATGAGGTCAAAGTCAAGCAGGGAAGAGTAAGCCTAAGTTCGTGACATACTTTGCGCCGAGATGTGGCAGCATCGTCACATGCCGCGCAATGCAAGGCATCCGTAGTCGAGAGGCAACAAGAAATGGATTGCGGAATGTTGTCATTTACTACGGATGGTCTACTCTTTGTCCGCTGACGCCGATAAATTCTGGATTCTGATTCAGAGCATCGCTTTCATACTACACCCACTTAGGATATAATGTTGAATTATATGGCCGAGATTACGGGCTCTGCCTATCTTGCTAACTAGCGAGCCATCAAGATCAAGGTATCGAGACAAGAAAACCCTGAAGTTGCCCTAACGGTTCTACCCGGGAGACGACTAAAGCGGTGCATGTACCGGTCAGAAGAGCTGATTTCTCATAGTCACTGGATGAGGATGGTTACCGAACGACGCTCGGTGAGGCAGGCAACTGAAGGTAGCCTCGAGGTGCAAATGCATCAGAGTCTGAGGTTCGAAGATAGTACTGTGACCTATAATGGAGTTCTCAAATGACTATAGCCTATCGATAGTCAGGAGAAGACATGTCGGTGGGCACAACCGATTGGGGCCATGAAATGAAAGGTATGAAAATGCTTGTTTTAAATAATGAGATGTGAGCTCAACCGTTGATCATATATTTCATGGTAGGCCGTGTTCGGGAAGGTAAGAAAGCCGGGCTTTTACAAACCGGCGTTTGAGCCGAATCGAGATGCTTGAGTTAGTTCACATGTAGTTTGGGGACCTAAGGCTCGTTGGTTCCGTGAGGTTCATCGTATTATAACCTTCATTGATGATGCGCGAAAAGGCTTATTTCTGAAAAATGTAAATCCGAAGTTTACGTAAGTCTTCAAGAAATTGCTATGGCTCAGAAACGACGGGCCGAGAGTGGTTGAGATCCGCTAAATGGGGTGAATACGTTGATATGATTTCAAACAATATTGTGCCATGAATGGGATAAGGATGCGTAAGACTATTCCTGAACACCAACAGTAACGGAATACCGGCAGGGACGCAACATGACGCCAATGAACGTGCTGGGAAGTACGAGGTTACACTGCGGGTTTACCACCTCCAACGCTCAGCGGATGCAACAATACGGCCGCTTCTTGATAAATGCAGGACTTTCACCCTCCTCGAATTTTAATTCCAAGAGACGCTGGAGTTCAAGAAGGTAAACTATTCTTTCCTCAAAGTATTTGGCTGTTTAGCGTATAAAATTACGTGGAAGCAAATGCTGAAATAAGCTTCGAGGCAAAATCTAACATTTGCTACTTTATTGGTTGGTATGACGAGATGGGATACAAAAGTTCTATGACTTGAAGAACCGAACATCATTCAAGCAAGAATGGTCTTCTAATGAACAAAAAGATACAAAGACGTACGTAAAGTTGGGAGGAGCAGAGAAGGGAAGCGGAGGTAAGTCACAACTCAAATAATGAGAGTCAAATTTTATAGAGACATGCATGACTCGGTTCCTTCCAAATGGCACATGTCTTAGGATCATGCCCCCGCCTCCCGAAGATCAACCCCGAGATCCCTTTAAATGACATGCCACCTGTAAGAGACGGGTTCACGAGTGGGCACGATGAGTCTCGACGATAACATTTGATCACCGGTGAAGAGATTGTCCCCGATAAAGGACAAGATGTGTAGACACCGGTCTCGTAAGAAGTATCCGCGGTCGTAAAAAACCAACTCAAAGGTATTCACCTTCCGCTAACTTTCTCGTTAACCGACAGAAAGTAGCCCGTTAGCGGTGTCGGCGCGGCAAATGTGATGAAGCGATCAAGCGGGAGTTGGGCCGATGAAAGAAGAGATTCGAGCCATTGCCGACTAACATGACACGGGAGTTCGTAAGTCCGCCCGAAGGAAGTTAATATTGCGTATCAAACGGGTCTACCGACCGCGAGGAACATGACGGGAAGAAACGCTATAAAGCCTGCTTTTGCTGTCAAGGATTCCAACAGTAGGGAAGGAATTGACTACATCAAATATTTACTTACACGGTGAGCTAGAGGAAGAAATATGGAAGCAACCTCAGTTTTGAGGTTAGAAAGAAGAAGTTTGAAAAAACTCTAAGAGTTTACGCTCAAAACAAGCCTGAGGCGTTGAATATTACCTTGATAATTTTATCAAAAGGCTGGAAGCTGGTAAGTCAGTGGCACTCCAATTTAACGCTGCTACATAAGGAAGCTCAAGAAGGATTATGTTATCTTACTTCTTATGTTGATGCTATGTTGATCAAGGAGCCAATTTGCAAAAAGGTGAACATGTCAGTTGTTAGTTGTCGATTTCATACGGCGACCTAAAGTGTTAAGCAAATTGGGATTTGCACACCTGAGATCGGATCTTCCGAGATTGACACAAGAAGAATACCTCAAGAAGATAATCGTTTATCTACCATGTTGGATGCAAGTCAGAAGACTTCAAGTTAGTCAGCCATTTCACTATCGCGCATAACATTCACCGAGACCGAAGATGATTTAGAGTATATGGATAAGTGTGCCTTATGCTTCGCAATGTAGCTTTATGTATGCTATGGTGCGCACTGCACTGAGCATCGCATACGTTGCTGAGTTGTCGGTGAGGTATATGTCTAACCCATGAGAGAACATCGAAAGTTCGTGAAGTGGGATTTTGAGATACCCGAACGGTAGCTACCGAAAAATCCTTGTGTTTCCGTGAATCTAGTATCAGGTTAGCGGGATGTGAGATGCCGACAATGGTGGTGATGTTGACAGAGGGAAGTCTACTAGTGGATATGTATTCACGCTGGGGGTACTGCTTATTAGCCGGAGATCGGTTGCAACCAATAGTAGCACGTCAGCCGCGAGGCGTAGTACGCTGCTATGGCGAAGCCGCGGAAAGAGATGATCTGCTGCTAATTTCTTGAAAGAGCTGAATCTTGAGCATGGATGTAACACCTTGTACCGCGATAGTCGAAAAGGACATTTATCCGCTAAAAATCCCGTGTTTCATGCGAGGACAAAGCATTAGACTCGAGGTTCCATTTCATAATGCTCGTATTGGAGAACGGGCTGCTTGACAAGATTCTGGGAGATCGGAATTCGGCTGATATGTTTACAAAGGTTGTAAACAAGGAGAAGCTGAAGTTGTGTTCAACTTCGCTTAACCTTCGAGTAACTCAAGGTGTTGGCCAAGGAATTGGAGGTCTTGAAGACGGTGATTTGAAAAGGCTTCAAGAGAGATTGTTTGAAGCTCAAGGCATTTCAAGTGTTTGGCGCGCAGTGAGATTGACCCCATCGACCCCGAGGTCCCGGCCGGGGTCTCGATGCAAAATGGAGGCTCTGTTCAGATGTGGAGCCCATCGAGACTTCGAGGTCCCGGCTGGGTCTCGATGCAATTTGTTGCCCTGGCCTCGTGTATAGCCGATCGAGACCTTCTTTCGAGAGGCCATCGAGACCGCCATCGGTGACCAAGACCTAATCCCCATTTATTCTCGAACCGCCATTGATCGAGACCCCATCGGCAGACCACATTTTATTTCTTATTATCCTTAAAATATTCTAATTTCTCTCAAAATTCTTTGCTCCAAATCTGCCAATGTAGCTTGTTCTCTCACATTGATTAATATCATTTGTATATCATTTTAAGCCAAATCTAGTGTAGATTTGTCATTGAGAATACTAAATTATAAAGTATTACTCAATTGGAGAAGCTTAGTTTGATAGGACTTTGTAACAATCTTTGAGAGTTCTTTCTAGTTGATTTCATGTTAAGAATCGATTTACCTCAGTGGAACCCAGATAAAGATCCGGTGTCGACATATCTCGTTTAGATTACATTTGAGATATTAGACTCGTAGGTTCGGGGCGTTGATATATCTGCTTAGTTATATCTCAGATTCTCATTCCCAACACCTCTACTATGAAGAATTGTCAAATTTTTAATTTTGATTTATTGACTTTTTGAACATTGATCATATATAATTTGTAATATATTTTACTATCTTCATACTTAAACAATTATCATATTTGCATTTTTCATGCTCAAAGATTACCAAACTTTACGATATTGATTAATATCCAAAACTTTTATTTGAATTAAAATTATCAAGTTAATAGTAAAGTATGTTGAAAATACTACATATTGATATAAATATTTTTTTCAAAAAAATATAAAATACATTAAAAGTTCTTCTTGAGTTTAAATTGAAAAAGTCAACATATCAAAATGTGACAATCTTTAAAGAACGGATCGAAAGATATTAAAATTTATTTGATTTCAATTTCAATTTAAAATTCTAAACTGTAGAATCAATTAATATATCAAAATTTGTCAAATTGAACTATCGAGATATCAAATCGACAATCTAATAGTGGATGTAGGACTAATTAGTTAAGGAAATAAAATTGTTTTAAGCTTTTCGCCATCTTCTTCTCTTATTCTACCGTTGACCCCTATATCTCGTTCTCACTTATTATTGTTGTCCAGTACCTTTTCTAACATCAACGTTGGGGTCGCCGGTGTTGATCAGATTTCGATCTTAGCATCACGATCCCTTTGGATTGTTAGATGTGTGTTTCTTGTTACTGCGGGTATAGCTCACCAAATAGATGAATACATGAAAGAATTTTTTTTTTCATAAAACGACAAATTTAAAAAATTCGAAGAAAAGTGCGGGAGGAAAAAGACAAATACAAAAAATTTCAGTAAAACTGTCACAACCGTCCATTGTTATACATGATTCACCTGAATCCAGGTAAACAAGTAAACACACCTATTCACATTTATGAGCCAGTTGGATTATTAAATTGTGTTGACAAAAACTGAACTCATAAAAGCAACTTGTGAAACCTTAAGGGACAAAGTAATAGGAGTATGAAAATCATAAATGTAAGAGAATCCCAAATATGTCCCAATACTTGACCATAGTTCTTACTTGACACTCACTCAAGGGACATGTCAGCATCCAAAGCATTAAACCTTCGAATACAGCTCTCTCTTTGCTTTCTTTGCATTCTAAATGCATACGTTACTCAAATCAATAAATGTAACCCAACTCATCAGTAGCTTCACCAGACACTTAGCCTTCTATTATCTCCCAACTCATACCACCATTTCACATTTAATAAAAATCCACCCTCCTCAATGATCAAATTTTACTTTTTTCTTTTCTTTTTTTCCATTTATACGCATAATGCTCCCAACTTAGGCAAAAAAAAAAAAGGATCGAATTGGACGGAAGACGTTGCACATTAATTTTTTTTAAATAAATTTTTTAAAATTATTTTTAATTCGAGGAGGGTGTTTATAAATTTTGGTGTCTACTTGTGGCTCAGCATACCTCAACTCAGAAAACTCGGTTACAAGAGATCATTACTCTAAATTTCCCAAATTTACGAATGTAGTGTCCGAATACAAAGCACGTAATCAGATTGCCTATTAAAAAACTCAAGCATTCTCGACTACTGGCGCACATCCTACGATTTACCTAAAAATATACTCCATGCATCTCGTGAGAGTTACTACGACGATTTTATTCATCATTTTTTTTTTTTCCAGTTGCCAGTGGTTTTTTGGAACATTCGTGAATCTATTGGCGAAATTGGAATCAAACACTCTTAAACACTATTAAGATCACTATTTTGATGTGATTATGAAGTTACCCCACTCTTTTGGCATTTGCATTAAAAAACAAAAGGAGAAAATCAAAATATCATAGCAAACCAAACATGCCCTAATGGATATTTCCTCCCCCTCATATATAAACCCCTCATTTCATGTGACATTTCACCAAAAACTATGGTGTGGCTACACACCAATACACCACTCTCTCATAATTCTCCCAAACCAATACCATTACCAGTTACCAACCACCTTAATAATAATTACCAAACTTCCAAAACATTCTAGTACAAATTTCCGAATCTTCCTCTAAACCAAATAAAAATCCAAGAAAAACATGTTGGTATCTGTATTTCTTGCTCTTTTTCTACCATGCGCAGGTTTGATGGCAGTTTTCTTAGTCTACTTATGTTTGTTATGGTATGCAGCAGGTCAAAGTAGTGGTGACCTAGAGGGGGGGTTGCCTATAAAATCAATTCAAGAAACAGGGCTCTCTGCTTCATATCTTGAGAAGCTTCCAAAAGTGAAAGGCAAAGATTTAATTATGGGGAGAGATTGTGCAGTTTGTTTGGATGATATTGAGATTGATCAACCTGCTAGAATGGTTCCAGGTTGCAACCATGGCTTCCATCTACAATGTGCTGATACTTGGCTGGCTAAGAATTCTGTGTGCCCTCTTTGTAGAGCTAATATTATTCCACCTGAGCCTTTTGATGATCCTGCTAAAATCAACAATGTTTAGATTTTTGTCGGGAACGGACATAAACATAACCGATGTTCCGACCTTTTTTAGTCTTTTATTTTTCTATTTTTTTTTATAATTTCATTTTAGTTTCTCTCAAAGAAACTATATGGAGTTTGTTAATAGGCTTTATTGTCATTGTTTATATTAGTGTAAATAAATGAAGTTCCGTTTAGAGAATTAGTGATCATTTTTTAAGTTTTCTATTACAGTATTTTTCTTCCTTTCAAAACTATTACAAATATTCTTTACTTCCAACTTTTAGTACTCCATCCATCCCAATTTGTTTGTGAAATTTGAAAGACTACTATACTTTGACCATAATTTTAAAAATATAACACATGTAAATTTTTTTTTATCTCACTATCACACTTTCTCCATAAAAATACTTTAATACCTCTAATTTATTTTCCTCATGTTCTTCTTCAAAACATAGAATGACCAGCACCATCATCCACCACTATCCCACCACCACCACCACCATCAAACATAGGAGGGGTTGCAATGGTGGTGGTGAAAGAAGAAGGTTTGAGGGGTATTTTTGTATTTTTGTATAGGAGGTGTGGTATTGAGGCTAAAAGATTATCAAGTGTGTGTTATTTTAAAAACTTGAGTGGACTTGTGGTAATTTTTCAAAAAAAAATTCAATTTGTTTGTACATTTTTTTTTGGCAATTTTAAAATAGGTTTTCTTTTAATTTAAATTTTTGGAGGGAAAATAAATAATGTGAGATGAATTTAAATCCTTTTAAAATTTTGTGTTAAATGGGACAAACAAAATAGAATGGAGAGTAATTTTTTCGTAAATATATATTCCCTTATTAAAATAGATCATTACATTAACAATATACTTACATCTTATTTATATATAGTAATACAATATTATTATGTCAAAACATGATTACAAACAATTAGGTATGCCAATTATGTTGATATACTTTTTTTCATAAGTAGCTTTTTTAAATATACGATATATTTTAATCAATGATTTATGATATTACCACCTTATGATATGCAGGGCACCAGGTTTTGTCTACGTGTAGGAAAAAATACATTTACTATCATGGGTAAATTAAACTAGCGGTATCGTAGTTTTTGAAAAAAAAAGGTCACCTTATGAAGTTATGGTATGTTTGGAGTGGGATGGAGCGAGATGAGGCAAAATTTCAAAAATTAATATAGGCAAAATGAATGAGGTGTTTGATACTTTATAATTTTTGAGGTGAATTAGTTTGGATCTAGTAAAATATATTTTTTCTATATTATTAATATGTTTCTTAAGTGATTATTTATACTAAAAATTTTGTCACATAATATTTTTTTTTAACAAAAATCATTCTTTTTTATAGTGAGGAAAAAGTAGCATTCACTAAGATTAATGAGTTGAAAACGCTAATTATATGAGAGTTAATGTGCTTCCTTATCACTAACATCACTAACATATTGAATAAGGGTCGTGGTTATTCCATTTTCCTACTATTAATGATTAAATTATCATTCTCTCTAAAATTTATGCAAAAATATAGTTTGATGAAATATATTATGAAAAGAATACTAATACTCCTATTAAACTAATATTTAACACAATTTTCTTCATATATGTCCTATTTAACTTATATTAATCATTAAATTTTCTTCATAGACATAAATAAATAATATTAAACAATTTTCTTCATATATATCCTATTTTAATAAATATTAATCATCAAATGTTCTTCATAGAAATAAACGGATAATATTAAATTAATATTAATCATCAGACTCTTTTCATGTATGCCTTACATACTACTACTTTCTTCATATACAATTTCAGGTAAAAAATAATTACCGTCATCTCATGTTAATAATATTCATTGCCATTCTTGACCTCCTCATGTTAAACAACAATACTCATTGGGTAAAAAAAACCACTACTCTCCTCACATTAATACATTTTTTCTTTCTTTTTTATTCTTTTTTCTTTTTTTCTAACTTTAATATAACTTATTATTATTATTATTATTATTATTATTATTATTATTATTATTATTATGCATAATAATAATAATGCAACTAATTATTATATATATTATTATATATAATAATAATACATTATTCATTTATTTCCTCTTATATAGATTTTCATTCTTTTTTAGAAGTAAGAATATTAAGAAACATCCAAACATATCATATTTCAATAAAAATACTATATTCAAATAATTATCGACTAATATTTACTCATTAAAATTATACTTCTAAAAAATATTATAATATATATATATATAAAATTGTGTTCAAAATAATTGTGGTCTGCAAAATACAACAAATAATCATTAAATTTCAAATTAAAAATACATTTTCATATAAAATACAAAATTAAAATATATTTCATATAAAATAAGTACTTCTCTAAACAATACCATGCTCAAAATACAAATAGCCAATCATCAAATTTCAAATTAAAAATATATTTTCATATAAAACGAGTAATAATATTAAAAATATAATAATAATTATGGCACCACCTATTTCTTGGAAATTATTTTTAGCGACCTTTTTCATTATTTAAGAAGTAGGGAGGTTATAATAGAGTTCAACTACAACAAAGCAGGGCCAAACAAAAATGGTTAATTAGGTTTTAAAATTCAATTATTGTTGTGGCTTCCTACACCACCGTTAAGATTGATCTTTCAATACCGAAGAAATATCAGGGTCAGCGACGGATACATATTCAATAAATATTTTTTATTAAATTAATTTAATAATTATTTACTTAAACTTATCAAATTATTGTTATTAATCCCATTAAATAAAGCATAAATGGGATGCATAAATGTAGTGAAAATATCCTTATCTACTAAATATCAAGAATTTAACTATCCATTATTGACCTCTTTGAAAAAGAATAAATAATACGAAATTATAATTATAATATATCAATAATAGGTAAATAATAAAATTTTATTTTCATAAGTATATGTAAAATAATATCAATAATAACCTAATCTACTTCATAATTCTAAAAAGCAACTATAAAACTAAATTGCCAAAAAAATGAACCATATGATTAAAAATTATAACTCAAAATAAGAAAGTGAATATTCAATTCAAAGTTAGCTTACGCCAATCTGCGCTCTAATTTAACAATACGTGGATCTCTAATATTTTATCACTGATCGTGGTTCGAGTCAGAAACTTCACGATATTACTGCTAGAGAGATTTACGATAAATCAAATAGTTGAATATAAATCTTTCTACAACATGATAAATTAAAATTGTGGTAGCTCTATATTAAATTAGTTATTAAATTGAGTCATAATTGTATTCTTATGGCGATATTGAATTGTGAAATATATATAATAATGGTTTCATATTTTAATGGCCTTACACTACAAATAAAGTTTCATTATCAACAAGTGGAGTACCAAAATTATTTTCTTAATATTATCATTATAGATAATGTGTTTGTTGGAACTAATTATCGCTTTCTAAAGTATAATTGTGTTTGATTGATTATTTAAATAATATAATTTTGGATGTTAATCTTATCATTAACTTTATATGTTTTACTTAAAAGTGTTATTACATGATTGACATATAATATTTAAGTTTATAAAAATCATTATTTTTGTTGAATATCTATTAAGAATATATATTAATAATTTAAGTAATATTACAAATAAAATTATACTTGAAATAAAATATACTAAAAAAATAAAAACATTTATTATCCATAAAAAAGGAACCCGATCGTGCTATAAAATTGATACTATTGATTTTATATATAAAACAAATTATAATCATCGTATTCTATTGTAATTTTTCATAGTATATTTAAATAGTTATTTATGATCAAAGTATACCTTCAAAAATAAAATTTTAATTAAAAAAAATATGAAGGAGTGCAAGTTTACCCAATTTTCGAAGAATTTCGAAATTAAACATAAAAAATGTCTCAAATATTTAAGACATTAATTGTATGACGTGCAGTCGTGCATCGCACGTGTCCTTTAGTAGTGTTTTGTAAAAGTGTTAGATTCAAATAGAATGGATGATTTTGTATTTGTTTTTTTATGAAAACTTCTACTAGTTCTACAATTAGTGTTCGGATCCTAAATTCACCAAACAAAATTACATAAATCCTATACACTATTAGACCAAATTTAAACCCCTACACGTGGATGATTAGCTTCATATAAACAAGCATACCATTATTAATCTATCATCTAGCCAACTCAGAGCAGTTTTAAATTTGGTTTTATATATGACGTTAAAGTTAAGTTGGGTGCATTCATCACCAACAATGATTTGATTGTTGCTTGTTAATGGTTGATTGCTGGAGTGGAAGTGAGTCAAAAGAAGAATGAAATTAATAGTCATTCAACTTTAAAGTGTGCATCATTTGAAATATTGAATGGAGAATTAACAGAAAACATTTTGCGTAACACAATTGAACTAGACTTTGTTCCACCTTTTCTTTAAAAACAAGGTTTTCTTCATTTTAGCGTTAGTATCGATAAGATAATACGGTAAGATAATATCGTTGGTTCCCGCCTATCGAATATTTCACGATCTTCGGCGTATATTTATGCGTAAAATACAAGACTCAAGACACATTAATTGTTAATTCTATCAATCTGCATAATATCGCCTATTTTAGTTAACTAATAATATATTTACCATAATACATCAAATTATAATAATAAATTCAATACAATAATATCAATAATATCTCTAATATTTTCTCGCAATTGGAGCCTGCATGAAGGCCTCAATTGAAAACTTTGAATTCCTCATGGTTGTCCCGAATCATCCAAAATTAACCCACTAATTGTGCATTGATCAACTCTCCCAATTTGTCATTAAGAAAATTAAAGGAAATTAAGAAAATAAAAAAACATTTTAATTTTTGAATTTTGAATTTTTTTTTTTTAATGAAATATGAAAGCTAAATAAAATGGGGGAAAGAAAAGTGAAAAAAATATCATACTACTTGAGATATTTCTAAAGGGAGGGGAAAAACGAGGAAGATGAGAATTTTTTTTCTTTTAAATTGAGAAGAAGAAAGTAAAATAAAAAGTCTATTTTTTTGTGTGTTTTCGGAGCCAGAAAACAACAAGAGATAATAATTGGGGGAAAAAAGAATATGGTGATAATAATTCATCATTCGTTTGAATGAGATGGGATTGTATCTAAAAAAGAAGGTTATATAGCTATAAGTCAGCTTAAAGAAGTTCAACATCATTTTGATTGTTTTATGTTATATATATATATATATATAAAGCTTTTGAAATTCCCTTTCTTATTTCTATAATTACATTTCAGCTAAATTATTGTGAAGTAATTAGGTTGTTAGAACCGTTTCACGTTTCACCTATATACTCCGGTGTTAAAGTACATGTTTATAATCCTTATTTAGAAAATTTAGAAGTAACTTGATACACTCTAGTATATTTGTACTACTTTATTTATAATCCTTATTATTTAACTTTCTCCTTAAAACTACAGTTAAGAAAATAAATCCCGAAAAGGAAAGAGAGAAAGAAAATAAAAGAAATAATCCTTACTCTCTCCATATCAAACTAGATGATTGTCTAATTTTTTTTTACTTTTTCACAATATATAATTGATTGTTTACAATTTCAATGTAGCTTTTTACATTTTCGATGTAGCTTTTAACATTTTCAATGTAGTTTTTTACAATCCAATATAATTTTTCACAACCCTTAATAAAATATTTTTCATTTAAATAATTATTTATTTTGATACGGGGGAATATTATTCAAGGAGTATGACGTAGCAAAGACTTGGAGATTTGATCACAGTTCGATTTAGTACTCCGTAGTAATATTTTGTTCCTTGTTTTTACTGGTATTCAAACTTTCTTTTGGTAGAATATTTATTTTGATATCTATCAGATTATTGTTATTAGTCTAATGAGTAATCTTTTTCGGGAAATGAATATTAAATTATAGTAATTCTTCAATTTGTAATAAGTACGTATTAAATTAGTAATAATTGTTTTGAATATTTTTAAAAAACTAAACTAAAAAGATTCGAATTCGAATTAAATCAAGTTGAAATATTAAAAACAAAAAAGGCGCGTAAATTATGCACAAATCTTAAAAACTATTCCCTCCGTATTTTTATTTGATTTTTTCTCATATCGAGATATAATTTTGACTGTCAATTATTCTTAAAAATAATATGTTCAAAAATTAAAAAAATAATATTATGAAATTATTTTCAAAGACGAATCTAGTAATATAAATTTCATAAATATTTATTAGAATAATGAGTAATTAGTAAGTAATTGTCAAAACTCTACCTCGATATATGAAAATTTATTTGAATAATGAGTAATTAAATAATTAATTTGATGGCCTTAAGAATGGAATTTATTGTTAAAAATTTGAGACCATAAAGATACTCTACTTTCCCGAACAATGTTGTGTCATTAATTTCACCAAATTTCAATCTTTAAATCGAAAATTTCAATTTAAAAAGAAAAATTGGTCATTATCATTATAAAAATTAGATTACAAAACCTCATTATCATGAAAATTTCAATTATTATTTTGTTACGGAGTAACAAAAACGAGAAATGTCTCGACTAATCATAAAAATCAACTTTTGAAATGTGTGAGGTGGTAGACATGGTAGTGGAAGCATGTATTGGTTGGCAAGCGAGGGGCAAAGTTGAGATAGTTACGTTTCGGAAGCTACAATTCCTGATAATAATGCTCTTTCGAATAGTGTACCATTTGTCCATTTTCGACATGGGCAACAATGTGCAAGCCTCGCACATTTAGTGAAACCATTTTAGCCAAATTCGGTATGACATGCTCGATTAATAAATTATTGGTAAAAAATTTAAATTAATAATCTTTCAATTATAAGTTTACCTACTATATCAACTTAACCACCTATTACTATTACTTACTGTAGAAATGATGTTGGTGTTGTGTCTTAAATACCCATGAATAGTGCATCAATTTAATTTGGGAAGTTAATTTATTTGAAGCTAAACAATTTTTTTGTATTAGTCTTTTACTTAATTCCCAAAACCTCACATGACATTTTCACAATCATAATGGTTATATGCAAGTGAAAATAAACTTTGGTTATCCAAATATATTAGTCTAATGATAAAATGACATGTTTAACTTGATAATATTGCATGTTCATTCAATAGTCTCGGGAGACATGTGTAACATGTAAGTACTAAAAAAGAGTGAAGACTTTCCCTTTCCTTAGACTATGCATCATCTCCTAATCCTAAATTTTTTATTAAAAAAAAATATTTTTTTAACAACTATATTCATTATCATCAAGTGAATTGAACCAAATATATGACTTTTTTTCAATCCCAAATGTGAATGGTAATGCGGTGTAGTTGGGTGTGGTTTAGGTATATTCGATATCCCATCCTGGTTTTTAGTTCTACGATTCGAAATCCTAACCCGACTTCAACCTGGCTAAAACCGCCACCCCATCCCACTTAACTCAAAGGACCCGATGGGTAATGGGTTTTTGCCCAACCAGCTATCCAATTCATTTTAAATGTCATTTTATTTTTTCGAGTTGAAACTTTAACTATAAATTATTTTTATTTAATTATGAAAAATTACATGAAACTAATATTATGAATTCCTTTTAAAAAACTACTCTAAGAATAAACAAAGTTGTATTTATTGCATGTTAATAAAATGTAATTTATTATCAAAATATACGTAGGATCGGGCATTTAATTCTATACCCATAACTGTAATCTTTAATTCTTACAAGTTGAGTAAATGAGAAACCCATAATCCGACCCAAACCCCGGAATTCGTCAAAAAAATCCGACCTGAATGGATATGATAGGGTTGGGTTGGGTACCCATCGAGTTGGGTTAAATTGTCATCCCTAATTCCTAAATTGCAATTGGCAATAATTACAAGATTAGAACAAATACTTTTAAAAAGGAATAGATTACTAGAAGAGTTGTAAATCTAATAAAATGTAAATAAACAAGTATATTGGATTACAATATATCCAGAAGAAAGCATCACTACTTATATTAGATCCCACATGCACTCAGAGAGGATAGAAGATCATAATCTACTACAGAGTTTTAAATCCTAAAAAGAACACCCAAATTGTATTGGAGAATTGGAATAGTGTTGGCACATTATTACTTAATTGAGTTCGTTCAAAAGTTGCACTAATTTGCCTTTGCGACTCCCAAATGGATAAGGTTTGACGTGAGAAAAGTGCACTCTCTTAATAATCGATATTTTATTGATGATATGCACAAACCCCCCACTAACTCTAGCTATCAATATAAATTTCAGGGCCTATTTGATTTAAGATATGGTTAGATATCTTAAAAATCACAGATAGTGTTGGACATTATATGATTGCTTTTCTAGAGCTCTTCCCTATCCGTTTATCTAGACAATTGTGGGTCATTATGTTTCTAATATATATATATCTAAATTGTTTTTCGTGACCAACAAAATACCCATTTTTTGGTACTTCTCACTTTTATTCAAATTGATGGTAACCAAAAAGCATGGATTACGGTTGCAATATATGGAAACGAAAAAATAATGTTGAGAATGTATGTTTAAGATAATTATTAAGTTATTAGAAGCCGCTACCTCTTTGCTTGCTTGCCTGTACAAAGAGTATGCCCAAGGAGGCTCGAAGTCACGACTCCAATGCTTGACACAAGCAAGAAGCCAAATGATCTCCTTTTATCCTCGGTTTGCACAAACTGAATCGAATTCGAACCGATCAAACTAACAAAAATAACCGAAATTTTTAAACTGACGGAATCGAACCGATGAGGCTCTCGACAAGCCGGAGTAGAACTCATCTGCTTAGGTTCGGCCTTTGGAAATAATCGAACCGAACCGAACAGATGAAATTTTATGGAAATTTTACCTCATTTATTATCCTTTTCAAGATCTTGTAGTATTTGCATTGCATATTTTGGGCATGCTAATTTAGATTTAACTTTGTTTGTTATCGTATAAATTTTAATAAATATATATGTAAATCTTCTTGTAAAACTAATAATATAGGAAGAGAAACTTCAGTTGACTGTCCTCGATATCGTATTCACCTCGGCCTCACAGCCACCGTCAGCTACGCCTTACCTCTGTGACCAAACCGAACTTCAAGCGGTAACATTTAATCAAAACGCATGCGACCAAAGCCAGCAACTTTGCATGTTTCACTTTCTTAACTAAACGGCTATGGCAGGACATTATGAGGACCAAAGAGCAACTTCGTACAAGCTACTCATTCTTTAATTATTTCGCAATTAACTCATATAGAGAATACAAAGATATTAAAAGAGCCAGATTGCTAGATTGAATGCCAGATGTGATTTATAATTAATCTAAAAGGAGTTCATTGAAATTACATGGATTATTTCTAGACTTATGACTTCTAATTTTGAGTTCAAGACGATAAGCTCAAACATTGTCTCATAAACTTAAACTTAACCGGAACCGAACCGAAATCAAGGATTAAACCGATCGAAACCGAACCGATGCAGATCGACCTTTGGGAGAACTGACAAAATAAAAGCCATTTCTGCCATTAAACCGAACCGATCCGCATTAATCGCATTTCAAATTTCCACCCATAAAGCAACCATTTCGTTTTAAGTTTAGTTACATAGTTAAAAGTTTCGAATTACTTACAAGATACATTATCTTTTATATATATATATATATAGATTGTGATATCTACATATAATATTATATTATGTCACTGAATTTTCACAATTGTACAGTATACTGATTCTTGAATTCGAGCTCTTAGCTTGTTATTCATCCTAAAGAACAATCGTCTAATACCTCCATCATCAATGTTTGTATCAATGCAAACAGTCCATGAAAGTCCGGGGGCGGTTGAAGGAGGGGGTAGAATACAGTAGAGGAGTTGAGAGAAAAGCATTTTTGTGTATCAATTGTATTATGTTACCTTATTAATTCCTCTTCTTCTCATATTGCAACCGAAACAAACACAACAAACTATGTACTCCGTTTGATAAACGAATCTTTTCAAATACATAAAATATATGCTATTAGTAAAGGCCTCTATTAGTTAATGTTTAATATTCCACAATGATATGCATCTTACCACTTAGGTTTTATTTTGGCAACATATCAGGAGCTTTTCTCTTGACCCACTTAAGGAATATTGAAGAGGATGTAGTCATAAATTATCGATTTCCTGTAGGGTATTGGTCTTTTCATTACTCTCATTCTTCATTATTTTGATGAGTTATTTCTCTTCTTTTATCAGCAAAATTATGAAAAGTTCAACGAAACATAGAATAATATATAAGTAGTTTTTTCAGCACTAGCTAATAATTAATCATTTCAAGCATTCATTAGTCCGAAGGTATGTTTAATGTCATCATTGTAACACGAATAAAGATTTTGTTATTTATATTACACATCAAAATAATAAAACTTCTTTGGAAAAATCCTTCCCGGTATAAATGAATTTATCAATTTGATTCATTGTCGGTCTGATTCTCTAACATATATAGTATAGACAACGATATGAGCTCGAGGTGATTTGAGGCAGATGTGATTTGGATATGTGTTCTGGACGAGGCCCAGGACGGAGGTATTGGTGAAACTTGGATTATAATTAAGAGCAGGAGTCTTCGGCTTGATAAAATGTGATTACGTGAACGTCTTTGAAGTGCTTTGTTTTGATCTCACTTTGTGGTATGGGCTAACAGTAATCGCTTGTGCCTTAACTTTGATTTGGGGCGGCCCAGTATCTTGGACCCTTCTTTGATTTGGGGTTGAGTGAATTATTTTAGATGCCATACTTTGATTAAGTGGTTGGTATACACAGAGGCCCTTAACTTTGATTTGGAATTGAGCTGAGTGTGCCACTTGCGCATTTTGATATAGGGTTGGATGGTGTACCGCAGAGATACTAACTGTTTGGTTGTTGTGATATAGTCTGTGGGATATTCGATATCTTACATACTATATAAATTTTAGGTGATTCAGAGCTTAGCAATGTCTTGAATTGGATGAACAGGTGGCCAGCCGAGGGGTTGGTTCTTTGTAGCGGGGGGCTTGTGAACTTCTGTGCTGATGTTGGAGTGTGAGAGTAAGGGAACTGACGGGCACATTCGCACCACTTGATTTGCTCTGGTCTTATTGACGTGTTCATGAACATTTGAGTCTTGGTGGCAGGCTGAACCAGCTGTTTTAAGAGATTTTACAGGCGATACGTTCTTACTCACTTGATGCTTTAGAACCTCACAGGTGCCAGGTATACCGGTGCCATAACTGTGGCTTTGAATCTTTAAGCTTTGGGTCTTGATCTTTTGAATCTTGAGCTTTGGAGTGCTTGACTGCTGTCTTGAGTTTAAGGTGTTTGGTGCTTAAATGATCTTTCTTAAGCTTTCTACATTTTTTACCTTTTTTACGCTTGTTTCTAATATGAATGAACATAATTTTAAATGAATTGTAAGGGTATTTATATCTTTTAGGCACTTACGATTGGTCGATCCGTTTCGAATTGGATTCTGATCAATCGTGGTCTAAATTAAAATTGTTGAAGAATGATTTGGACCGTCGGTTTGAATAAAATATTAAAATAATATTTTAATAAACCAATTCCGCCTTTTTTGTAAAGGGTAGCTTTCTGCGATTTTCTACATACTTTTTTTACATTAGATTGATCTTTTTGAGGCATGTTTGTTAAAATTCTATTTTGTTCGGTTTGTTCTCCGATTTATTATTAAAATCTGATTTGCGGGGAACCTTTAATGTGCGTACGTCATACAAGTATAAGTGGGTTTAATTTAATAATAAATTCTAATTTACCGCAATAATTAATTCGGTGGCTAAAATGCTCCGGGAACCCTTAATTTACCGTCTAAGTTTGGACCCAGGAGGCTTCGGACCCCGAACCTAATCGACACATGTAATAGTGTGATTGGTTGTGAATTAATTAAGCTAATATATTAAATTTTATTAATTTAAATTAATTAATTTTCAATGCCTATAATCATTTGTCTTGAAATAATCGAACAGTTAACAAAGTTTGTTATTTCTTAGTTGATCATATACATTATTAATATAACCTTTTTATATTCGTCTATCTATTAAGATTTTTTTTTAATTTTATTATTACATCTCCTAATGTTTTTTCATCTCTAATGTTTTATTTTTTATTTGTTGAGAAGTTGACTTGTCGTCCTTTGTCAAATAATTTAATGATTTTATCTGATCTCCAGAATTTTTAAGTCCATTGATAAAGTAGTTTATGTTTAAATTACAGGTGTAATCTGGTAAATCGTGGTCCGGAAGGAATGGACTGAACGTCAATACGTGTTTAGGGTGGGATCATGCCTAGAGTTTACACGTACCGGCAGGGTGTGGAAGAACCTAGTCCCCGCATGGAAAAAGATTAGAAATTTTCCAGTTACACCTGGGGATAGTATCATACTTTGAATTAAATATACATTCACAATTTATTATCACAAAATTCCTATGGTTAATTCAATGCATTGATAGTGGGCATGAGTAGGCGGGAATCGAAAAGAGGTATATAAGAGGAGCTTAGTATTATATTATATAAATGAAGAAAATATCTAAAAAAAATTTAGGAGGCGAAAAGCTTGAATTTTTGAATAAAATGAATGGTAAAATTATATTTTTAATAAATAAATATAATTTTTAAAATACAAGGAAGCGACCCATTTCCACATCTCCTAGTTTCTCAACGATCAAGCATGCTTGAGCCAAACTTATTCTTCCATGTACTAAGCACAGACAAGGAGTACCTATCTAGACACACCATTTTGGATTATTATGCACAAGAACAAAGGTTTCATTATTCCAAGCTTTATCCTAAGAAAGAGAAAAACAATACAAAAATGCTAGAGTCAAGTCTTCCACTTTTACAAATGCTTACATCCATTAAGTTAATTAAATATTAAACTTTTATGGAGAGATTCACCGTTACAGTCATTATCCTTAGTCGTACCCATAGACATGCTTTGTCATTTTGTAATCAGCGCCACTACTTGGTGATGTAAATCTACTCAATATCATTGATAAGAAAGCTTGTCTTTCCTCAGAAAAGAATTCTCCTGACAATAAAATTTGATCGCCTATAAAATTAATCCTCTTTTTTCTTCCTTTTCCTTTCATCGTTATTGATCTACCAACTTTGATCTCTTGAGTCTTAATTCTTAAATTTTGATCCGCACAGAGCTAGTAAGTTTAAAGAACGTCGATCTCCAGTCTCGTGCGTATCCACTTATAAGCATATACTGATTTTCTGTTGGCAGATGAACCAATCACTTTTCCGGTATTGCATTTGTTTGATTGACTAACCGATACAGCAAATATTACACTTATGATATGCTCTTGCATCTTTTCCTTCAATCTTCATCATTAGTCGTAATTACATGCCAATGAAATAAATGTCCTCTTACGCTTGATTTTCGATATGGCGAACTCTTGTTGACCAGCGCCCGTCAGCAATAAGAATCGTATTTGTTAACAAATTGAATTGGAATTAGGTCTAGATAGATAGAGCGTGCCTAAATCATGCTTGGAAGATAACATCCACGGCAAGTCTAGTGTTTAAGTATATTGAATGGATGAAATGCGACTGTTTGTGGATTCACGGATGCGTTACTACGTAAATGGTCTTACGTAGGGCTTGTTTAAATGTAAGATAGCGCTTAAAAATGCTATATAAGCCTACAGCTATGATAGTTTATATAGTGCTTAAAAGCTATCTAGATCAGGCTGACTTAGTATAAACTTATCTTATATACGTTTTTTAAATGTTGTAGAAGTTGATACTTGTATAACAGCACTTTTAAGGAGTGTGTAAACTTCTAAATGTGAAATCAATATGCTTGCATGTAGCGTAAGTTATATAAGCGCTTTATAAAGCGTTAATATAAGGTTATACTTGCATAGCAGCTTAAATTATATAAACTGTTGGCAAGTTAATCTTACATGTGGCTTAAGTTATATAGCATCTTATGATGTAAGTTAATCACTACATGCGTGACATATTACTCGCGCCTTTAAGCGTTGTAAGTGATTCTCGCGTAGCGTATAATTACGCTATGTTGATGCAACTGCTTACGCTAAAGCGTAGATGAAACTTGTATAGCGTATATAATGGCTTTCTAGCATTTAATTATATATATTATTGATTTTTATATATTTTAAATACCCCTTAATAATCATAAATATTTTTATTTTTTAACAACAATGTCATGCCTCACAACTTAATGAATGCAACATAGTATAATAATAACAAGCTTCATTCGTGATTAACTCGAAACATTAATGCATGAAAAAGCTCAAATAACAATCCAAAATAACATTTAAAAATAATATCAAAATATCATGGAATTCATAGCATGTCTTAAGTATTTAGCAATAATATAATGAAATGGATCTTAAAAGACTACTCTTCCTTTTCTTGGCTACATGTCTTGTAATCTTCTTTTCCGCTCAGTTATTCGGTTGATAAAATTATCTATAAATTAAAGCAATTCGTTACACAGCCATTATAAATAATCATTATTTGGTGGATATATAGATAACAACAACAAACGATGCAATATTAAATCTCGAGTTCCAAGCAATAAAGTATTATTTATGAATAAAATATATCCGTGAAAAAACTAATTTTGAATTTGCTTGAATGCCTTTCTATTTCTCGGTTAGACGATAAAAATATCTATCAACACATTTCAAATCTTTTTAGGTATAAGTCTTATCAAATACTACTTTGATATTTTCTACATTCGAAACGGTTGTAGAAGTATTCTACCCAATTAATTTGAAATTTCTCCATTAAGTTTGAAGTATAAAATTTAGAGGACATTTGGCTTGGACAAGCATGTAAACCTGAGATTACAAAACTATGGATTAGATAGAGATCACATACTTTATAAACAAGAAATGTATACTAGTTCATAAAAATTTACTTACAAACAAAATTCTTCGTTTCACCACTAATACTATATATCTCCTCCCATTATGGCGTACAACATAATGACCCCAATAAGATTCCATCAATTTTAGCGGGTACTATTGATAATAAAACCTCTATTAAATACATGAATGTTATTTAAAAATGAATATTTCAATAATCTACTAAAGTTTATTAATATAATGTAAATACCTAAATATGTATCCATTTTAAAACTGTAATGTTGTTTACAAGAATTTTCCACCGATGAATCAGCCTCTCACAGCACTATTATTTGCACCAAAGTAAAAGGTGTTTATAACCTGGCATAAGTAGTCCAAGCTATGTTCTCCAACTTAATTTCATTTTATAAAAAAAAAAAAACAAAATTATGGACTTCATAATCATAATATTCCTCCGCCCCAAACAAAATGGAAACTCTTAATACAATTGTCTCTTTACCTCCAGAAACTAATATAAATTAATTTTGTATATAAAAACCTCAAAATGGTAATGATTAGAATGGTCCTACCAAATTAGAAAATCAACATTATTCAATTTACTATTTAGACATATGAACCATAGCATTAAAAGGTCAAACTACTATTCTTTTTGAATGGTGGTGTCCCAATCTCTCTTAGGATGGAGGATGCTTAACTCTTTACTGAAATGCAGGTTGCCTAGTCTAGAGATGTAGTATCAATTAAACAAAGAGACTTCAGTAACCCAGTGAAAAAGAAAAAAATACCTCCCAGAATTGCAATGCGATAGTTTTCAGCTCTAGTCAGGGCACAAACCTGTAAGAGAAATAAACAATAATGAAAGAAAACTCCACTGAACCTTCAATCTAAATTATTGTAGTGATAAATAACGATCAACTGAATCCCAATTCAGTTACAAATATTAGGACTCTACAATACAGGGCTTGCCAGTTAGAATGGACTTTCTCTTACTACCGAATATTCACCCCCACAAATGTCGGGAAATCGGCCTTAACTGTAAGCGTCAGGTTAGAATCTCGGAAGCTTGGGCTACATATTTTCGGCGCTAATTTCATTCGATGCGAAACAAACGAATAAGCCCACGATTGTGATACCGGACTTTACCGACTCACGCGTGTGACCCGACTCCAACATTTAATTAATTTATTTTGATTTAATTGTAATGTTAATGATATAGAATTTTTATTTAATTTACTTTTTTATTTAATTTTTCAGATGTAAACTCAAAGTTTTATTTTAATTTATTTTTGATTTACTTTGACACCGTCTCCGTACAATATTGCTTAGAGGTTAGTAACAAATTTTTATTTGTATCGGAAGCTCAAATCGGAAGCCAGTTGTTGACTTGTTGTTGAGCGCCGTATTTTAGGCCTTGAACCAATGATTCTAGCAGTTCAGTGAAAAAAAAACCATCGAGGGATCATGACAACGGGGAAATGTATTGGGCGTCGAGGATGCGTTCATATATTCCCGATCCATGCAATCACTTAATGTTTCTAGTTCCTTGCAATCTCGATCACAACGAAATATCCAAAAACATATTACAAATATCAAAAAACACAAAAACCTGTCACCCACAAACTTTATTTACCCCACAGATAACACAAATAACACAAACAAACACAATAACACAAACACAAATAAACACAAAAACACAAACACGAAAACACAAGAAACACAAATAACGCAAATATATGAAAAAAACACAAATACCTAAATAAAAATATGAAATATTAGAATCTGGGTAATTTAAAATTGAAGAACAAAAGATGGAAATGCCTAAAATGAAATTAAACAAAAGTTAGTAATAATACAAATAATTATGGAACAAATTACCCTACTTTTGAAGTGACTACAATTAAAATTAAACAAAGTTAGAAATTATACAAATGATTATGGTAGAGATGAGAAATAATTGGAATGAATTAAAATGAAGAAAAGCAAATAATACACAGAAAAAGAATGAAATGAATTGGATATGTATGTGTGATATTTAAAGTGGTCACATAATTGTCTTGCCCAAGCCCAAGCCAGTAACTTAGAAGGCCTTGACTTTTCATATAATTTAGATTTCCCTCGTAAAATCGAGGTAGAATAAATTTTGAAAACCTGACGCCATGCCGGCCTTGACTCGACTCACAAATCAGAGAAGAAAATTTACTTGTACCCAGAAACCAACACATCATTATCCGGCCCAACGGTGACTTTGTAGTTAAAAAAGATAGCAGTTTTACCAAAACAAAGCCTACTGCATTTATATGCATGCCAAAGAGAATAGAACAAGATGTATCAAATTACATAACTTCAATGTCGTCTTTTAACAAACACAAATACAACAACAAATAAATTTGCATTTGTCCCGTAGTTTAATACATAATTGTCGGTTATTACGCAAAAATTGTAAATTAAAACATTTTTACTCTGTCGCTGCATTGATGATCTACGTTTTCTGCGCGTTCTTTCCGAAATAGTTCGCTTGGTCATAAATGTATTGGTGGTCAGGCCGGTGTGCGAGTCGAACGCCACTATTCCAGCAACATCTGCTCGCCACCGCGATATGAAAGCCCATAACTGACCAATGCTCCAGCCATTGGTTTGATCACAAAGCAGGCGGAGGTTAGCCGCTTCTTCTTGGTATCTTCCGATATTCCAGCGGACCAATCACGTGCGCATATGAGTCCATTCAAACTTCGGCTTCATGCCGTTTCATTGCGGCGTACGTTCTTTATGTCTACGTTGGAACCTGCCGAAGATAATTATGCTTATTGTGCTGCGAAGCTGGATATGGATATCTGCAAACCGCCTCTAGTTGTGTTTGATTTGAACCATCCCGTTCAGCCGGATGCCGCTGCGTCCCAGTATCAGGCAGAAACATGAAATCTGACTTTGGCGTGGGTGTAGCGTGCGTCAACTCCCAATCTCTCCAATCATGCCCTTGGTAATTAACCTTAGCCATTCTGTGCTTGAGGCCTTTCCTTCATAACTCTTGTAGTGGTTTCTATTACCCATGCATGCAATCGATGTCAAGTGATACTTAGATTGATGTAGTATGCCCTGTACATTTTGATTTTAGATGAGGCTAATGAAATTATAGAGAGCATTTAGGTCCAATCGTATCATCTATGGCATATGAAAACTATTCACAATTGTTAGTCACGTCTCGATTCGTGTTCGCCGTCGACTCGGGATCCGACTTCGTCGAGGTATTCTGTGTGGTACTGGGAGGAAGCCTTATTTGTTTAGTTAACAACACCATAAAGTGTACCAAGTAATCGATTTAAATTTTAAATACCACAACTTTTCGAAGATGTTCTTGTCACTTTATGTTACCAAAGAATATTCTACATTCTCCATCCGGTATCTATATTTCACCTGGCATTGCAGTCTGGATATGAAACAACGTGAAGCGTGTTGGAGTCACTGGGATTGATTTGACCTCTGGAGTGGAATTTAAGTTAGTTTACATTCGCTACCGAAGTACATGGAGCAATTCGAAACCTCTTTGACCAAATATGCCTACATATTGACCATAATGGCGTGCCTTTTTGTCTGCGTTTTAACAGCCTGCAAAGCTTCTGAGAACATTGTAATATATATTAGTTAGATGATTAAACATATAACATATTATAAAGTAAATAGATAAAAATACTGGCGGCTAAAAGATACGTCAAATACATATTTGGGACCTCCATGAAAAAGCTTCACATATGGCAAATGTATTTGGTAGGTGCTCCATCGCATCGAAAAATGCGGTGGAAATAACTTATAAATGCTAGATTATCAACGATATTCTTGAGGAAACTCTTTGTACACATGTTCAGCATTAAGAGTTCTTTGTTGAAATATCCGCAACTTCGCTCTGTAATGGTTTCCCCATACTAATGCATGCGTCAGGCGATGGCGGAGTCCTACGGGGAAATGTTTATGATAATAGCATGTAATGACTTTTGAAGCCCGGTAAGTTCAGCTTTCCTGCGTCGCGATGTTAGAGCGTATCCATTCGGTGCTTTATTAAGCGGGACAACCGTTCCTAAACACTTTTTGATCCGATGGTTTTTAAAGTATAAGTATTTCTTGCGTTTGACCCTCTTCCCACCCTCTTATACCATTATGCATATGGTCTATATGATGATCCTTGGCGTCGATCACTTGCCATTCTTGTCATAGTTTTCCCTACTGACATCCGTTACGTATGTAATGCATTTTATTGTTTTTATCGTGTGCATGAAGTCGATGTTAGTATAGGAACTTTTTTTGTTCGTCGGCCAAATGCTCAACTCCCGAATATACTCTTCTTGCACGGTGTGTTCCAATTTATACCCGGTGTCACATGTTCTCTTTGTTGTTTCCAAGGCATTCAGGGATCTAGCAAGTAACATAGTCTCGATTATGCGGGGACAATACAATGGGTCAGCATCAAAGCAACTCATGTTGAGTCACATCCATTATATGCATCAAAATGTCTGATACCCGGTATTCCTTGAAACCTTCAACTCGTGATCAGTGCGAGAGGCATCGATATCTCTCTATTGGCTGATTATTAAAGGTAAGAACAAGTATGAAAGCTCGCCATTGCACAATCAGGTGGTGATGCCTGAGATGATCTGCTGGCCAAGAAGAGGTAATGAACTTTCCCAAAGGAATTTGAAACCATCAAACGCTGACCTAATACGAGCGTTTTCGGCTCCGATGAAAGTGCGGATATGATACGTGAAGTCTTCCCGTTGCGCCGTCCTGGATCGCCGTCCATCCATCATCTGTTGAGTTCGATGGTGCTGCCGCACCCTTAAGCTATCGTGAAATTTGTCTTCCTTGACATATCTGACCGTTATAGCGCTAGAAATAAGTATATGGAAATCTTCCGGCGCTATGAAGCTTCCCATGTATAAACTTGCGTTGTCCCCTCTTTAACCACCAAGACCTCTTCTCATTTTCGACTACGGAAACCTATAATCGCTTTCATACTCTTTTGTAAAACAAGATGCAATTGTTAACACGTGCATTAATTTTATTTGAGACGGAGGTCAACAATCACGCATAAAGTAGAAATCATTCGGTATGTTCTACAAAATTTTGAGTGTGAGTCACTTGATTGCAAGGAAATCCAACGTTTCGATATTCTTGCGATGACTGCGACTGCGACAGACCTTAACCCAGTGTTGAGTGGAAGTAGGATAACTTAGCGTGGTCAGTCTGACCGTCCATGCTTGATTTGGTTTTGTAATAATTCGTGAAAATGCCCAGCTCCGGGTTGGGTCCTCTACAGCCACCCCTTTGTTGTTCGGTAAATTTTCACAGATTTCACAATCTTAGACAAATGTACCACAGAATATGCGATTTCGATCTCCCACTGCATCACCAAATGTGCCGCCAAACATTGTTTGAGGATCGTAGATGTCTGACACGATCATAGCGTCATTTTGAAATACATAAGGCGTCACAGCGACATTTGGTAGAACACGTTCCTTATTCACGTGACCACCCAAGTGTAGTAATCATGAAACAAACCGTTAGAAATTAAGTAGACTTCAAACATCGATCCTATAAACATTTGGCCTCTCACTTAGGACACACTATCTCAATGCAAACCATTTTGAATAATAGTTTCAATGACATCCATAAGCTTCATCCATTTAACAAATATGAATTTTTCAATTGTCAGTCAGAATTGATAGCCATTTGTATACATCGAAGATCTCAGGCATTTTACTAACATTAAGAATTTATACTTGGCCCTTATCTTTTTCTTCATTGCATTATGATTAATTAAGCGAAAGGAACAACAATTAAAACAATTGTGACGTTGTTGGTTAGACTAAGTTAGAGATAACGGAAATTCTGCCTTTTGGATGTAAAATTAACGCGATGAGTGTATTGGTTCGAATGAGGAGAAAGTGGGATGAAGGGTTTTCTATTTACGATCTGTTGCTTATATCTTTGAACATGGGTCAGGTTAAGTTCACAGCGTCAGGCAGATTATAAATGACATATCACACGATGGCGTCGGGTTGGTGTAATTGGCCATATTTTCATATATTTGCCAGTCATTATGTCTTTTCATAATAATTGCATCATTGATAAAAGATGATTTAAACTCCAATGATTAAATCGATACACATTAGTCATTGTTGTGTTCTGCTCGTGGTAAATGGAAGTCATCAGTAATATGATATACGTTGAACAGGTAACATTCGATAAATTTTTGCATCCCATACATGACCTCACCATGAAAGACTGATTTAGCTCAAGTGATTAGATCTGATATACAATATTCGCTAAACACAAACCATTACATATCTAACTGACATTGGTTAATGTAATGTTCTTGATGAGTGGTACAAGTAATTCGATACTATATCGATCGTTCTGAGCGTTGTTCAAATATAATATATGTAATAGATGTAATAAGCCTCAAAAGCAATTTAGTGGATCACGATTTTAGAACTTTCCGGTATTGGCTCCGTCATTCGGCGGAAAACTCGATATGTGTAAAATATATGAATCCAAAAGATGCCATCCGAAGCCCATTGCTATATAGAATATGAATCAGGCGCCAAACTTTTCTAATTAAATTAGCGTCCGAATTCGTCGGATTGTTATCAACTATTATGCATCGCTGAAAAAAAAAATCAACTTTTGGCGCAAAAAACTACACACTGCTAAATGCAGAACATTTAAGCCAGCAGCCTTGAGCGAACAAATACAATCAAGCGTTACGAGCACGATATATTTGCGTAAATGAAAGCAAACATCTTCAAAATAAAAACAATTGGAAATATGATGTACCCCGATAAAAATATATAAACTATCGATGTACCCAGCCTTCTTATAAATAAAATTATCAGCTATCTTTAAACTTAGAGCCAAACAAGCAAACTATATCATTCTTACTGAAAGTAACAAATAAAACAATATGTGTATCAATATAACGGTAGTATCAACTAGCCTAAGCTAGTAATTGTCGTCCCAGGGGAGGTGCTTTGAGGGATGGTGCGAGAGAGCCCAAGCTGCTTGTGGGAGCCTCTGCGAATAAGCTGTCTGCGGCAACATCGAGGAGTGGTCTTTGGGTATCCTCTCAGGCAGCAACCCGATCATTATGATACTGTAAGCGATTCACTCGCGGCTCAGGTGGGGAAGCTTGGTAACTGAGGAATCGGCGGAGGTAGAAGCGTACCCCTGAGTGTTGGGACATACTGGCCGCGTGATGCGTCGATTAATCCGTTATAAATTCGGTCTTTGCAGCTGGTGTTTTCACGACCGGGCGATTGGTAAGGTGGTCTTCTTCTGTTTGCACGGCCGGCGGCCAATGCGCACGACCTCGATGTAATTGCGATCGAAACTCTCCGCCCATGACCTTTACGAGGAAGGCTATACAACGACGAGTCGAACCGCGGATCGTAAATCATCAGGCCGTCTTGACGGCATGCTTTATTGCTCCTCGCGATATTAAGCGATTGTGTAGTAAATAAACTCTAAACAAACATTTTCATTAAGCAGGCAAAAACTTTTACGGCTTTTGGCCTCTTGGATACTTTGGGGTTTTCTTGCAGGTCTCTTTGTCCTTACTTGAAGTTGGTTTCGCCAAAAACCTCAGCGAAGGATGCTCAGATTAACTTCTTTTGAAACAAAAATAAAATAAAACATCATTTATAAGTTCTTACCCAAAAATTGAATTAATTCGATAAAAAGTGAATTACCTCATAGATGTCGTCGAGGAATTGCAGCCCACTGCCGCCTCCCCAATGTGATGGAGGACATCACGACCTACGGTGGAGCCTGCGGAGCTCGTGGAGCTATTTGCCCATGACTGTTCTCTTGCAAATTAAATCCGATGATTAAATTGCCAGCGTACGTAGAGGAGGCTGCGCGTCGCCTAGGACTCTCCAATGACAGTGGGGTCATTTGTGTCGAATATGATGACAGCGCCGCCTTGATGTCGGGTTTCTACATGCAAAAGCATGGAATATGCTTTCAAACTGTTTTCCTCTTCCAGATTCAGCTTTACGCCTCGCTGATAAAATTTAGAAAAGATTGGTACAAATTTAATTAACACGTTAACAAATTCATTTAGAAATGTAAACAAATTCCGAATAAATTTTACCAGGAATGACTCCCGTATTTTTCGCTTGATACGCTTCACCCAGATGTCTTTGCAGCCCGAGTCGAATAGCCGATCTGATATGTCTACTTGAACCAAAATACAGAGTACCCTTTCCCCTTTTGATCGTGTCAAAAACAAAAAAACTAGATGCCTTAAATAAAACATACCCCATTCACAATCAACTAAAATAAATAATTAAACCCCATTACACCGTTGGCGATGGGCGAGGCAATCTTTGTCGCCTGCGGCAGGCTCAATGACGGGAAAGGTCCCGTACGTGAGAAATGTCATCATTACGGCCTCGATCTGGAACACCGATCTGCGTGCATGCATGCATCGGCTTATCGGCGTCGAAATTGGCAATCATCCCTCGTCATCATCGCCGCCATGCGTCGGAAGCGAATGGGGCTATACGGCGAGCATATGACCAGCTAGCATGTGAGGCCGCCCCCACATGAGGCTGCTAACAAGTGACCAGCTCTGCTCCGCACAAATACGGATAAGTGGGTAGCGGGTGCGTCTCTGCAATGCATCTGTTTGTCTTTGGAGTCGTCGGATGCGTCGAATCTGAATGCCACCGGGTTTCCTCTCTTAGGGGCCCAGGGGTGCGGTTCTCACGGCACACGCTACCTTGCTCGTCCTATCGCTTCTGGACTACCGCACTTGGTCATCTACACGACCAAAACATGAAACTAATTAACAAATTAAATTTACAATTAACTATGATTCAATCTAATCGAACTAAACATTTCATGACTAATCGAAACTAACAATCCAAACTAATAATCATGACTAATCGAAGCTATGATCACATTTCATATCAAACTAAAATCGAGAACTATGATCATATTCAAACTAATTAAATCACAATAATCCGCAATTCAATTCAATTAACGATAAAATGGCAATAGCAGCAACTAATTCAAACTAATCACAACTAGTATAATCGAACTAATGCATTCAATTTTAACTCTATGTCATTGGCCATAGAGAAAACTAATCACAGTGTCCATGACTTCAATTATTAATCAAACTAATTAACAACTGTAATTCAAACTAATTAACGGCTCCTGGCAATCACAATTAATTCAACAATTAAATTCAACTAATCTATATCAAATAATCACAACTAATAAAAACTAATCCACAATTAATCCATAACCAAATTCAATTGATGCCAATATGATCATATTAATCCAAACTATTAACAACGACAATGACAACTAACAATTAAACTAACTAACAATAATTTAAACACGTTCAATCACATATCAAACTAATTAACAATTCAACCTGATTCAATCACGTTCAAACAATATCGCATTATAAACACTAATTTAACAATATTAGACTGATAATTAAATAATTAAAAAATAAGAAATTAATTTACAATAATTCGAAATAACTAATTAGCAATCAGATTTCAAAATAAAAAAATTAAACTAGCCCAACAATAATTTAAACACATTGATCACATATGATTTAATTCCCGATTCAATCACGAAAATTCAAAAAAAAAAAACCAACGCTGAAATAAGCGCGAGTATGGAGGAGGCGGCGGGAGATGAGGCGGCGGCGGAGCAGTGGGGGAAGGTGGGTGGCGTCGGAGGTGGGGCGGCGGGGTTGGGGGGTGGGTTGGCGAAGGAAAAAAATGGGGGGGTTTGAATATATAACAGATAACTAGCGTCGGGTTAAGCGTCGGTCGCGAAACTATTATAATTAATTTTGCATTTTAATTTTAAGCGGTTGCATAATTTAAACTCCCGGCCTTCTACATTTTATTTATTTTATTATTTACTTTTTTAGAGAATTGTAAGTGAAAAACCCGACTCTGACTTGACCTTGATTATTTTTATTTTATAAATATTTTTCAGTCCAAAATTTTAATTTACGCTTTAGATCTACAGGCCAGATCTTTATGCAGAAGCGCCAATTTATGGCCAGCGTCACGTATCACGGGCTTGATTACGTCCGTCTTAACTTAGAGCCTTGAACTTAGAGCCCAAGAGTGGCGTCGACGGCTGTAGTAGGCTTTCGGTGGTATGTCCCAGATTACATTTTTGGTTGAAATAGTCTCTTTGGTGGCTTAAAACAATTCCCTCTTGGGGCGTTGGAGAATCTTTAGTTGCCCGATGCGGTGCGGTCGAGACTTGATCCGTAGTACGTGACCGCGAGGCGATCGCGGGCAGCTTTCCGACGATCAGTCGGGTGTTACCTTTTAGTCAAATGTACTATAAAGTAGTAAGTGCGGTTAAAACATGAAGTACTATGGTAAAAGGTATTTATAGGCAAGTGCGAGGTAATTAAATAGTACCCAGCTTTTCGTATCGTTATGACGTTTATTAAATGCGTCACTTGACCAACCTGTGGAGGCCTCGATTAGCGCAAACCGTTGGGCCTTAGATTATCAAATTATATATACTCATTGCCCATAAAACAAGTGGTTTCATGTGCATAGGGAAGTTCAAAGTGTCTACGCGGACGAGAGCCGTTTCGATTGAATAATCGCCTATACGAACGTATAAAGCGTTGAAGAGAGCGTCTTTGACAAATATAAACTTCTTGGGCAAAATTTCGCCTTTGGATCCTCGTTTTCCTTCTCAGTAGTTGCTCCGTAGCTTGGAACCCCAGGCGCCTACCTACTGGCGTGTCCGTACACCGGCGGTCGAGATGGAGCCTATTGGGTTACAAACCCGTTGGAGTTCAGCCATTTCTACAATCCCTCAAGGTGTACTTTGCTACTTTCGCTGGTCCTACCATTTCATGCTCGACCTTCGTTTTTATTAGTACAAAGACTTTTGCTTTCCTTGATGTAACTACTTCTGTCTGACTTGGGTTGTTTTTAGCAGGTATCTCTGCCGAAAACTTCAAGCCACTTGTGTAGGTAACTTCTTCTCACTTTGGGCTTTCTGACTTCTTGAATATATATAACTCAGCATTATGCCATGACCTCAGTATCCGTAGGGGTTTATCTTTTAGGAATTTTTGTGAGTAGAACTGTTAGTTAATTTCATGAGGGTTTGTAAGTATTTTCTGGGTAATATGGGAAATAGGGGTTAAGGCTTCTTGAGGTGATATTTCTTTGACTTTTCCGTATTCGTGTTTGAGGCTCTTGATTGTTGAATTTTGTCCACTTGATGTGAAAATATCTATTTTTTGATGTGTTTGGATCTTTTTGTGGATTGGGGAAGTTTGGGGGTTTCTTTTGGTGTTGAAGATGAATAGTTTATTACTCGAATTGAATGTTCTTGGAGCCACTTTCGAATTTTTCCCAAATTGTCTCTCTATTTTGAATTAACCCCGATCTCACAAGATTTCTGATTTTATTTAAACATTTGCACTTACGTCGCCTTGATTAATACGGCGGTTCGACCCGAAATTTCTTCGCGTCGGTCAGCGAAACCATTCCTCAAAGGCCCGACTTCGCCCGTTATAGTAATGGAACACAGCGCCACTTGCGTTAATTTTAGATTATATCTTTGCGATTAACGTGCGGGGACTTCGCGACTTAAAAAAATTCCAAGGATGATCCTTTGCTAACGTAGCGATTCACCGAGGAGATTGTGGCTCCGGTATGTGAAGTCGTCTTAGTGATGAAGGCATGGGGAAACGTAAATCTGGCTTGTCATTTGCTGACCTGCTCGGTTTGTCCTCCACTCTTAACCCCACCCTTCATCGCGTCCAGGGCTCAATTTCTCCCTCGGCCTCGAAGCAGTTGAACTGTTCATAGCAGTAGCAAAGTCAATTGATATTCAACTATTATCCTCGACTCACTTACCACGGTGGGGTACTGAGACGAGGATTTAGTTAATTTTTAGGCAATACTTTCCATCCTTTCATTGGTAAAAATACGCTTCCCATAGAAGGGAAGCGGGTGCCCAGACATTAGTTGACCCGTCCCGTAGTGATGGTCCTTTGTGGATGGACATAGTAATACGTAGACTCACTATCCTGCGGGCTCGCTTTCACTTTCGGCCCGTTTATAGATGAACTATTAATAGGCGTGTCGTGCTCACCGGGAAAATCCGCCTACAAGTAGGCGCTAGCTTCTTAATCTTTATTGTAACATAGGATGGTAAAATAAACCCGTCTTACACCGGCTTCTTTAATATATGCTGACACGCACCTTTCTGGAGCATTTATCCTTCCCACTTCCGCTTGAAATTTGCCAACTTGTTTTACTTGACCCCAAGATTGAAAATCGTTGAGGCTAGGTGGCGCTCAATGGTGCTTAAGCGAAAATTGGCATGGGTGATCACGGTCCCAGTGAACTCGCTGAGGAAAGCGAGCATCTAAGTTTAAAGCGCTTGATGGCCGGATAAGCCTTATTTAAGGCGTCTTTTTGACAAACCTGCTGCTATAAAGTATTTTTGTAAGGAGATTGTTTTTATCCAAGCAGTCTGATCAAAACCAGAAAGGTTTTGACAACAGTGGTACACTTAGTTGATTGGGAGTACAACCCTGCTTAAATTAAAGCGCTTTACGCATAAAACTTTTCGTTACTTTAATTCCTCTTCTTTTGCGAGACAAAGTGTTTAGCGGCATTGAAGATGTGTGTAACCAGCGAAAGTCTTTATTTTCCACCGCTGACCGGTATCGGGTTCAATTTTAGACGATCGAAAGGAAATGGATAAAGGGCACCGAGACCGCTGATGTTTGTATACCCGACGATGGTTCCACAATCCTCCTTTTTATCAGGAAAAAATGGCTTTCTTCTTGAAACTTCGCCCCTTTGTTTCAAAGAGATAGAAATCCATTCTTGGCATGCTGACTGAGTGCGAGGATATTGGATTTGATTGAAGACCGCGGCTTCTACATGCACCAGGTACAAGGTACCACGAAGAGCTCTAGTCTCCATCCATCCACACCGGACTCGCTTAAATGGGAGGGGGTGTGATTAGAACTCCCAATTTAGGCCAGGGTATTGGCCGAATTTTTGGAGGCTGCTTTTATCTTGTGCCGGTTCAATTATTGAAGAGTCACGCCTGTGGAAGAAATGGGATGCTTTCAGCCAGCGTCACTTTGTTGTTGGAGGCAGTTAGCCAGAAGATTCTGACCTTGATAAAGTGATCCTTTAAATTCACGGGGTCGTATTTCCTTAACGATTAAGAGAAATTTCTTAACTTTCACCGTTTGTGTGTTTTGTATGTATATGTATTCACTCTTGTTAACGTGTCCTGTAGGCTCTGAATTCCAGCCGTACCTTAGGCGTAGAGGCCAGTTGCTAGGCGATAAGTCAGGCTTGAGGAGAAAAGAAAAAGAAACTTTACAACTCAGTCATTTGAGAACTGCAGAGAGAATCTGTTAAGTCAGCTGCATTTCTGGTATAAAAGAGAGAAAAGCGGTTGCTCGAGGCCTTGGAAATCAAAGGCGTGATCTCCCATCGAGCTCGGATTCTCAAATGCGGAGGTAAGCATTTTGATCTTACTCGGAAAATTTGGAACGCCTCCGGTGGTCATAAATGAGGCCAAAACTGAGGGGTGGGAAAGCGAGAATAATTTGAAGTTTGCTAAAGGCTCAACTGCCGGCGGTTCCCAGTATTTTCGGTATCGGCGATGCAGTTCTGGAAGAACTGGTTCTTGTCTTTGCCTCTTCCAGAAGACTATAAGGATAACCTTCCTCCCATTTGCTTGAGCTTATAGAGCCATTTAATATTATCACACGAAGAGTGGTTTCTTGCTTTGGATCTGCCGGCCCACTAAGTCACTTTGCAAAAGAAGAATGAAAGAAAGAAGCGAGAGGACCGCTTCAACGGCCGCGATGCCTTTCTTGGCCCCATCGACTTTTTGCCATACTTTTGTATTTCTGTAACTTTTTAACGCAACACTTTGGCAACTGTTATTTTAATACTTTTGAACATTTGCTCAAGTAATATCAACGCTTTCCATTTTTAACCTTTTTAAGCTTAAAGGTTAAACTAGTCGCACTTATTTATAGATCTATCCCTTGTTCTAAATATTGCTTTTCGTTGTACGCGATATCTTATGGCTTCGGCTTATGCACTTATGCCGCTTTTGCCCTGTACGATTATCTTTGCCTTCTGATCGAGAGAGGGTTTGGCGTGCTCGTAGGCGTTGTTGGATTAACGTAGTTTCATATAAAAAGCTTATTTCCTGTTGTTTATCGTTTAATGAACAATTAGGGCTTTATTTTATGTCTCTGAATAGTCAGTTTGTTTTGTAAGCACAGCCACTGGATGTGTATAATTGTGTATGGATTTGCATGCGGTGGAGTTCTTTGTGGCGTTTTCATAATCTTTAAAACTCCTGCATTCTTAGAGGCGGATTCTGTGACCCTTTTTTGAGTGATTACCACGTAATATTTGCGAGTTTAGATCATGTGAGTTCGGGCCGTTTTGCCTCTGAAATGCTTACAGGCTGCATGCTGTTTGGTCCCATGACTCTTTTCGTCCGATATGGCCCTCCATTTGGGGAGATTAGCTTGTTATGCTCTTTGGGTTGACTATTTAAGCATAACAGCGATGCAGAATCTTATAATGAAATTGGTGGTTTTGAACCTTGATTGCATGTCTAACCATGTTGTTGTATTTGAGGAAGTGTCTTATGGGCTTAGATGTCTTCGCTGTCCACGAAGTTGAATATTCCTTGACCCATTTGATGCGTTGCTTTCTTGAACCCCGTCCTGCTTGTATGTGCGTTAAGCCAACCTCTGCTGGTAAAACCACCTACATTCCATTGGTAGGCTGAAGGTTACTGCGTTCTTGGTGAAGTGTGGAGCAAACGACCATGCTCGTTAGAACTCTTATCCAACTCCACTCTCGCTACATTTCTGGGTATGTTGTGATGCCTTTAAATATTATCTTTGATTCATGACTTCAGCTTGTCCATTTGCTTGGGATAATAGGCTAGGCCGAAATCGGTGCTCAATTCAATTTCTCACGAGAAATCCAACCTTTGGTGTGGGCCCAGATTCTGAGACCAATATTTTGGGATTCCAAACCGCGTGAGATGTTCTTCACATAGAGGCCCGAACAACCCTCTTACTTAGTCTTCTTGAGGGGTCTTTGCTTTTGCCGAGCACATTGAAATAATCATTTAGCATGATAATGCAGAACTTAATTTGCTCCTTTTGGCTTTAAGTGATTTTCTACCAATTCGATTTCCATATATGATGAATGGGACTTGAAGGATGGAGTGAGTAATTGAGGAACATTTCCGTCAGCCGGCCAAATCGCTTGGCGTATGTCATTTTTTACTAATGTTGGCTAATAATATCCCCCTTCAGTGATCTTAATAGCTAAAGACCGTTGCTTGATGTAACTTCCAGCGTCTTTCATTGTACTCTGCTAAATTTGGAATATCCTCGATTGACACATGAGTTAATAGCGGTCTAATCCCAGGAAGTTCTATACAACTCTCATTTAATTTGAAGTTTCGTTTTGTGCACTTTTTAATATACATCTTTATCTGGGAGAGTCCTACTGTTAGGCACTTATTTATTGGCTCCACTCAGGTCCATGATGATGGGGCCATTACACTCATACTTGACTTCCTAACATAAGCGGGTTGCTCGCGAGATTCAACATATACACCTTACATTGCTCGTTGTAGTAAGTGGCGTGTGAGCACTTGTGAGTGAATACGCCGCTTTCATTTTTAGCTGCGGGAATGTCATAAATATAACCCGTTTAAACCCTTGAGATATTTATGCTGCCTTACCGCTGGTATTTAAATTAGGGTTTATTTTTACTCTTTGATTTGATGTCTTAACTTTGAATCTCATACTTCTGTGGGTCCACTCCTTTAGGGACTTGACCAGCTTTAGCCGAGAATCAGGATTTATATTACGCCTCATTATTAGTCGCGGGGGAAAACCGAGACACTTGAGGGCATACTCTGTTGGAAATCAATGAGTGATTTCACTATTATACCCGTTCTGACAATTGTGTATCGATTAAATTTACAGGTTTGATTCAATATGATTCTTGGAACTTATTGTTAACTTAGTAATTATGCTCTTCTTAGTTTGGAGTTCTCATGATAATTTAAGGGGTTATGGCGATTGCTAGATCTTTTCATTAATTGTTATAATAATAGTAATTAGTCAATTATTATTGTTATACAACTTACTATTATCACAGGAGCACAGTCGCACTGATGATAGATTATATTTTATGCATGAAATTACTTGAGACTTATATTGAGAAATGTATCTCGATATTTATATATTTGATAAATATATATTGATGAACATCAATTAGTTAAACTTGAGTTTAATCGATTAAGCGGTGAAATTGATGAATAACAGTGAGATTATTCGATAGTGACTAGATTAGTATTTTAATTGACTTGTTAAGTTAATTAAAATGGAACCTTCGCTAGTAACTGCGTATTTGATTGAGAAGCCTGCTGATTCCTAATTAAGTTAGCGAGTTAAAGCTAATTCTTACTTGAGTTGCTTAACGGGTGGAAATTGGCAAATGGTATTTAAAGAAGGCAAGGGTTTTCATTTCGCAGAAAAAACCCTTCTGCCTCCCTTTTGAGAAAGCCCCACCTCCCTAAGAAATGGAGGAATTTCTCTTCCATTTTGTTCCTCAAACTACAGCGAGGATTCGAGTACGGATTCGATTCCCTGCGGTGTGTGCGAATCTGGATGGCATCGTTTTGGTGTTGGACAAAAGAGAGTTGGAGAGGTTTCTCGAGGGCATTCCACCTTGAGGCATGCTTGAGAGTTGGTTTTGTTTTAAATATTTCATTTGCGAATATGAACTGCTTGTATTCATAATTGTTAATTAGATGTTTTAGATTAATTTATATCTTTTGAGGATCAGGATGTATGAATTTGGTGTTTATCACAAATAGATTCATACTAGATTCTATAACTCCATTGTTTCTAGGTCCCAGAGTGCCTCCTGCGCTTGCGACCACTTGGTGCATTTCTCCAGACTCAATCATGAAATAATCGATCGGGTTTGGTTTGATTCGACTCACGAGTCTCTTGACGCCTGCTCTTTAGTTTATCAAATACGATAACACGCTGCCATGCTGATCTGTGAGTCTAAGATACTCTACAGCTAGGTCGGTCTATAGCCAGGTAGTCAATCGCCCAATAAGGCGAGTTGGATAGCTAGCTACTTGTTGATACATGACCACTTGTATTGGGGTGTCGCTCAAAATACAGCTCAATTTTCTTCTTTGAAATTACAAGGAAAAAACGACTTTATCTATTATAGAATTATCTACTAACCTACAAATAACTTCATTGCGTAATATATCGGTTTACTTCCCTTACATCTAATAGGTGCTAACTGTACATCGAGAGATGGCCAAGTATTTGCAATTGTTCTCTTGGCTGGGGTCTTCGAAAGTAATTGGGCGGGCCCGAATGCCTCGATTGCTTTCGAGGCTTCCTTTACACTCTTGCATACTACTTGAACTTTTTCACTTTAGCGTACGTCTTAAATTCTTGAAAAATGGTAAATTTACTTTGAAACTTTGTATAGGCGGTTAAGGCGTGAACACCTGTTAGCTTTGTATCAGCAACTATTGGTGGTTTCATCCACAATAGAGCCTCTATCTTTGTCGGGATTTGGCTCGATTCCGCCGCGTTGATCGTGTCGGGAGTTTCACTGACATGACTCAACAGGCATTCGAGTTCTTTTTAATCTATACGTGGTGATTAAAGTTTCTAGATACATTGAGTGATCCTTTTTGTGCGCACTTTCTTAACAAACATATCGATCATCGATCTCGTATTGCGTCAATTTGAAAGCGAATATAGAATTTACCATGCATTTGGTAAGTGGCCCTGGATTCTTAAGCCAGATAACTTCCGGCTTCCAGCATTATAGTCAGGTATTATGTTATGAATGGTTTCTCGCCGTCCTCTGGGAGCCATGCAGTTTGATGATATCACCGAGCGTCCGTGAGTCGAAAACCTCATGCTTGGCCTTACGATAACCGATACGTCTAGGCCCAAGCGGCGGATACAAATCGTTGGGGCATCTTTCATAATGGTAAATATTGTACACATAAGCTACTTGTTATTAGGGCTTCTTGACCGGCGCTCGTTTCTTGCCCAAGCGATTTTAACTTCATTAGTTGCACATGCTTTCAACAAAACTTATTTTCTTCCATATGGTTTGTGTTTTCATCATTAAACAACCTTTTTCTTTTTCTTGATGGGTGAGAAAGTTGAATTGATATCACATAAAAAAACTTGTGTCTTTGACCTGCGGTGCATGCACCGCGTATCCTCGAGGCTGACCAACTGGCGTCTTGAGCTACATTGCTCAATTTATTTGTTATTGATCTGCTGTTTTAATTTTTGATCTGAAGAGTTCTCTCCTTGTTTCCTTGTGTAGAAAAGGAACATTTATCACTGCCTCTTTCGTAATGGCATGACCCTTTTTCACTCTTCTTTCTTTGAGGAGTTATCTTCATCCATGTCGCTCTTCACGAGTTTATCTCCATATAATTTTCCTACTCGTTTCTCTCTGCTTTCATTGAAGCCTTATTTGATGGTGGTACCGTTATTACGATAACATTTCTTCGCACCATTTGAGATGAACCGGTGACTCTATCGCTCTTATCTTTGACCAATATGAAATCTGGTCATTACAAATTTCAGTCCACCAATGTTGACCGCGTAAACTAAAGCACGATTGTCGTGCCGCGCCCCAGATCCGCCCCCAATGAAATCGACATGGCCCGCTCCATTTACATTTACCAAATTGGCACGTAAGCGGTTAATAGTGTATGTAGCGGTTATATAAGGAAGCTTAAGCGATTTGTAGTATATCAAAGGTGCTGCGTGTATAAGATGTCAGCTGAAGCTGCACTTTTTATATCCATGATGTTCTTCTACTATAAAGTTGGCGATTATTGGGGCTATGACCTCAGTCGTCATGTGGCGATTCGATCCACGCGATTCTTTGTGCGAAAAGCTAATTATTTCTTATTTCAGCTTTAGTTCTTTGGAGTAGAAGCTGACAGTGATGTTGATTATTACATTATTTGGTCGCTTGTTTATTTGGGTAGAAACAGCAGTGATGTTAATTATTACCTTATTTGTCGTTCTTTGGAGTAGAAATGATGAGTGACGTTCAACTTTTATTCTATTAAGGGGTAGACTGTGGTGGGCGAGAATAGAGTTATTGTTCTTTATGTGATATATTGGGAGTTGCTGATTTTGTAGAGGTGATACTATATTATATTGAGTTATTTGATATTATCGTGTAATATGATATTATTGAATTATTTTATTAAGTTAATTATATTTTATTATTTTGAGATTAAGTATGAGAGGATCAATATGGAGAATTTATTGATGATATGAATAAAGTATGATAAAATATAATGAAAGAGAAATGCGTTATGAGAAGCTATAAAGTATTATGTGTTTATATATGTGTGGTTGAATATGAGCATTATGTAATTATTCACGGAGCTTTTCATGGCTTCGCCCGCCAATTACAGGGACCCCAGGTGTTGTTTTAACTTTGTTGAGCGTCATTTTGACATTGATCAGAGTAAATCATGATTCGAGATTTGGGTAGCTAGGATATCCTCAATGATCTTGATAATGTGACTATTGTTGTGTCAAAGTATGTATTTAGAAAATATATTTATGATTTGTACGATTGATGGAATTGTGAAGTGTAATATTTGTTGTTGTCTTAGATGCGCTTCGTCGTGAAATGTGTTATTGCTTTTCTTCGTTCTTTTTTGGTCCCAGTTGTATGGTGACTACGATGTTCGTATTTAGCGTGAAACTTTAGCACCGGGCGGATGGATTGCACTTATAATAGGGGTAAAATAGTCGTTTAGCCGCTGGCGTTAAGCTTGTTTTTGTTGTGTGTATAAAACCCACCATTTCTGAGGTCATAAAACTCAAATAGTAAACAAAACCACTGAGTTGTTATACCTTGCCCAAACCCAGTTAGTGTTTGAGGAGTGGTTAATCTTTAGGGGTTTGCTTTTGATTTATTAGGTAGAGGTTGTGCTGGTATTGGGATTACGACGAAAATGGTTTTATATTGGTGAGTTTCGAGCGAGCACTTGAGGCTCGTTGGCTAAAACAAGCAATTTCGGTAACTCAGTTCTCTCAATTATTCATATATATTTAACTAAAAGTATAAAACTAATACTCTAATTTTTTGATGATTTGAATTTATTTTTATGATGACTTTTTTTGTTATAATTTAGTTAATGTTATGGTCCAATTTTTTAATTGGCAACTAATGTTACGTCTACATTATTTTTATCGTCTATCCACTTTAAAATTTGAAATTCTTTAGTGGCTTCATTTCGGTTCGACTCGTTGAACCCGTCAATGAGTTGGTAGTAGAGCCTTAGCCTCGTTGGTGTGGGCAGCCAAAGTGCCATTCGGGCTCAGAATCGGCTCGTGTGGCTCAATTGTCATTGTTAGTTTAGTCTTTGGAGTTTAATTAGATAGATTATTATTAGATTTTGTGTTAGTATCTCATATTCTTAGGACTTAGGGGTGTTTGTCAAAAAACTTTAATAACTTAAACTTAATTAATTTAGCACTTTTTTTTATTAATTTTGTTTGTTAATAATTATTTTTAAGTATTAAATAAAATAATATCTTATCAAAATCCTTATAAAATATCTAAGTTAAAATTCTTAACTTAATGTTTTCCTCTTAACCAAATCAGTAATAAAATTAAGTTAAGTATTTATAAACACATAATTTTTCCGCATCTCGGCATTATTATCCCCTAAAAATTACATTTTTATTTAGATGAAGTTATTAAAACTTACTATTATTATTATTATTCTTAATCTTATTCTTATTACTATTATTATTATTATTATTCTTTATTACAACTATTATTATTATTATTATTATTGTGTGTATTATTATTATTATTGTTGTTGTTGTTGTTGTAGTTGTTACTATTATTAATAATAATACTATTATTATTACTCCGTCTTTTTTGTGTTAGATTCTTAGAGATATCATTTGGGCAGAGATTTATTTTCGATGTATTCTTGATAAATGACTTTATAGTGAATAAGTTGTTGAAAGTCTTGTATTTAGCAAGTTTTAAGCGCTATCTAATAATTAATTATTTACAATAATTTACTTGCATAACACTTTTTGTAATATCGCTCTTGAAAGCGCTATCTAATAATTAACTATTTACAATGATTTTCTTATGTAACATTTTTTTCCCCAATATTTCTTGAAAATTTGTCTAAATTAAATTATTCTGATTATTTTATTACGTAACACTTTTTATAGTATCGCTCTTGACAAATGCTATCTAATAAGTAATTATATAAACAATGATTTTATTACGTAACAACTTGTCACATTAAACTCTTGTGGCTTTATCTCTTGGTTGGTATTTTACAATGATTTTCTAACGTAACACTTTTTGTAATAGCGCTCATGACAAACGCTATTTAAGAAGCTTATTAGATAGCGCTTCTTTTTTTTGCGGTATCTAACCTTTTTTTTCTTTTTTTCTATTTTATATTTTATTTTAAGGTTGATATTAGTATGTATGGTGCAGCCAGATGGCAATGAAAAAAAGCGCTATCTAACAGTTACTAGCTAAAATACGCAGTAGTGGATATGGCTATGGGTAGCAGCAAGCGATAATGAGTGGAGGGGGACACGGCGGGAGATGATGATGTTTTTGAATTTGCGAGGAAGGCGGAAGTAGCTTGCTCGGAAAGGAGTGGACATGTGTGAAATGGTTGGTGATGGGGAATCAAATTAAGGAAAGAGAGGCAGGTTTTTGAGGCGTTCGATTGTGAGAAAAAGGCCGGTAGAGGGGTTATTGTAGTTGAGAATTGTCTGAAGTGGTGGTGAAACACAAGTAGATATCTGCTCCTTCCTCAATCGATGTCAATGGACAATTCTTATTTTCTGATAAAAATGTCAGCTTTATTAAAATATCATTTATCTCTTTCTTCGTTTGAAGATATGTATAGTTCATATTCAATATCTAATATCAACCAGTTAAAATCAAACCAAATAAAAATAAAAATATTTAATCTCATAAAATTATGACAATTCTTAATCTATTTGAAAATATATAATTTCTTTGAGTATTTTCTCACATTTAATAATTATTTTCATTAAATATGAAATAAATACCAAATAATTATTGAAAAACTTCAAATAATTCTAAAATATAAAAGACAATTGATAGAATTAAATTATCTAACTATATTTCTTATATAATATTTAAATCACTACTACCAGAAAAATCTTTGAAGGCAACAGCTAAGAGGGAGACGCGAAAAATAATCATTAATGGCGCCCTCTAAGTAATTTATTTTCCTTTTATTTTGGATTTAACTAAATAATTTCTACTAATTAAATACCTAAAAAATCCAAATTTAATTTAGTAATTTTACACATTAGTGATCTACTAATCATTTACATAAAATTTGATCTTTATAATTTTTCATACAAATGTTTTATAATAAATGGTAAAATTTGAATTTAGGAAATTGGCAAAAAAATATATGAAATAATAAATCATTAAAAATTAATATTAATTCTAACTACTTCATAAAACTATCCCAATAATGATAATCGAAGATAATGTTGAACTCCAAAAATTAGAATCAAAAGAACAATTTTTTTTTTACTTTTCTTGAAACTTTTATGAGAAATAACTCAATCCAACAATATATTATAATATTTTAATATGCAAATAAGAATAGAAAAGAAATAAAAAACTGATGAGAAGTAGGGGAAGGATTCAACTAAGGAAGATAGAGAAAGGAGATAAAGTTGTTTTTATTATCTTGAGAATAGAGATGAAGGGTTAAATTGCTTCAGACTTTTGGGACAGTGAACCTATATAATCCTGCTACGCTTTTAGAATTTCTTTATAAAAGTCGATTCAAGCAAATTTAACCCCAACTCATTATCCTTTTGCCTGATTTTCGAAGCAATTCAAAAGTAAAAAGAACTTTCTAGATTATTCCATGAATTGAATTGATAGGATCTCGTAGTGTTTGTTAAATTCGATTAATTATTGTAGTTTCATTGAAGCTCTGAGTTTGCATCTTGGAGTTTCTTAATCCCGATTAAAATTATTGAAATCATGGTATTTTGGGTTCTTAATCGGGAGTTCTGAGTGTTGAAATCTTGAAGGAGGCTTTGGGTTTCTAGCACGTAGGATTCTTCAGAATATTTGTATTTCATTTTGTATTGGGTTGTTTACTTGTCACGAACTTCGGGTTATCTCTTTTTCATAGTGGTGATTGTTCCCAATCCCGGTTGGAAGCCAGAATTCGAGCATTTATGGAAATCGAAAGCTGATTCAAATTTGAGTTGTTTTAACCACTTGTGACTTTATTTCATTTACTTTATTTTGTTATTTATATTGTTTGTCATTTTATTTATTCGGCGTTATTCATTATAAATAATTGTTAGTTTATTAACTGTGGAGTAGTTTAAATTAATTAATCTTAATTAATTTGCCGAGTAACAATTCAATCTTTATTTAAAAAGTCTAAAGAATGTATTTTAATCTTTATTCACCCCTCTAAAGATAGTATTCCGCACAATAATAAATACATAAAAAATCAAGAATTTAGTTTAATTACATTGATGATTGATCCACTCAATAATTAAGTGAAAAGCAAATTTTTAATAGTATTGGTAAAAAAATAAATTTATTTTATATTTTATTTTAAATTAAATTAATATTTTATATTATGAATGATTAGTTAATAAGTTTTGGCAATATCAAATCCCTACCAAAAAAAGTATTATTTTATATAGAATTTAGTTTATTTATAATCAAGATTTAATTCTTAAATCAATCATGAATAATTAACCTAGTTTAGATCTGATAACTAATCAACTCTAGTGGATTTACCCTTCATTTTTGCATATTTTGCTACCATAGGATTTGTATATATAATATTATTCTAAGACCACTGGATGTTCTTGCAAGGTTAATATTAAATATTCGAGTTTTTGGCGTCGTTGTGAGGAGGTGTAATATATTTATTTGAGTTTATTAATTTTAATTTGTCTTATCACTTTTCTCAAAAAATAAAAATAAAAAAAGAAGTTTGAAACTTGAAGGAGTTTGTATCCATGTCAATGGAAGCGAATTTATTAAAATTGAAGTGTCCTACAAATGTTAATATCAGCGACATCTAAACCTTTCTTGGTTGAGTTGCAGAATAATTGAGTGACGTTTGTGCTCTTGAAAATAATATTTCAAGCTTTTGATCAAAGAATATAATCTTTTACAAAATACAAAATAATGTACCAAAAGAAAATAGAAATGAATGCATATCATCAAAACAAGGTACATTTGATTTTGACAACTTTTTTGTCCATATAAATTCCAATACTTGATAAACTAAGAACTGCAAGATACTCAAGATTGCATGTGCTCACAATATTACCTCATGATCCTTACAAATTCATAAAACCTGTTAAATTCTTTACTTTACTATACTAATTGAAATCAAGCCTCGTGGTAAGAAAGACAAAATACTAAGTTCTCATTTTAGACGAAATTCTTTTTGAAATTTTGATTTTTTTTAAATTGAGTTCTAAAATCTTCACTCTTATGATTTTTTTGAAATAAAAAATATATATAGGTAAGAACCAAAATTAATCGATTCTATATGTATTTTTTTAAAATTTTGGGATTATGTAAAAGAATAGTTAGTGGTTTGTTAGATTTGTTCGTTAATTTCTATTTGGATTTGTTGAATATTTTCTCCAAGTTTTTATTGGATTTTAAATGGATTTTTTGAAAAATTGTGAAAATTCTATTAACATAATCCCAAAATTCTATGAACTTCTTTTTTGTATTCGTCTATCTATTGCAATTTTTAACTTTATTATTTAGTTTCCTCCAATTTCATTTTTATATGTTGAGAAGTTGACTTATTGTGCTTGTCAATCGTACGATTCTATGACTTTATTATTATCTCTTAATAATTTTTCTACCCATTCATAAAGTAGTTTTATGCTTAAATGTATAATTAAGTATTCAAAGACGTTTGCCATCTCTAAGGCCTAAACCGAACTCACTTCAAACGTATTACATGAGGCCAAATTGACCAGTTAGGTATTATAAAGTATTATTTGTCAAGCACTATTTTCTAAGCCGAACTCTGTATATACGTATTACATGAGGCCTAATTGACCATTTATTAGGTACTCATATTATTCTTAAACATGTTCTTTAGTCTTTTTTTTATTACCCACTCCATATTTTATTACAGATAGTATGATTAATTATTTAAACATGAAATAATAAATGGTTGATTATATTGTAGTTTCAAATAAACATCAATATAATAAATAACCTGAAAAACGACTTACAAGCCAGCTTGAATGGATGATTATATTGTAATCTAATATATAACATCTATATGTTCATACAAACAGATACAAAACAATCATGATTTTAAAGTTTGAAAATAGATGATGCATCGCTATTGCACTTTGAGGGGTTTATAAACACTCTGCCCCTGTATCTTGATACATACATAAATCACCGCAAAAGGATGTTCAAGTTAAGTAAATTGGTGAGATTGTATTTGTGAAGTCAATGAGTTCGGTCCTCTCTTAAAATTGACTTTTTCTTGGTCGGCGCCTGAGGCTTGTGTCTTTCTCTGCACGTTAGCGTGGTTTGCGTTATTGCGTCATTGCAGTATAGTATTTCGAAGAGTAGAGGCTGATGCCCGTTAAAAAATACATACATAAATCATTTATCTATCTTATCAAGATGATCTTTTTACTGGCACACTCCTGATGGGGATATTTCAAACATAGAAAATGGTTAATGGAGTTTGAGGACGGGTCACGATATATATAAACTTAAGAGGAATAAATTAGTTGATGAGATGGCCCAAGCACAACAAAAAGCAATTAGTAGGTGATCTAACTCTAAGGTTATTCAAATTATATATTCTCTTCAATCTCATTTTCTAAGACTCATCTATTTTTACATAAATTTTAATAAAAATTTGAATTGGTCCTACAAATCAAGTTTTCCTCCATTTTCCTTACTAAATTTGATAATAAAAAAAAAACCAATTATGGGATCTCTATTTAAAAAAAAAGAAAAAAAAACTCTTAAATTACAGAATGAAAGGAGTATTCAACGGGCAGGGGCGTAACCAGGGGGCCAGGTATTTTGAAAGTTAAGAGTACATAATATATATCCTATGGTAGAGCAGTTGGTAAGGAAGCACTCTTAGCAGACTGGAGTGGTGGGTTCGAGTCTCGTCACCACCTTCGATCTGATAGATTGCGAGGAAGTTAAATCATGATAATCTAAAATTTAAACACTAAGATGTCAACGTTTGGCACTCACAAGAATCTCAGTTGAAGTGAGACATTAAATCATGATAATCTAAAATTCAGACACTAAGAAGTCAACGTTTGCCATCCACAAGAATCCCAGTTAAAGTGAGACTCTCATACTCCCAGAGACTCAAACCTGAATTTGTTGGGTCTAATCTGATGTCTTTATGACTAAGTATATGCATATGGCGAGTATTTGTTAGTAATAGATTAGATTGAATCGAACTGAATCAAGAATCGTCCTATTTAATCATTGATGTGAATATTCAAATAAAATAATATTCAGTTCATCATGGTATATCCGATGTCCACCTTCATATTTAGGGCGATAATACCTTGTTCTTTGCCTTTAAATTATATGTTTATATTATGTATTTGTTTTACTCCTTATTAATTAAAAACGGTTTACTCATACATCCAACCGGTTTTGGATCTACTTTTGAACTCAATTATCTAATGAGCTGAGCTTTGATTATCTAGCCGGTCGGCCGGTCCGGTATACATTTATCAGTCCACTCAAACGTTATCACGATAAACGTGGTAACGCTTATTCTCGGCAGATTTTGACATTCCACCATTATTGGCCTCTATAAAGGAAAGAACTTTCACAACTTGTTTTCTCACAAATCCTAAGCAATCTAAACACAATCAAAGCAATTCTTTTATATTCATAAGCATTCTTGATAGAAATTAAATAATTTCTTTTATAATCATAAGTATTCTTGATCATAGTCAAAGCAATTGTGGTATATTTCAATTCGTCGGCTTAATCTCATCGATCTTGAAAGCTTGCCTTGCTCCGGATTCGGTATTCTCTATCTTTAACTTGTTATTTGCTATATTTTGTTGTTTTACATTTTATAATGGCCCCTAAACGACCAATTAGTGCTACCAATTCAAATAACCTTGTTAATTTTAGAAGATGATGTACTGGCGGAGTCACTACCATAATTAATTCTCAATTAGTGTTAATACGAGTGCAATAATGAGAAAGTTAAAAAGTTCATGGGTTCGAACCACTTGATGGCGATCGTGTGAAACAAAAGGCAATTTGTGCATATTGTAAGATGGAATTAGTATGGAAAACGGGAGGGGGGCAAGGTGGAACCGGTCATTTGGGTAGTACACTTAAATAACAAACATCAAATAATTCAAGGATGTTGTTCTCGGTGAGCTGGGGCGCAAGCAACAATTAATACTCAAACCCCTTTGATATTTTAGTTTTAATGAGTTTTATAAATGGAGTAAATGAAATTGGTAATCAGTAATTTGGCTTTTAATTTTTGTGATGGATGGCGTTTATTCATTGATTCAAAAGGCTATTAACCCCGAGCCTATCAGATTCCCCGCTCTACTGCCGTAGTATCAGTTTCTTCAAATATTTTAAAAGATCAAAAGAACTTATAGGTAAGATGAGAATACTTTGCCTTGGAAAGTTTGTTTGACGAGCGATATTCTGTGTGTTCTGGATGATTTTGATATAACGCAGGTTACATATGTCATCGATTTCGATATGTATCGGGTTTTACAAAGAAGAATTATATATTTCGATCAATTGCTAAACATAACAACGGCAAATTTAAGGTATTGTTACATGTGCTCAAGAATATAATTGTTTGAATAAAATTGCTTCTTATTTCCTTTGATAATGCATCGGCAAACAAATTATTGACACACTTAAAATGGAATGTAAACCGGATTATAATGAACTCTTTCATGTTAGATGTTTATGTCATGTACTTCAATTAGTTGTTAATGATGGAATTAAGGTTGTTTATGATGAATTTATTCAACCTATTAGAAAGGTTGTTCATTTGATTATCACGGGAGGAGCTGCAAGAAGCATGCATATAAAAAAATAGTAGAAGATGATTCTAAAAAGTTTAAAAAAAATTAACTGCGGATGTCGGAGTACTAGATGGAATTCTACTTATGATCTCCTAGTACGTGCATATGTTTATATAAAGCATAGTTTCTAAATTTTATTCCATGTATGTCTCTAACGATCCATATTATACTCCGAAGTTTCAGTGAAAATTGGAAATATTGCTATGAATTGCTTAAGTTTTTAGCCCCGTTTAAAGATTATACAAAAGTTTTTTCTAGTCAATATAGTCCTAATATTCATTTAGCTCTCGAATGTGTAGTTAATCTTGCAATGCATATGGATACTCATAGAAATGAATATGTTGTTACGATATATTCGAATACAAGACAAGTTTTTGAAGTATTTTCATCCTTTACCTCACGCATATGCGATTGGTGCCATTTTGGATCCTCATATTCAATTTGGTAAGTTTAAGATCATTGTTGGGGAGTTTTATAAAGCTTTACGACCACATAATGAAGTACTTGAAAATTATGATCATAACAAATATTGTGATGAAATTGAAACTTATTTATATACGATGTATAATAAGTTTAAGGTTAAACATCATCTTAGTCTCCCTAGTCGACCTACACCATCACTTGGTACGCCGTCAATCTCAAGACGACTCTCAAAAATTAGATAATAACACAATCACCTTTTAAGAAATTCCATTGGAGTCCCAACATGGTTCTTCTACATCCTCATCATCCGAATCGGTTAATGAATTAACTCAATATTTGAAAACGGTTTTTGACACGAATCAATATTAATAAAGACAACCCTTTCGATCTTTTTTAAAAATGGCGGTCTATGAAGGCAAGCACATTCATTTCCATCTTAAGATGGCAAGGGAGTGTATTGGCTATACCCATGTCTGCTGGCCAGTGAATCGGCATTGAAGCATGGCGAAACTTCAAATATACTCAAAGACGCTCAAGGCTAACAAGCTGACAATTGATGTTTGTGTAGCAATCAATGATTGGACGGTCGCCTCACCAACTAAGCAAGATGTTGATCCACATGATGAGAAAAATGATAAGGAAGAGCATGTTCGATGACCTTAGTGGATGCTATGAAGATATCCAATGAAGAGGGCAAATAGGATGCCGTATCAAGATGATCAAGATTTTTATTCTCGGGGCGATGAATTGCACTTCACGCTGAATTTGAGACGTATTTGTAATGACTATGTAAACTCCCTGCCCGGCTCGAGTATAAATCAAATGTGGTACGGCTTAATAATAATAAACGCACTCGCCTGTAATAAACGTTGCTCCCGCCTCGTAATAAACGTTACCTCGCTCGCACAAACGTTGGGACGTTAAAGCACAAAAAATAAAAGATGTAATGTAAACGTGTAATAATATTTAATTATGCGTGTACACGTTTAAGAACCACTCAAAACGAAGGTATTCCCCGATCATTTTGTCCCTAAACGTTACTCCGCCTGTACAAACGTTGCCCGCCCGTAATAAACGTTACCCTCTCGGGTATAAACGTTACCACGTTTAAATCGTAAAAACCAGTTTAATAGGGTTCCAAGCGTGAATTCATAACACAATTTCATAATTCCAAACTTCCAAAACCAAAAATCTCTCAATCCAATCCTCAAATCTCTCTAACTTTTATTATATTTACCATTCATTTACTCAATTTGTCCAAATTAGTATCAATAAAATGATATTCAATTATTAGCTCAATTGCTTTTACCTAAAAAATGGACCAAGAAGAGTACAAAAGAGGAAAAGAAAAGTTCAAGACGAAGAGGTCGCAACTCGGGAATGAGAGAGAAACCTAAACAAATCTCTCCACCGTCACTATCACCACCACCATCCGAGTCCGAGTCCGAGGGAAATAAATTTGCGAAAGTGCTACCTAGTGGGCGATACGCGATAAATCCAAAAAAGAGCGGGATTGTACGCCGGTCAAGCGAAAATTATGGAGGTAATCTGCAATAATTTGTTTGACTTATTATCAAATACCAAACTTGGCTATACCGCAACTTCTTTTTGTTGTAATCGCGTACCCCCCCGACATAGTCGATCAATTTCATAATTATAATGTTAATGGTGTTCGTGGTAGTTTTACTTGAAGATGATTTAATTAGAGTATTTGGTATGAGTAGTGGCGGATACTATGATTATCTGGGAAAGAGGCGTGCAAAAGTATCCGCTGACTAGAGTGATCAGCAAGGACGACTTTTAACAATGATCGATGGCTGTTAAATCTCATATATAACAGAGATAATTTGAACGGCCTTCAAAAAGATTGTTTGAAGGTCGCCTGTTGGGTCCTTGCCCACTAATAGTGGGGGCCGGAGCTTACTTTATACACATGCTTTGCCACGCTGGCTCAGCAGCTAGTTTCGTTAATTCACCTATAAGATCATAGAACACATGAAGCTACCAAAAGAATAAGCTCCCTATCAATATGGTACGATCATCTCTCTCTCATATGTTGGAACATTTTGAAGGTCAACAAACGTACAACATAAGGGAAAGTATGATCTTAAAACACCAAGCATTTGCCCGTGGGTCAGATATGGAGGCGCCACAAGGCCTAAAAGCTCGGAAGCTGAGCACCTGAGCTCAGCAGGGATTTATGCTGAAAAGTTTAATAAGCTGCCCACCCCCAATGCCGCCATTAGGATGGACACCAAGTAACGAGGAGCCACTAACCTATCCTAATAACCCGATTACAAGATCGACCGGGCAGCCCTCCTATGGAACATCCGACGAAGCCATAGAGATGTTAAACACCGTACGAGCAAAACGCTTACCGAGATCGGCGGAGGATGAAGCATATCAATAGGTGGTCTCAGATCGATCATCTTACCACCCAAGTGAGGATATGAAAGTTGATGACGCAGGGTATCCACGACCACCACCGCCAAAGAAATACCTAATTCAAAGAAACATACGAGTGAACGTGTTTTGCTCTTTTATGTTATTATGTACTTTGAAACAATTATGATTTATTTTATTTTATGTCATGTACGTGTTCGAACAATTTAGTATTTATGGTTTGTATTTTACTATTTGAACAATTACACGCTAGAAGTTGCTCTAACATTTTATCTAGTGTTGTTTCTATTGTCGACTTCGGCCTGCGGTTGTTTCTAAAATCGCATTCTCCGCATTCTCGCCACAGATTCTCGCTAAACGCGTAACGCTTTATATTAACGCTACTCACTAATTCCTAGATGTATTCCATGGCTTTAAACGTTACCACGCCTAGAGTAAACGTTACCACGTTAATTTCATATATTTAGACCACGCATTCCTGATTAAACGTTACCAATGCCTAATATAAGCGTGGGGTAACGCATTACCACCTCTGCGCGCTCTCGAACCGAACTCCGGCGAAGGCCTCGTGGCTCGAATCGCCCGGCCGGGCTCAACTCCTGGCCCCTATCCACTTCATTTATAAACCGATCAGGGCTTTCGGGGCCTTCGCGTTCGGATCGACCCGACCGCTACGGGCGGCCCGCGAATAGCCCGGTAGGCCGGGTTCGCTTGCCACGCCTACTCCCTCGGGTTATAAAATTCCCTGAGGGCTTCGCGATAAAATATCCGGCGCCAAGACGCTTGCAGCTATTAATTAATTATCGAGTCCGGTCTCAAAATTGCTAAACGCCGGTCTTAAAAATTTGATTTTGACTATTATATCCTTGCTTTCATTTTTTATATAAATATTAGTATTTAATCTTTTATAATAAAAAAATAATAGATATATTTCTTTCTATTTAAATACATACACTAATTAAAATTGGGCAGAACAAATCAATAAAATCATTATTGAAAAGCAATATTCTACTTTTTTTTAAAAATTCAAATTATTCCAAAAAAACTTATCACCGTAGCTTTCATAAAGAATTGGCATGACATTAGCTTTAAAAACTAAAGAACTTGTATGATAGTAGCTTTAAAAACTAAATTACACATTATACTAAGAATATTATTCTATTCATCCAAAGTAACATTTTGTGATGGCATGCGAGGGTGAAGCTTTGGTAATGGGCAAGTCTCGATGATAATGCATTGGCGAAATGAGCTACATTAGTGTCACGGAAATAGACCCACAATCGATGTATCGGTGGAAGGAGGCATCCAGAGCGCATCTTCATCTGTTTCCAAGCAAATACAAAATGAACCTCATATCTAAATAAAATAAATATATTTGCTTCAAAAAATATGTGTCAATAAACAAAAAAATCGTATCCATATATAGTGACTAGTATCATGTAAGTATCCGATGGCAATTAAGATCTACACGAACCTGAACTCCGCTGCTTCGTTAGCCGCTAATACCAAGAAAACCGAAAAGAGTAATCGTCAAGAAAATACAAAAGGGTGTCAGTACGTAGCAACAACAGACTAACGCACTTCCACTCATCCATTTCTCGAAAGGGCGCATCTTCACTTTTTAAAATATTGTACACTTTCACGCAAATGTTGAACATTATCTCGAATGTCCAAAACACACGCTATTCATACAATTCAAGACGAATTCTAATTTCTTCACACAAATCTATTCTCAGACGTAGTACGCTTCCTTCTCTACTTCCTCATATATCTCTCTAACTATTTATATGTATCCGCAATTTCCATCGCCTTTTACACTATGTCAATCAAACATAAATGGTCCAATAAATCTTGTTATTTGATTGAAATATGGGAATACCTTACCTGATGGCACTTGTGTTTCCATTGACTGCCTCTTTGCTGTCCTCGCGCGAATCAAGTATTTTTACCTTGTTCAGAATATTATTTTGTGGTCCACGACCTCGCACTTTATGTGGGCGACCCAACCCCTAATTCCCCGGCCCTACTTGATATCACTTTTATCTACATTACTCCTACGACGAAGAATTGTAGTAGAATCCTTCTTCGGGATGACTTCTCACGTCAAGTTTTATTGGTGGCCTGCTCAACCAACATCATATGGAAATGCCAACTTTTAACTCTCCACAACTTTTCTTGTTTCCAAACATTCAGCTTTTAACATGGTCGAATAACTCATCAATTCTTTATCATGACCAAACTTTCTTTCATCAAATGGTCTTCTTAACTCGTCTCCATGTTCGTAGTTCTCCAAAGAGTTGTGAATGATTGGAAATAGAATCTTAATTTGAATATTTAAACATTTCATGTACACATGCAAACCATGAGACTTTCAACATACACAATACTTTAATTTGGAGTGTTATCTAAAAGATGTACCTTCTTTGACTCACGATAATATCGAGAAAGTTTCTGCAGTAAACTTTACCTTTTAACTTATGAAATAATCGATCAAACGCATACTTGGGAAATCGACAACGTGATTGTTCAAATTTTGATTTAATCTCAATGACCCGCAACTTAACACAAATGTTAATCCTCTCCAGTATATAGTCATAAGCGCCACATGTTGTTCCGATATTACTTCTATTTCATGCTCATCACCGCAATTTATCAAAAATATTATTTAATAACATTGCATTCGACCGTAATCAACCAATATTATTTAATACATTTATTTCCCCACTACTTATATAAACGAGTGTTCTAAAGACTTATACATCTACTTAAAATTACTCCCTGTTATATCCCTCGTAATACTCAGCATATGCTAGCATAAATTTGTATCCATGTATACCCGTCACAGTAATTTTCAAGGTAAGCGATCGTATGTCCACGCTTAAAACTATAACCTACCCGCCTCCAGTCGGCCGCCCGACGTGAGAGTCAATAAAATCCCGGAATACCGTGAAGTCACCAAACCGATGGATCACTCAGTTTAAAACACAATTGCTTCATCCAAAAAATGTGATCACAATTAAGTTTCCCAAATCAAAAACAAGCTTTTAAAATTTATAATCCATCACCGATATCGAAACGACTCAACCCATATATATATACACAAAAACATATCCCAAAATAAAAGTACGCCGGCAAGTGCTAGCAAAAAGATACACGGTATCCCTGAATAATAAATGACAACAAATTGACATTAAAAGTTTCAAAAGGAAAATACAACAATCAAAATGACAACACATCAAAATCGATCGCACAGACCTCCGCCACCTATGCTCACCTAGCCACTGAAAACTCAAACAGCCTCTCGCTCAATCGGGCCGTCTGCTAACTCCGGCACAACGAATGCGCTTTAAGTCATGGCTTAGTGAAACTTAACATATAGCGAACTTACTCATACCTGAATCTGTGCCTAATCAATAATATAATAGTCAAATATGAATAAAATACATATATCCAGACTACCTAAAAAGGTCATACAACATGATTTCACAGAAATCTCTATTACAATACATGAAGATATAATAGAAGGTTCAAGAAGAATAATACCCCGTGAAAAGAAATCAATAGAATCAACAACGACCAAAACTCTAGTCATCAAACTCCTATCTCTCATATCCCACCTCCAAAGATACCAAATCCCAATGCCAAGATATACTCAATCCGTCTACCTCGTGAATGGACTAATCAATAATCACCCCGCACTTACCGCAAAGAGTAAGGCCAAAAACCGCACTTATACACAAAGTATAAGGCATCGCACCATACACAGCATAAGTGCACACCGCCTTATACACTAAAGATAAGGCACACCGCTCTTATACACTCAAGTATAAGGCACACCGCTTCTTATACACTAAGTATAAGGCCAATATCGTCAAGATATCCCGCAAGGAAGCGAGAGTCACCTACCCCTAATCATCCCAACATAGGTCAAATCCGATAGCTACTCAAGTCACCTCAAGTCATACATAACTCTAACCATCACCTCCTCAATAATAACCAGCCTACCTTTACTCCCAAACAACATGTCCGCTAGTCACGCCTAAAAACATCTCACAATCCTAGTCAAACACACAATCACGACAAGGCCACGTAAGGTTAAGGCGCCATTAAGGCCAGAATACAAGGCCGATAAGGCCACATAAAACCGAAATATAAGCTGAGTTCAAGCTATTACTTACCTCAAGCAATCTTCAACGCCACAGAATATAATCACATAGTCATATCATGGCTCACACAAATGAATCACACATAATCATATCATTCTCACGTAATCATAACACAATGACATGTACATCATTCTCACATAATCATAACACAATAACATGTTCACACAATTTAAGGTAAGTACGTAAAGTAACACCCGTGAGATAAGTACTCACCTCTCTCGCGAGCTACCGCAAACCTTCAAGGAAAGACAATCAAGGTAATCGGCTCTTTCCACGATCAACGCCTAAACAACACCCATAAATTATAATCAAGACCTATTACTATACCGGCGCTTTTAAATGAGATACATAACCAACTCTAAGTGGAACTACTTTCAAACGGTCTAACATATGACGGATAATCATTTAAATTATAATCTCATCGACACAACCCAATCGATTCCCCCGCTAAATTCCATCTGGTCATTTTTAACATTTCAAATCCACTTATAAGTCATTCAAATTAATCAGCAGGTCCATAATTGATAATCTATACTCCGAAATATCAATTACAACTCAACCTGGATTAACACTTTTTCAACCTTATTCACTTTAATCAATTTAAATCACCAATTTAATATTACAATAGCTATAATAAGGTCCCAATATAACCTCCTACACATTTAAAGTCTTAGAAAAATATCACCCGTAAAAGTCAATGTAAAACCTAAAATCAACCCAAATGCATAACATCATCAAACGAATTTAAATTTAATTAATCACTTATATACGTCACGTAACCCATAATCAACTAAGATTTATCATAAAATTGAATTATGGAAAAGTCAACTAAAAAGTCAACTGTCAAAACCCAAGAAATATCTCGAAGACTTGGAAATTTCTACCTTAGCTCAAGAGAACGACGGGGAGAAAGATATTCTCTACAACCGATCTTGAGTTTGGAGTGACAATCGGCGAGAGAAATGGAAAACAAATTTTTTAAGTGGGGAGGTAATGATTCTTGGCCAAAAAAAGGAAAGATGATGACAAGGTTTTGACAATGATGATGAAGATAAGCATGACTAGATATTTAAAACTCGAAATTCGCTCGGCTTTCGGGTTAATTCGCTTATCGCATTTAAATCTCCACGAACCGTATTCCAAAGATAAAATATTCCATGGCAAAAACTACTAAATTATAAATTTATTTCGCTCAACTCATTTTTACTTAAATAATATTATCATCGAGATTATTTATACTATCCCCGAGTCCCACGACCGAAAAATTTAAATTTTTTTTTTTTTCTTCCGTAACGGGTTATTACGTAAACAATCTTCGAAAGTGGTAACGTGGTTAGCCATGTATCCTCCACATATTTCAACAATTGAGGAAAAAATTATATTTCTCATGGCTCACCCTCCCAAGATTCTCGTGAGTCGGGCACTTTCTGAGAATTTAAAAGACGCTTAACTAAATTTAAAGGATGTCGCAAGATCCTTATTTTGAGTTTGTTTTAAAACCATCGCCTCGACATCCTTTTCTATATGCCATCTACACAACATATGAAAAGTGGATGGAAATATTGTATCGACTGCATTAATCAAGGCCATCTCTCGATCTGTGAGAATAACAGTAGGTAGTTGTTTTATCATATGCTTTCTCAACATATCTAACACCCATGTGTAAATTTCCTCCTGCTCTGAGCTTAAGAAAGCTAGCTGCTTCAACAAAGTTATTCCCAGTAGATGTAATACCAACAATTTTAAATAACAGAACCTTATACCGATTTGTATTATAAGTTGAATCCATTATAAGAATGTAAGGAAAAGCATGCAACAACTTAAGCGAATCTGGATGAACAAATAATACGTCACTAACCACATTAGTTACAACTTCTTTGCGGAGCTCGTACTTGTAACCAGTATCTCCTAATACTTTAACAAATTGTTGTAACACTGAACGATCCTCCATCATCTCATGCTTCAGCTGCTGGCGAATATTATAAATTGTCTTCATCTTTGACAAGTTAGAGGGATCATCATCTTTAATTGAAGCAATAATTTGCCTCGGTCTTGCTCCGGCCTTTGTCAATCTTTTTGTAGCGTCTACATGTTTTTGTGGTAACTTGCATGCTAAAGAATGCCCAGATGCATAGAGAGTAGGACTATGATTATGGAGGCTCGACAACTTTCTCAAGTTCCACCTATAACTTACTACTTTATATCTTAACCCGAAAAAGGGCGCTAGTTCTCTTTGTTGTTGTTGCCCTTATCTTGCCATCTTCCTTTTCCAATGACTGCAAATTTATCCTTGATTTTCCATAACACTCACAAGCAACAACAATATGCCTATTTGGTTTATATTTGTCTAACACATGAGTAGTAAACCTGACTACAAAAACTTTATTTCTTCTGGGGCTCTTATTCACACACCAATCAACAACGGCATCATGAGAATCAAACATGATATTTGTCGTGAACATACTAGTAGTATCAAATATTGGTTGTTCATCTTGTTCATAATTATTGCAATTTTCTTCTTGGGAGTGGTCACTTTGAATTGATTCTTTCATCGTCTATATATCTTCTATTTTCATGAGAAAGAAGGTAGTACTAATGTTTGATGGAATATGGAGATTTATGAAAGCTATTGTCATAGAAGTTCTTTAAGAAAGCTACGGAAAAATTGTTCAATATATTTCCATGTTTGTTGGGCATAATTCAATGAATTTTTTGTTTTAGTTTAGGAATAAGTACTTCCAATAGTTATTTTTTTTCAAGCCATACCAATTTAAATAACGTATTTAAATAGAAAATATACATCTTTCCTATTACAAAAAATTCATACTAATATTCATATAAAAGTAGTAAAGATATAATAGTTAAACCAATTTTTGCACTCCAAGATTTAACAACGTTTTAAGACCTATTAGCTAGCCTCCCTCTAATTATTTAACTCTAATAAAAACTATAAATTGACTAGTAACTCGTTACACACTAGTTATGGCATTGAGTTGAATCGATCAAATTATATTGCTCGATTTTTAAAAACCAGTTAATTACCCGAACGACTTAAAAGACCGGTCAAGTTCACCGTTAGCTGCCAACCCGACTCGTTTAAATCATTTTTTTATGGATCACTATTAACATCTTGGTCAATGGTCAGTGACATTATTTGTTCAATCATATTTTCTGCAGTTCCTTCGAATTGTGGGGTATTGGACTATGGTTATAAGATGTTCGACAAAATTGTTTTTAAGGATGTACCATGTTATCTGATTATATGTGAGTAATACTAAGCTTGTAATTCCCCCCCCCCCCCTCTTGGTCAATTCGTAAACGGACTCCTTAAGTAAGTCTACATACCATCTGAGCACCTCTTTTGATCAATTCTTAAACAACCTTCTTATTATCGAAAGTAAGGTTGCATACCATCTGAACCCCGGCCCTATTTTATGTATGACACCGAATCATAAAGTTATGCAGTCCAACAAAAAAGATGATGGCCTCCCTCTCAAACTCACCAATGTCAAGTGACAACAAGTAATATATGACTGGTGGATACAGGCATTCTCGGCCGCCTTGAATTTCAGAGAGCTGTAACCATGGGAGTTCTGGCTGCAGAAGTAGGTTCACCTTCTTAGTTATGACTTATTCAGTGTTAAAATGTAGTTGTATGAAACTGATCCTCCATGTAATGTAACACTAAATTACTCCTATATAACTTGTTAATGGTTGGCTCATATCAATATATCTAAAAACAAATTAGGCATTTTCGATATAGTTGGCAATTGCCCTTCTATGAATCTGCTAGAGGTGTTGTTATTTACCTCCTCTGTTCTTATATAAGTTACTCTATCTACCATGTCTTACAAGGAAGTACACATTTTTTCTTAAAAATAGATGGTTGGAGATATATCTGTCACCTACAACTGATATATGCTCTGCAGAATTTTATTCAAGATTTTGAATGTCAGAATTGTTTCTAACATTCTGTTCCAAAAGCTGATGCATTCAGTTCATCTTTCTATATTGAATTTCTCATATTACATTGAAAAGGCCCTTTCAGTGTATACGTAACATTTAGTGCCTGGACAATTTTCTTTATATGGCAAATCCGTAGCCTCAGCATGCGCTATCGCTATCGAATGACATTTATTATTATTCGATTTTCCCTATCCAACTGTATGTAAAGTCAATTCTTCAAATACATTTCCACATTTAATATTAATGTTAATGATAATATATACATAAATTCAGAGTTTGAAAAATGTGACCCGTAGCGCATTAAACTCATGAAAGAAATTGATTTTACGACTATAATGTTAAATTCAATTCCTCTACCAATATTTTCTCGACGAAGATATCACAAGTGCTCGCTTAAAGATAATTCTTCACGACTATCATGGGCCAGCGCTATTATATCAATTCGAAATCTATCCAATTTATTTGCCGAAAATCGGCCGCGTTATCGTTACAAAAAGAATTCAAAATGTGACATTGCCCATAAAGTGTTCAACACTTTCCATGAAACGTATTGAGAACTCATCTTCTGTTACTTAGTCATATTATTTTTGACTGATAAAATGTCCCAAATGGGACCACAAAAGTGACTTTAGTCACCTGAAAAATGCATAGCAAACCCGCGTACACGTTTTTGCTTTATTATTTGCTGTTTTTTCTTTGCTCTACTATTGTCTAAGAATCCATAAAACCAGAGCAAACCCCAAGCAAAGCACCTCAAAAAGCAATAAACTCTGCACTTTTCTCATTCTGTAACATAAAAAAACCTTCAAATTCAAAGATTTTCTAGTTCTTGGAACCTCTGCAACATCAAAAAATCATCATAGTTTGAATATTTTCTAGTTCTTGCAACCTCTGTGACATAAAAAACCATCAATTTTTGAAGCTTTTGTAGTTCTTGCAACCTCTGTAACATAGAAAAAACATCAAATTTCGAAGCTTTTCTAGTTCTTGAAACTTCTGTAACATCAAAAACCATCAACTTTTGAAGCTTTTCTAGTTCTTGCAACTTCTGTAACATCAAAAACCATCTAGGATTGAAGTTTGTCTAGTTTTTACAACCTCTGTAACATCAAGAACATTCAAATATTGAAGTTTGTGTAGTTCTTACAAGTGACAACCTCTGTAACATCATTACATCAAGAACATTCAAAGTTTGAAGCTTTTTCAGTTTTTACAACCTTAAACAGCAACAGATAAGTATTCTGAAAATGGGGTTGTGTTGTACAAAAGAAAAAAGCATTCCAATAGAATCAGCTTCTTCCGGCTCTTCTGCTCATCATCAATATATTCCAGTGCCAAAATCCCAACACCCTTCAGAACAAACCCCTCCACCACCACAACCAGCAGCACCAAACAGGCCTTTAAGGTCCCAAGTTGGACCAATACTAGGTAGGCCTTATGTTGATTTGACTACCCTTTATGATCTAGATAAAGAATTGGGTAGGGGTCAATTTGGAATCACATATCTATGCACTGAAAAAGAAACAGGCTTGAAATATGCATGCAAATCAATTGCAAGAAGGAAGTTGAAAACTAACAGGGATATTGAGGATGTTAAGAGGGAGGTTATGATTTTGCAGCATCTTACAGGGCAGCCTAATATTGTTGAGTTTAAGGGGGCTTATGAGGATGCAAATAATCTGCATTTGGTTATGGAGTTGTGTTCTGGAGGTGAGCTTTTCGATCGAATTACCGCGAAAGGGAGTTATTCTGAGAAGGAGGCTGCAAGAGTTGGAAGGCAGATTGTGAATGTGGTTCATGTGTGTCATTTCATGGGGGTTATGCATAGGGATTTGAAGCCTGAGAATTTCTTGCTTGTGAGTAGAGATGAGGATTCTCCTTTAAAGGCAACTGATTTTGGCCTATCTGTCTTCATTGAGGAAGGTAATTAGTGGCAATGTCTTGATGATTACTCTAATTTCTTGTGCATTGCTTCTTTGTTAATTACTTAATTACATTCATTCATCTTCTTGAATGGTTTGTTAGTTGATTTGTCTTTAAAATGATGAACTTTCTTGTCACAATTTGCAACAATTTTTGTCTCTGCAATTGAATTAACCTAGATAGTACTGAGATTATGGCTTTGCTTGGGATAATTTAGTTCTGCATTTGCTGCAACATTACTTGTTATTGATGTTCGCCACCGCTTTGAAATAGATTGACGTTACACACTGTTAATTCAACCTGCTTACTAACACTTGGATTGACAGTATATGTATGACAAAAAATAAAATAGAAATAAATAGTGCAGAATGTCAAAAGATACAAAGATTATTTGGTCTGGGCCAAGCAACGTCACCACGCTTCGTGGCGTTGACCAGAAAGAAATTCATTATAAGATACAAATCATACTTTTAGGCCCTCGCACGTCTCTATATCTTATTTACTATCTATGAATTTCACTGCGCTTCTCCCCTAAATACATCCCTCACTTTCACCTCAACCTGCGATCTCCTCGCTTGATTTATAATTACAACTTGCTTTCTGTTTAAGTAATCATATTCACGCTAAGAACTATATAAACTACATCACTAATATTTTATGTATAAAACTCATGATATAGTTTGACATATTTGTAGTAAAACTATAAAATAAATAATATGCCTCACCTTTCTCACACTTCATGGACGCACTGCACTTTACGCTTGAATGACGACAACGCTCTCTTTTATAATGTAGGCAATCTAGGGTTTTGGGTCATAAGGTAAGGTATTTGATTTGGGTCTCAAAAGAACTTTCCTTTAATAAAATGCAGTCCCTACGATCCATCATCACATATGCCCCAAAGAACTCTCGATCTCCAAGAAAAACATTTTATACGTCTGCAGCCAGCTTGTCAATCCAACTATCAGAATATCTGACATGACAATCGCAGCACTCATCTACTACGCCACAATAGAGCAAGAATTGCAGTGTGAAGCTGCATTGTGCTCATTTCGATTTGGCCCAACATATCCAATGTATATGAATATACAAGTTTTTACTCGATAAGACATGGAAATATAATTCCTAGTTATTGGAGATGAAAAAATTGTCGATTTCTTAGCGTTATTCGATCATGTTTAAGAGGCTTTTAGATAACGTCTTATCTATGTAAGAAGAAATTGAAATACATCACAATCAACTATAAGGCTTTAGCTAAATCTGAAAGTAAGCAACATACTGTAGGTTATATTGATTGAATTTGAACTTAAGTGAGTGGTAAAAGCATATTCTTAGTGGAGTTAGATGTGATTTTCAGTCAACTTGACCAAGTCAATTGAAACTGACAAGCCAAGTGAGTCAATGAAATTATTTGTTTTATATTCACATGAAAGGAAGACTTTGAAGGAATTAGCTGATAATTTGGTGAGTCTGATTGAGATAGGTCAATGTGAAGTCAAGACCTAATGGAAATCTAGTGGCATAAAATCCAATTCTTTATGTTAACATATTACTAGTAATTTATCACATGAAGAGATGGTAATGTTCTTGTTTGGAGTACAAAGTATTTAAAAAATCACACCAATCATACATTATGCAGTAAACTTTGAGGGGACTTTACTAACTAATTCAACTTAATGTTCTATTTATCGAAAACGTGGAAAACTTACATAAGAGCTCAACCAGGCTCTTTGGACTTCTTAGTCGGATATTTACTTATCAGAAATTCGATCATATTTTTCATAATAGACACGATTGGGATCTGTAAGTTAGATTGGATAATGTAGTTTGAGTTTATCAAAAAAATTGAGTCCTTTCTGATTTCTCAGCTGATACATATAATTATCTGCAGGGAAAATTTACAAGGATCTAGTGGGAAGTGCATACTATGTAGCTCCTGAGGTTTTACATCGCAAGTATGGGAAAGAGATAGATCTCTGGAGTGCTGGAATTATTCTTTATATTCTTCTTTGTGGATTTCCTCCATTTTGGGCGGGTAAGTCGGATTTGAGTTTATACAATGGCAGAAAAGGTTCTCCTCTTTCCAGTTTTCACCAACCATTTGAAAATATCATTCATATTTTACAATTAGATGTTTCTTTAGTACAAAACTATTATAATTGGCATCACATTATTTCAAAGGAATGAAAATAAAACTAATATGAGATTTCTCTTAATGTTTTACTAAAATACTAGTGAAATCATACTCCCAGGGTTGTTAAATTCCACGAGGCATTACCGCCAACAAGTAATGAACGATGTTAAAAAGGAAAGTACAACCATAAGACCAGTAACATACATACATCTCATTTTAGAGGTCCAGGTTGTGGTACATGAATAGCCTTTTGCTGCTGAGCACCTTTACACGACACTCCAATATTATCTCCTGGGACTTTAGTTGTTCTCCTAACATTACTGGAAAATTTAGACCTTGTTGCTATTTGTTGTAGTTTTGGTTATTGTATGAACTAAGGCTTTTTTTGTATGAACGGCAGTTTATTAAATTATAATCTACTTTATGATAATCCTTCCCATGGATTAATTTACCATGTCATGATGGGTAACTCCTTTACCAGAGACGGAGAAAGGTATCTTCGATGAGATACTTAAAGGTCACCTTGATTTGGACAGCGCTCCCTGGCCTTCTATATCTGCTGGTGCGAAGGATCTCATAAAGAAAATGTTGGTGATGGACCCCAGAAAGAGAATTACAGCAGCTGAAGCCCTGGGTAAGTTTGATCAAGTTGAAAAGTGAAGTCTCATAAATTTAATAGACGTCACTAATATCTCTAACGGCATATCCTGCTATGCTAAGAGAATGAACATTGTGCTCGTTCTCTATGGTTCTAGTCGTGGCAATTTGATTCATCATTTTATATGAGGGTATAAATTACTGTTGCAACCTGTTAATTCTGACTTTAACTAGAATCTTGATATGCAATAGAACATCCATGGCTAAAGGAGGGCGGCGAAGCATCAGACAAACCAATTGACAGTGCAGTTCTGATCAGAATGAAGCAATTCAGGGCAATGAATAAGCTGAAGAAACTTGCTCTGAAGGTACAATAAATGTTGCACAATTTTCATATTTTGTAAAATTAAGTTCACTGAACTCATTTTCAGTAAACTTTATCTTTCGTAAGATTGTAGATAAGAGAAGTTGGAAATGAGGGTCTTCATTAGTATTTCTATATGTATATGCTTTCATGTTCTTCTGCCCTTGCTTTTGGCTGTGCGTCTTCCAAGGTGCTAGTTTGATAACTTGAGTATGAGTTGCTTGTAGGTTATTGCTGAAAATCTTTCTGAGGAAGAAATCAAAGGATTGAGACAGATGTTTAAAAACATTGATACCGATGGAAGTGGTTCAATAACCTACGAAGAACTGAAAGATGGTCTAGCTAGACTAGGATCCACGCTTACAGGAGCAGAGATACAACAGTTGATGGAGGCTGTAAGACTAAACCTTCAGCCATCTCTTTTTCATTCCATAAGTTCATTTATGTAGTCATGAAATTATTCAAAGTAGCGGTATTGGAACTTGGAAGAGAACTGTGTTGTGTCTCTATGTTACTTCAGATTCCTCAATTAAGGATCTTTACTTTTTACTCGTTTTACAGGCAGATGTTGACAAAAGTGGGAGTATAGACTACATTGAATTTATAACGGCAACTATGCATCGCCATAGACTTGAAAGGGAAGAGAATTTGTTCAAAGCATTTCAATTTTTTGACAAGGATAACAGTGGGTATGTGTCTCATTCTTTATTTATCTCTTTATTAATGGAAGATTGTAATAAGGCCAGAAGTGTTCAGGCAACTTACATACCACTTTGAATGTATCATTAATAATTATGCATAAAGTAGGGCTTTGAATCAACTGAGAGAAAACATGCCCTTAAGTTTTTTAGACTTGAATAGTTCTTTGCTTCTATCCATCTGAGAGTGTAATGTATGAGGGATCATCAAGCTTAACCTCGAAACCTGATCAAACATTTTCAAGTCGAGCTGAAATGAGCCGAGCTGATATTTGATTGCTCAAGTTCAAATTGATCCCATAAATCGAATTTTCGGGTTGAGCTAGATAGTTGATACCAGTTTAGCCCTCTTCCAAGACTTATTGAAGAGTCACTCTCAAAATTAGTTTCTTTGCTTCTTAGCCTACTATTTGTACCAACCATTTTCCTCTGACAATTTCTTGTTCGCCATTTATCAGTTTTATTACAAGAGATGAGCTTAGAAGTGCTATGACTCAGTATGGGATGGGTGATGAAACTACCATAGATGAGATACTCGATGATGTCGATACAGATAAGGTAAATTATTGTGTAATATATTTCCTTTGAACTATGTGATGAGGATGATGCTAATTCTTTGTTACTCAGGATGGCAAAATCAACTACGACGAATTTGTAACGATGATGAGAAAGGGAACTGTGGATGGAGAAGAACATCATCAAAGATCTTTGATTGAAGCTGAAGAGTCATAATTTTATACTTTTCTTGCATTTTCTTCTATTGCATTTGCAACTACTGTACAAACAATACTATGGGTGCTCTTTGATAATACAAGAATGGCCCTCTGAGAGTTTTATTAGTTATATGATGATTTAATGATTCTAAATTAATTTGAATCTTAATTAAATTGTATTGAAAGGAGTTCTACATTGGGATTAAATTTGCAAAATTCCACTACTATGTACTTCCTCTATCTCTAAATCCTTGATTATTTAAACAAAAAATATTTTAACTATATAATTCTACTTTTTTATCCGAATTGATCATTACACTTTACGATGAAAAGTGAAACTTTGTAGGTTCAAAAGTGTAAAGATGGTGTAAAAGTATCATTAAAATCAAATATGATCACGTAAAACGAATCAACATTTTGTCTTTGTAACTTCATTACTACCCTTCTAAAGAAAGACAATGTATAAGAATATATGATAGAGACACTTCTTATAGTAACCTAAAAAAGTTTCAGTTTCATCAAGGTATGCAACATCTTATTCTCTTGCACTGCTACTTTACTTTGTTGGTGATTTAGATGATTATGAGTTTAGTTATATACAAAGTAAGAAGTCAAACCATTTAACAAATAATTTCACCAATGTAAAATCAATAGTAGAAGTTGCACAACTTGAACTACCAACAACAATCAGTATATTGATATAGCCTATTGTCACTATAGTCGATTCTTTTATAACAGATACATCAGACTCGACTATTTGTCGAGATTAAACTTGCTGCAATACCTAAATACATGATCACATGAGAGAGATGGTGCATCAACAAGGTAGAGTAAAACAGCTAAGTATCTGAAGCAATACAGGCAAATCAAACACTGATGCACCAATCTGAAGATATGGAAAGACTATAAAAAATTACAACAATTAGACAAACCTGCACAAAGTTCACTCCCGAATACATCAACGGCGATTAGGATCAACTCTCTCCTTCTCAATCTGCTGCTTCTGCTTCTCAACTAGCTTGTCGATAGCCGCTTGGACAGCATCATTTCCACCAATAAGTAAACGATTTATGACTTCCGGATCTGTCTCAAACCGGGACGCCTCAAACTCTTTTCTAGCATTTTCCCTCAATATATCCCTCCAAAGAACACCTTTTGAATCAACCCATGTGAAGAATCGTGTGGCACGTAAAATATCTCTGTATAAACTCAGTGCATCGCGGCGAGTGGTGGTCAGTTGTTGCCGAGTTAAGAGCTCTTTTTCATCGCCGTTTAGGGTGCTTTTCTTCTTTTCCGTTTTATCTAAGTGCCTCTCCAATAGCTCCTCCACCGTGTCGGGTCCATGGTGGAAACAAAGGGGCCGGTGGTGAAGAAAGAGATTGGTGACGGAGTTTCGAAGGGCTCCGGAGTTTGTAAGCCTAATGATCATTTAGCAATTGGGACGTTTGATGAAAATCGAACTTCTGCGCTTCCTAGCTATTATGACACAGAAAACAAAAAACAATATTTTATCACTTCATATCAATGGAATTTCATCAATAGATGATTTCATTAAACATCTTCATAAATTAAAATGGATCATCACACTATCTACATTTCTTCTCTATTATGAAGTAGTAGATAGTATTTACACTTCACTCATGGGTCAATTCGGAAACAACATCTTTTCACACACATCGAAAGTCTGCGTACTATTACTATCCGAACTCCCCCCTCGAAATCTCGCTTTGGCTAAAGACATTAGTACATGTTGATGATTTCATTAAACAATTAGACATATGAGACGAAAGTGAACATGGTTTTTATTACACCTAACAATTACAAAAATAATTGTACTCCTCATTATACCAATCAATCAAGATTGATTTTTTATTAAACCTTTTGCAAGCATTTCAGCATACATATAAGCTACAATTGAATCTAACACTACAATCAAGATTGAATATTTTTTTGGGTAATCAGACATTTAAAAAAAAATTATTATCACTAACTTGTAATAACTAATGAATTATTCCAATTGATTTAGTTTACATACCATCTAATTTTGGGTAATAATGCAAATTTTACAAATAAATAAAAACTTATGTGAATTAATGATACATGATTAAATATAATAAATGGATGAAAGGGACAAATTTGCTTACCTGTGAAATGGTCTAAAATTGTTTCCCACCGAATTTGCAGACTTTGGTACAAGTTTTTGGTAATAATTTGAAGATGTTGAGGTTGCAATGTTGTCTGAATTATAAATCAGGTGAATATTACTCCCTCCGTTATTTCCATTTTCACTTTAGATAGTGATCAATCTTAAATTTTCACTAGATATTGTCGTGCTATATTTTTCGTTTAAAGATCGTCTATTTTCGATTTTCTGATAATTATATTTTTTGCAATTTGATGATTGTGTATATTTTATTATATCAGATAATACTACGAAATTATATTAATCTAAAAATATATTTCCATTGATGTATTTTTTTATCAAATATTATACAACACAAACAAATATATATTTGGCCAAAGCTTTAAAAGACAACTATCAAGACGTCAAAAGTGGCAATCTTAAGAACGGAGGGAGTAATATTTGATGAAACTATATTAATGGTAAATACATTTCAAATTCTACATCGATATATTGCTCATCAAATATACGATACAAATAAAAATATCTAGCTGATCAAAGCTTAAAAAATTGTAACTATCAAAAGAAAAGCGACAATCTTGGTGAACGAGGGAGTGGATTTATTTAACCAAACCAAACCTAGCCTTTATCCGGAGTCCCAATTAAATTTATTTCATTATACGAACACGACGCTCCAAAAGCCATCTATCGGGTCATCATCCCATCCTCAAGGCTTCATGAACTTGTACTCAACATACCTATCCAACTCTTCCAAGCAGAGACTTACCCTCGCTTACGCTCATTCCGCGATTATCATAAATTTTCCACATCTTCTAACTAGTATATTTCTGTAGACTTGCATCGCCTTCTTGCTACTTAATTGTTATTATCTCAAACAATCTCCTCCACTCTCCTCAATTAAAATAACCCCTTCCTTCTCATCAATCACTTCATTTCCATACATGGAATCTCCCTCAATTTCTCCTCACTGGAAGTCTTCTCCCTCATCTATGTATGTTTACAAATTGACTTAATTTCATTATAAGGAAGCTAAGTTTTGAACGTTTTATATTGGCCCCTAAAATGGAAATATGTTTCAAACGCTAACTGCCCCATAGTGTCAATAATTTATTGACAATTATAACCTTCTATATAAACAACTTAAAAATTGTTCGTCAACTTATAATTTTATTGCGCTCAAATTTGACAAGTACCATAAGGTTACAATCTTGTTCATAATATTTAAAATTTCCAATTTCCAAAATTCATGTGAACAATAATATATGTGGTATTTTAAAAAGAAAGATCTGAGGGTAACAATTGCCCTAATAGATGGAGCCATATATGTATTTTTATGATGTGAAATTGTGAATAAAAAAATGTGAATGGTTAAATGTCTGTTTGAATTTGGATAAATCATAATGAAGATAAACAACGTACTTTGTTTATTACGGAGTACCTGATGAGTTATCTAGACTTCCTAGAAATTAAAGAAATAAGTCCTTATCATGTTTTTGTAATATATAGGTCATCTAAAGAAAATTCAATTTACCTAGCTCAACCAATTAGGAAAATTTTACATTTTGACTGTGGTCCTCGTTAATGTTTACGTGTTTGAGGGTTCAACCCAACCCCAACGTATCTAATACGTTGGTGAACGAAATTCCACCAAGTCTCGACTCTTGAACGTTGGAAAGTTTAAATTTATTAAGATTTTTTTTTGTTAATTAATAGTTCATTAATTATTAAAAATATAAATTATATCATTTTATAAAAAAACATTGGTACATTTTAATTATTATGTATCATGTTCTAAAAAACAAATTTGTTACTATCCATTCTATAATTTTAATTTTATCTCATAAATAACTGTAATGCTTGTTCGACTAATTATATACATACTAATTACGCAGATAATACTTAATCATAGTTTTTTTTTATATCATCTTAAAATAGAACATTTAAGTAATGCATAACCCTTTTACATTGAAACTAAATATATATATAGATTAATTAACATGAATCGTAGCCGTTCTCACCTTCTCTTCAACCATCATAATTCATGAAGAAGTAACCATTGCGGAACAAGTAAACAAGGCAAGAACGAGTAATTATTCAATGGATCATGTAGCATATTTAGACCTCTGCATTAAATAATTGGATAATAAATTTCAACAATATATTTTACTTGTTTAAGGTGTGCGAAGACACATGTTATCAATATGTAAGACCAACTACAACAAGAAGTTAAATTAAGTGTTAAAAATATGTCAACTTGTTAATTTGTGCCAATCATCTGATGTTAAGTTGTCTATAGGCAACATGTGCTAAATTGGTGTAAAGTGGGCCCCACCAGAAAAAGAAATTAAAAATTATATGACATCCCATAATGACGTCTCCTCATTAGGATATTCTCAAAGCCTCAAAAATATTAACGTGGAACATCAGCATGCATGCATAGATCTTATCAATTTATTTTTTTGTAATTATTCATTGACCACACATTTTTTACAAACTCTATAAAGAGAGGTTGATTTTATTTCATCTGAACATCAAATAGAGGTTGATTTATTTTGGCAAACTCTATTTGAGATCAAGTACTCCTTATTTTAAGTATTTTTTAGTATTTAAACCTTATTTTTTTCACATTTTCATTCTCTTTTTTTCTTATAATCTGTGTCTCATTGGTCTTACACAAAACTATAATTTTTCTCTAAATTATAACTTTCCCAACCGACCTCATAATCTTAATGTGCAACCTGAAAATCCAGATCCTCGTAATATTGGGCCGCAACCCAATTTTCAAATGCCATATGATGCCACCAAATTTCTAATGCACATCAGATAATCTTTTCCTCATATGACATATGGTTAACAACCAGCTCCTGGAAATAATTATGTTCCCTCCCCTAATATGAACCGTCTTAACACTGACCCAAATAATTATCAGAACACATCCCATTTCAGTAGTGGATCAACTGATATCCCCGAATTTTCAAGTCAGGTTTCTTTGGGAAATGCTGATGGAGATACTCCCCATAGTTTTGTACCAGAAACTCAAGAATTAGGTAAGAGGACACAATATGCAAGTCGAGCAATCAAGAGAATAAAGTTTACTAACTCGTTGCTTTCTGCTAGTAATGATATGAATTCTTGGGACAATCAAAAGAGCAAGCATTTCTCTGGGAAAAAGTTGCAATTTATTTGAATGAGATCGAACTTTGAAAATGGAACGAAGAAAGTCAAATGAAATGTCGTTGTCATTTTTCAAAATCCAACGCAGATAAATACGTTTGGTCGGGTTGTTATCGCATCTAACCATCAAGCATAACGGTTGTCCCACGATGACTACATATCCCGGCGCTGAGTTGTATTCGAGAATGAAAATACAAGCGTTACTGTGGATTCAAGAAGTCGTTCATTCATCAACCCAAATATATCATGCTGCTAATGGGTCTGGTAGTACTGATCGAAAAGAAAGTGAGCGGCATTCTTCACTTCTTTACTTGTACGCCCGTAGGTAGATGTCAAGTAAGAAGAATCTGTTATCATGGTAAATCATCCACTTCAAGAAAATCTAAAATCTCCATGGAGCAAGAGTTCTCTAATCTATCAATCACAGAAAACTTGAAAAGTCAAGTGAGTATCAGATTCCGCGATGCCGAATAGCGCTGCTGCTACTTTCACCCCTCATGTGCATGCTCAAGGTGGACGAAACCAAATATTCATGCAAGACCAGAACTACGTGATAGGGCTCAACATATTCATCAGTTAAGGATCTCATCGAAGCATTATTTGGCAAAAGCCTGGAACAACCCCTAATATATTTAAATTTTTAATTTTCAAAGTTCACCCATGTTTAGTGTGATTTTATTGTAATGCTTTAATCATTTACGTACGCTTGGGTTTCCGTTTGATTAATATTATCGTGTGTTGTTTTATTTTCTAAACTAATATATTTTCTAAATTTACATTGAAATAAAAATAAAAATATATATTATTTATTAATTAATAATATTAATATTCATAATTACAAATATATGATAAATAATAGTAATTATAAAATAATAGTATATGTAAAATATGATAGAGAATCTAATAAATAGCGTGGTAGATAAGGTAGGTTGATATTGATGAAAGAAATGTAAAAAATTTATTTGACTGGGCTAATGAGTCAGCCTCTATGCTAACAATTACATTCAACTACGTTATCACACAATATCTGAAGTTATTATTGCATCAATCATAAACATTTGAAAGATATACTCAAATATTTATGTGAAGAATGTTTAGTTTCAGAGCAATATACTCAAATCATACACATTTGAGTATATATATCGCCGAATCGAAAGATGCTAGCACACAAGCAGCAAGATATAGTGCTGTACATCTTTTACCAGTAGAGCTCAGAAGCTATCGTGCTGTTAAATTATAAGCAGGTATAAGCACAATCTAATTTTACCGAAAGAAAGTGTCAAATATTTTCTAGATGCTGGGATTACACCATTTACCATTGACTTGAACAATTGCTTTCAGGTTGACTAAATCACCAATTAGAGCTCAGGCGGCTAAATTATATACTTTCTTGATGAGTGTAAGTTACTTCACTAGTGTACTACAAATCGTCTTGCAAAAAAATAAAATAAAATAGTATACTAATCATCCAATTAATTTTGAAATAAAAGGGCTTAATTGATCCTTGATGCTCATAAGCAATAGTATGATGAAACTTACTTCTTACAAGTCCAAAATTAAGTTTTCCAAGTTTTTACAAAAGTGTGTTCGAAACCTTGGAAGGAAAAAGAAGAAATCGGATGATGGAGTCGCGGTAGAGAAGCCACCAATTCTACCAAACACCAAAACTACGGTAGATATTGGACGAATGGTAAAAATTTCGAGTTTTGGAGAACCAATTTCGCCAAAGATTTCATGTCTAGGCCAAGTCAAGCACAAGAAAAAGTTGGCTAAAAATATTCATCTATTTTTGCATCCAAAAATGTGCCCTGCTATGGCATCAAGAAACAAGGGATCATTGATGAAGCCTACGTTTTTTCTTCCTGAATCCGCAAAGATACCATCAAACATGCGAAATGATCATATTATCACTAATGGTGTTTCAAAACAGATGCCAACAAATAAAAAATCTAGTTGTGCCCTGTCTGAAAAATGGTCCTGTTTGAATCAAATGAAGAGGTTTGCAAGTTTCCATGATGGGGAGTTTTCAGATTCTGATTGGCAAATTGCTCAATTTAAAGCAGATGATTATATGAATGAGTGGAAATGCAATTATTTTGATTGTGAAGAAGTGGCAGTGAACATTCCTTTTTCTGCTCTATCAATTGAGATAGGTGGTAGAGTTGATGATCTTCAAGATTTGGTGCCAAGGAATGAAGTCAATTTGTGGAGGAGAAGAACTATTGATCAACCAACTCCTCTTCAAATTAGGTCTTCTTGTGCATCTCTTATAGTTCATACATCTAGATGCCCATGATTCTTCTATATTTTCAATCAAATTCCAGTATCAATAGGTTGCATATAGAAAATTAGCACTACACCTAATACATCATCACTTCTAGGTGTAACATTGCGCTGAATAAAACAAAAAATATTATCGAATAAAAAGTGAATATTGATTCTATAACGTTAATTGTTTGGCCAAAGTTTAAGATATATAAAGATAATTGTGTAAAACTACAAATAAAAATTCCTTATTACCAAACTATAATTTTAGTTATATATATGTTACATCAATAATATCATATCATCTACTTCCTCCGCTAAGTTTCAAAATATGACTATTAATTTTCACTATAATATCACATAATTTTAATATATTTTTACAATTCCATTTTATTTTTTATAATCATTAAGAAATACTTTATCTAAACAATTATCTATTTCTTAAACTGACTAATAATAATTTATACTTTCATCCAATAAGTCGCATTGAATTCCTTGATACCCAAGTATTTCGGCAATAAGCTCTCTTTTCCAAGACCTGCGTGCCTTCCACTTCCAAATAAAAGGCTCACTGGCCTGACCTCCCTGCTCATGCACATCGTCTCTATCCGGACTGGACAAACAGATTGCGGAGTTTGGTTAATTGAACTCCAGAGTTGCATTGGTAGAAATATAATTCCTAGAATTACAAACATGTAGCATAAATAGTCACTTTCTTCATCACCATTAGTATGTAACCGGAAATTACCATTACGTCAATGCAAACTTTGATGATTATTTATTTATTTGTACAACAAATTGTAACTCAATCGACATTAATACACCGCTCAAACTCCATACATTAAGTATCACTTTTTTCTTTAACTCCATAAATTATAACTTTATCTTTCTTTTTTAAAGATAAAGTTATAAATTACATAAAACATGTAATATACTCATTTACCGTAATCAAAACCTCTTCGAATGTGTATTTAAATCTTGATACATTGCATCATGAAGTTTATCGATCAACTCTATATCTAAATAGCGAATTATAACATGATTTACCAAATTACCACCCAATATAACCCATTTATTGTATCTTGAATGGAAGGCTAATGCGCCAAAGTTTGAACTATAGTTTGCTCCGCCCTCATGAACGTTACATTTTGTCCGTCAGCTCAGCATAATATATAATCCATCGACACTACCAACATTCATAAATAAACATTTTCGTAGTTTCCCAAATATGCCCCAAATTTTATAACATACAATAACATCCCATATTTCCATGCATGTATAACTTTCCCCTCAAAACTATATCCAACACAACCCCCTCAATATTTTTTCCTCCTCCACCGTTACATTCCTACCTCCCCCACCACCTGACACCGGCGGAGCCACCTCTCCGCCTCTCGCCCGAAAACATAACAAATTTTTTTTAATCATTATATTCTCATGTAAAGACACGACATTGACACCACCAAGTTCAAATTTTCAATTTGTGCCTCCAATTCCATCTCAAATAAATGTAGATTATTACAATATTATTGCATCAAATATATTATTGTGATTCGATATTATCATAATTTGACACCACCAAGGGCAAATTTTTATATTTGTGCCTCCAGTTTCCACTCAAATCTACATCCAGTATTACAAATATTATTGTATTAGAGATATTATCGTGTTTCGACACACCAAGTCCAAATATTCAATTTGCTCTTCCAGTTTGGGTCAAATCTACGTCCAATATTTTTAATATTTTTGTGTTAAGAGATATTATCGTGATTTGACACCACCAAGTCCAAACTTCGATTCTAATAAACTCGTGCGTTGTGCCTCCAGTTCTGACTCAAATCTAAGTATAGTATTATTATTATTGTATTAGAGATATTATCGTGATTTGATATTATCGAAATTCGATACATCATTCAACATTTGGTTTATGTCCTGATATTATATATTGTATTAGAGATATTATCGTGATATTATCGAAATTCGATACATCATTCCACATTTGGTGCATGTCCATTGCATGATATTGAAATGGCGGATCATATTGTGGAAGAGAATGTGGTGTACTTGCATGGAGATCTTGATTTGAAGATCATCCAAGCAAGAGAATTACCAAACATGGATTTAGTTTCTGAACGTTTCAGGCGTTTCTTTACAGCTTTTGATGTGTTTAAGCTTCCAATTATTGGAAAGAAGAAGAAACATCATCATCATCACCACCGTAAGATTATTACAAGTGATCCTTATTTGACTGTTTGCTTAGCTGGCGCAACCGTGGCACGGACACGTGTCATTTCGAATTCTCAGAATCCTACGTGGAATGAGCATTTCATAATTCCATTGGCTCATCCTGTATCTCAGGTAGATATGTTGAATTTATGTTACTGTGTTTCACAAAGATTGTCTGGTTTTGAATTTTGATTATTGGATTTTTAAAGTTTAGACTCGAATATTTTATATATGTTGTATTCTCTCCATTCCTAAAAGATTGTGAAATGAGTTGACTTATTAAATTTTGAACTTAAATATATTTTAATATGTTCTATACTTTTTTTACGGAAAAAATATTCAATATACTTAACTATTAACTTAAAAAAAAATGATTCGAATCAAAATTTTATGTGTCAATCAATACTGCAAAAGCTTGTCAACGTTAATCATGAAAAAGCAAAGTAGACAATATTTGGTGTAAAATATATCAAAAGATGGCATTTCAACGTGTTCATTATTGGCGTGATAATTTTGATTCAAATCAAAGTTATGTTTGTGTTAATAAAGGCAGCAAAGTAAGTTAGTTTTGTTGAAAATCAAACTAGACTATCTTGTTTCGAGAGAGAGGTAGTCTTCTTAGAATTTATTCATTCGTTTGAATAGAAATGAGAAACTTAAATTTTGAGTAAATGCAGGTAGAATTTCAGGTGAAAGATAGTGATGTATTTGGTGCTGATCTCATCGGTGTAGCAAAGGTGCCAGCAGCAAGGATAAAGTCCGGTGAGGTTATTGAAGATTGGTTTCCTATCATTGGAGGACATGGTACAGAACCAAAACCGGAATGTGCTGTTCAATTGCGAATGGAATTTACTCCGTGTGTGAAAAATCCGATTTATAGAGTCGGTGTGGCAGAGAATTTAGGCTTGAAGCAGAGTTATTTTCCTGTTCGACATGGAGGGAATGTTACATTGTATCAGGATGCTCATGTTCCTGATGGGATGTTACCGGATATAAAATTGGATAATGAGACTGTATACCAGCATGGGAAATGTTGGGAAGATATATGTCATGCAATATTGGAGGCTCATCATTTGGTGTATATAGTGGGATGGTCTGTTTTTCATAAGGTGAGATTGGTAAGGGAACCGAGTAAGCCATTACCGAGTGGAGGGAATCTGACATTAGGGGAGTTGCTTAAGTACAAGTCACAAGAAGGAGTGAGGGTCTTGTTGTTGGTTTGGGATGATAAGACTTCGCACAGCAAATTCTTATTAAACACGGTATGGATTTTGATTTTGCAGATGTTTCTTGGCTTTGAGTTATACAGAATGCTGGTTCCAAGATTGTGTCATTACAGCTTTGATTACTAACTACTCCGTATATATTAAAATGGCAAATTAAAATTTGAATCCTGATATGGATTTTAGTTATTCATAGTATAAAATGCAGAACTGTTCATATCGATCCCGAACATGTTGTCTGTGGATTGAGTTTTTCAGACATTGACAGTAATATTTTTTTGTTAGAAGCTAAAATTTTAATCTATATTATAGGACTTTAAGTTCTGGCCTCCATCCAAATGCATTACTGACTTCTAAAGAATATTTGTTGTGTATATAATCAAATTTCCAAGATTGTTCTCCTAAATATACATAATTTAGATGGTCATACAATTTCTACTGATTGTCCGGTCAAAATGCAGGCTGGAGTTATGCAAACTCATGATGAAGAAACTCGGAAGTTCTTCAAGAACTCATCTGTCAATTGTGTGTTGTCCCCTCGATATGCAAGCTCTAAGCTTAGTATTTTCAAGCAACAGGCATGTTTTGTTCTATATCCATTTCCGTTTTCACTAATAACAAATGTGGTTTAGTTATCTCAAGTCTATCAGAAATATATTAATTCACAGTTATTATTTAAAATTTCATGTCATGAACTTATATGCTATAGCACTTCTTTGATTATTACATGAACAGTGGAAAACTTAACTGATATATTTCCCAGAAGTGATCGTGCGAGTTATGAAAAACTATCATTACCATCTGTTTAGAGTTTAAATGTTAGGAATGTATGACCAAATAAGAGAAACTATGAAAATTGTGGAGCATGAGGACCACAATTAAATGTAAAGTCTACACTTTAAATGCTCATGAGGGTCTCGTATAGTCTGGCTTATGCCACCTCTCTGAATTTACCTCCCAGTAGACACCAAATATTCGAAATAAGTCTACATTAACGAGAAATGAAGTTTCTTACCCACTTGTATTGAAGTCAGGTTGTTGGATCCCTGTACACACACCACCAAAAATGTGTGATTGTGGATACACAAGCACCTGGGAATAACCGGAAGATTTCTTCTTTCATTGGAGGCTTGGACCTGTGTGATGGCCGTTATGACACACCTGAACACAGACTATTTAAGGATCTGAAATCTATATTTCAGGATGATTACCACAATCCAACGTTTGCTGTGAGTACTTACCTCTATGTTATCCGTCACTTAATGTTTCTCATTACTGAGTGATGATGTTTTCCTGTTCTATAAGTAATCGATAGAGTTTGATCATAAAGATGTGTTTGTCACTCGATAACAAACATTAGAAATCGTCTTCAAAAGCTTTTTCGAAAAAGGATCTGGAGTCAAAAAAACAACAAGCATACTATTGACACCACACCAATATGTTTTACATATACTGAAATGTGCATATACCCTATACACATATTAGTTTGCTTTTGAATTTCATGTGTAGGTTAAAAACTCAATTATAAATAAAATGTGAGTTGCACACATTTTTGTTTAACTTGCACCTACAAGTATGTAAGTTATACATATTTATACAATTGGTTTTTGAAGTGGGGGTTGGTCTAGCACTCTAGCATTATAAATTATGTAATTCCACAAGCTTTTCCATCTCATCTTCATTCCAATAGGAAGGAACCAAGGGCCCAAGACAACCATGGCATGATTTACACTGCAGAATAGAGGGACCTGCTGCGTATGATGTCCTCACAAACTTCGAACAGAGGTGGAAAAAAGCCACAAAATGGTCAGAACTCGGGATGCGTTTTAAAAGGATTTCACATTGGCACGATGATGCTTTACTAAAGATTGAGCGGATTTCATGGATAGCTAGTCCTTCCCCATCTGTTCCTAATGATGATCCTATATTATGGGTATCCAAGGAAGACGATCCCGAAAATTGGCATGTTCAGGTACTGGTAGACATGTTATTCTCCAACTTAAATCACGAGAATTGTTTCCGATGCATATCTCAAATTTGGTCTTGTTTGTAACTTTTGGAAGGTCTTCCGATCCATCGATTCTGGTTCAGTGAAAGGATTCCCAAAAGATGCTCATATGATAGAGTCCCAGGTACAAAATTATAGTACGACTTTATTTTTGAAGATGTAGATCATGCCAAATTCAATGGAGCACACAAATTATGGCTTGCTACCTTTCTTTGCTTCATTAGGCTTACATGCTTATGAGCTTGTCAACTGACTTCCAGTTTCATCAATTTTACTGCAGAATCTAGCAATCGCCAAAAATCTGGTGGTTGATAGGAGCATTCAGATGCACAAGACCATGCACAAGACTGCTCAACACTCTCATATATATTGAGAATCAATATTTCTCTTGGATCATCATATGCCTGGCCATCCTACGACCACGTGTTTAGTTAAGGCTACTTCAAATGATATTCTTATTTGTTCAGTTGATATGCTTGCGGTTATATATGTTATTGATATGTTGATTATAACACACATGTTGAAAACAGCGTTTCTGGGTCTTTAACATCTATTATGAGTATAATAGAGGAAAAATGCAAAGAAAATGTGTTTTTACTGTCATAAACGCACATCTTCAAAACTGTTGCAGAAGTTTTGAACTAATTTTTTTATGAAACTACTTCTGGAAATGTGTAGGTGCTGATAACTTGATCCCAATGGAACTTGCACTAAAAATTGTAAGCAAAATACGAGCTAAAGAACGATTTTCAGTTTATATTGTGGTCCCAATGTGGCCGGAAGGTATCCCAACTTCTTCATCAGTGCAAGAGATATTATATTGGCAGGTACTTCAGCTTGCATACCCTTTCAGAATACAAGCGAACTTTCTGGGTTCTATAGCTAATTTAACAAGCAAGTGATTTCACATCTTTGCACTTTCAGAGTCAAACAATGCAGATGATGTATGAAATTATTGCTCGTGAGCTGAAGTCGATGCAACTAAACAACGTGCATCCAACTGAGTATTTGAACTTCTATTGTCTTGGTAACCGAGAAGATAACTTGGATGGAACATTAGATTCTTCTCCTCGAGCGAGTAATGGTGGTTCGGTAAGGACAGCTGCATGATATTTTTCTCTTTTGTTCAGTCATGCACCCTAATGTTGTTTACCTTGAAAGCAAGTTATACATTCCAATTCATATTGACTGAAAAGGGCCAGCGATTCTGAAATTGAGTAACTTAAACTGCTATCAGGTTTTAGCTTCCCAGAAATATGGACGATTTATGATATATGTACACGCCAAGGGAATGATCGTGGATGATGAATATGTTATCTTGGGATCTGCTAATATTAATCAGCGCTCTATGGCTGGATCCAGAGACACAGAGATTGCAATGGGCGCGTACCAACCACACTACAACTGGAGTAAGAAGAACAAGCATTCGCGAGGCCAGGTTAGCTTTTCAATTTTATTTTATACAACATTCCCTCTTTTGATGAGACATAAGGTTGCTGAGTGCATTCTGCTTCACCTTAAATAGGCATATCGCCTTTGCACATTGAATTTTGAGTAGTTATGAACTTCTGATGCATATTAGTGATTCTTCTATGGTTATCAGTAGTATTAAGTTGACCTATAACAGTTGTGGATCTAGCTCATTCGTGGTGGTGAACATGAACAGCTCCGCCACTGCCTATAAAAAGAATAATTCAACATTTTCCCTATTGGTGTAAATGTGTTCTCAGGTATATGGATACAGAATGTCACTGTGGGCGGAGCACATGGAAACTATAGAAGACTGCTTCAATGAGCCATGGAGTTTGGATTGTGTGAAACGTGTCAATGAAATTGCTGAAAGTAACTGGAAGAAATTCGCAGATAACGCGTTCAGCCCCCTTCAAGGTCATCTCCTAAAGTATCCAGTGGACATTTATGCTGATGGGAATGTTACATCCATGCCTGGTTTTGAATGCTTTCCAGATGTTGGCGGTAAGGTGCTCGGCGCTCAAAACTCTCTTCCCGATGCCTTAACGACATAAGTTGATGGACGGATTAGGAGCATTGGTGAGTTCTACAATATAGTAACCGATGCAGTTGATCAAACTGCAGATTTTCCAAACTTGTAAAATAGTCTATATATCATAACAATATTGAACTTTGTAACCATACCTACTTGTATTGTGGTACATGATTGTATATCATTAAGTTCATAAGTTCCTGTAATTCTTTTATTCAAATATATAAAGGAGTCGCTTAATATATATTCCAGTGTAATATTGGACATTTGAAAGTAAAAGTGAAACTTATGAGTTAAGATATCAGTCTTGGTGGATTGGGACAAACGTTTGTTTTACCATCTTTCACTCTTATTTGTAGGTGTAAAATCTTTATTAGCTTTTTTGAATCTTGATGGTTTTTGAACCGAATCGGACTTCAATTTTGTCAACAAGTTCGGCTAACACTTGTACTAGTTAGAAAATGTGAAGCTAGGAAAGCACAATAACATATAGCAAAACTAATCATTATCACACAATCTTAAATCTACAATTTGGAAAGCTAACTGATGTGCATGCCATACAACTACAATGTAGAATCTCCACAAGGGAGTTATATGATCATAAAGTAAGCATTGTAATGAAAACCAGTCAGAACCAAACACATATTTTGGTGAACCATTTGGGAGTTATATGACACTTCTCTAGAGCTTCAACTTACCGAGTCATGTCGACTCATAGTTGTGAATAGAGCGCAATCGAGGTAAAAGGGCGCGTTGCGGTAGCGCTACACAACATTGCTATAAATAGCGGCAAATAGCTGTTAATAGCGGATTTTTGGAATTTCATCGTTATGGGTCGCTAAACGCTATTCACAACTATGTGTCAGACTGCAACATTTTTATCCAATGTAACTTTCTGTACCACTGATTTCCCCTCCACTCACTGATCCGTGTCTTTCACTTCAACATTTTGGGCATCATTTTCCCCATCATTTACATCTTTCACTACACTATTTTCAGCACTAGAGTTCCCTCCGCTGCTCCCATTTAGCCTAAGACATTCATTTTCTACTTCAATGTTTAGGACGCTAGAGCTCCCATTGTTGCTCCTCGCAAGCAAGTCTTGTGGTTCAGCCTTTTCTTCTCCAGTACATGCACCAATACGTAAATCGGGGTAGTTATGATGGTTCAGATAATGCAACCAAAGAGCCACAGTCCCCTCCTTGCGTTCCGTTGATGCAATATGAGGGTAAATGTACTTCGACTTGAAGTCCTCGGCTTCCTTTGTGTACCCTTTCATCGATACCTCTTCATGACTATCTTTCCATTTTTTATTATATGGAGTGAAGAAGCATTCATCCAAGTACAAACCAACCTCTGGAGCCACAGGCACATTGATTTTCACATCCCTGAGATTAGTTTAAGATCAATTCAACAAAACACATATAGTTAACAAATACTAGAAGGTACAACCGAAAAACACACCAATGAACAAGTAAACTTACTTCCGAAAGGCTGTCTGAATCAGTGTCTCAGGCGCAATACCTCTCATAATCACCACAGCAAGACCGATCATTTTCCGTATCTGATGAAGCAAGAAACTCTGCCCCACAACCTCACACTTCACAAACTCAATCCCGTCAACAGTAACTGTGGTGTTCGCACTAAACGAGACAATATATCTCTTGGCAGAAGGATCCTGAGCCGTTATTCGAGAAGTAAAATTATGGAAGTTATGTGTCCCCTCATAATACCTCAACACCCTATTGAATCTCTCCCTCTCTTTCTCTCCATAACAAAACTCACTCTTCTTCCCTTCCACCACTCCCCCATCTTCATTAAAACAGCAAACATTACTTTCATCGTGTTGTTCTTCCTCATCTTTCATTTCTTCCAATTTATCACCAACAACATTTCCCAAAGAACTCACACATTCTCCTTCATTTCGCAACTGATTCAACCCACCCCCACTGTTAGACAAATTGCCCGACTCCAAATTTCCATCTCGACATCTATTGATCGACAAGTTGCCAGACTCAAAATTTCCATCTTCACACCCCCTCTTCGACAAATTACCCGACTCAAAATCCCCATCTACACACCCCCTCTTGGAAAAATTGCCCGACTCAAACTTCCCATCTACACAACCATCACTCGACTCAGAATTTCCATCTTCACGCCCCCTCTTCAACAAATTGCCCATTTTCCCCAAAACCCTACCCACATTCCTCCCACTCCCCAAACACTCCACACAAACGCCATCCCCAACCCCATGCGCCTCTCCATCAAGCGCGAAAACCGGGACCAAATACACATACCTCCTCCTATCACAAAACCTCTGCGCATTAAACGCACCCGGAACCCGCTTAAACCCGAACACCCGAATCTGATCAGGCAGATTCGAATTCAATTTCTCAATAAACCCATCGGGACTAACATAAAACCGGCCAGAACAAACTTGCCCAACCGCGCTTACGCCTTTATCGGTTCGGGCTGATCGGGCCCAATCGAAGGAGTTGGGGTGGGGGAGGGAGGGTAGTGCTCCGGAGAGGAAGAGGGCGTTGAAGATGTCGGCTTCGATGGTTTTAGCGCCTGGGTTTTACCTTGGTAGTTTGCAGTTTGTGAATGGCGATTTTGCGGCGTTTGGAGGTGGAGGTGGAGGTGGCGGTAAGGTGGCGGGTTTTAGTTTTTAAGCAGTGTCCATGCAAGAGATACTTGAATTTCTTCTTTTTTTTGCAGGTTTGAATATTTTGGGAGCTGATGAACAAAAACAGCAGTCAACGATCGGGACCAATATACACATTCAAACAAAAAACTAAATGCAAAATGACTGCTTTGCCCAGCAAACTGCTCCATGCTTCGTTTATAACAAACGAAGCTTTCATATTAATACAAACAAATGGAAGCTTTATTTCGCCAGAAGCACAACAGTTTAATACGCTTCAAGACAACAAGCTTCCTATTTCGTGTTTATAAGAAACTAAACTCAGTTTAATTCGCTGTTAGCTAAGAAACATGTTATTAGATTGTTTGTTTTCATATAAACACATTCCTTATAAAATACAAATAATTAACTGGTATTTAAAGAAAAAGCAAATTAATTACATAATAAATTAAATAATTAATTATATAAATATGCATTAAATTATTAATTATATAAGAATGAATTAATAATGATAAAAATGGCTAAAACATGTTGCCTAGGCGTACGCCTTGATATCTCGGCGACGGCGATAATCAATCAATCCACAACCTCGATACCAAATGTTACATGTTCCTATCTTCGCTCCCATTCCTTCTCATTAGTTGCCGATACGACCCGGGCCCAAGTTGTTTGAATCCCTCCGCAAAGATCCGGCAGGTTCCATTGAGACAACGCTTCCGCTAGAACACATCGCTTCAATGTGTCAGAGACATGATGGTGCCTGGATCTGTGGAACACTTTAATGCTGGGTATTTATCAAAGCGAGATCCCGATCCGCACTTAATGACCAAATTATATATTCCTCGCAAAGAGTACCTAGTCACAGAAGAAGAGCGCCGCAAAGGCCGAACTAATTTATGAATCTCATATTTAAATTAATCAGAATTGTAAACTAAACTAAATATTGGGGAATGTATCAGAATAAACTACTAAACTTAAACTAATGCTGCAAATTGGGTGGATAAACTTATGAATGTGCCGATACAGACGACTTCACCTAACAAGAGTATTCTATCCAAATAATAAATTTATCAACACTAGATCCAATTTCGTTAGCTCCAGATACCGTCGCAAGGTCGCTGGTTCACCGAAAGTTCTCGGCTTAATTAATCCTATGTCATCAAATAAATTAATTGCCTAAAAACTCAAGTCACAAAGCGAACTATCGAACCAATCAACTGTCAAGACACTGCATAACAACCCACAATAACTAATCGCCGATCTATTACGCCTTCCTTTCATTTATACATAATACTCGTGGACTTCTATAAAGAACTGGCCGATTCTAGAACAATCGAATCAAATTAAGTTCAATTGATTAATACTACAATTATAATAACTCCAAAATCCTAGATAAAAAATACACCGCTGCTTATATCAAACCCCAAGATGACAAATTTAGCTACTACTGCATCAATAATTCATAAATAATAATCTTGAAAGCATAAATTAACCAGCATTTAACAAAGTTAGTAGTAAATATTATCAATCATTTTCAACTAATCGATAAGAAAAGAGTATAATAAGTTGTTGTCGCATATGTTGCTGCTGAAACTCTGCCGAAGAAAAGTGAATGAATTAATTTAATATTCAATTTCAATAATTTTACATAAGAAGAGAGTATAATCTCATTTTTATTTTCGATGACTTTCAGATAATCGGCCAATCTTTTTTTTCCTTTTTTCAATCGTAATTTTTGTCAATCCCTCTTCTTCCGAAAATTAATGACCTACCACACTTCTTTTTAAAGATTTTCCTGCCTAAATTAGCATATATTTCCCAAATAATAATAAAAATACCTAATCACATACACATATAATATTTTTCAATTAAACAATCAAACAACCGAATTATGAGTAATAAAGCACTCAAAATCATCCTAAAAACACAAATATTTGCTAATCATGACAAGTACTTGCGGGCCCTTCTCCTAATAAATAACGCTCGATTCCATGTCAAACTCACGTGTAATTTTCTTCTCTCTCATGTTCGAGGAAAGCAGTAACATACCGTGAAGGTTTTGTTTGTACTGCCGCTCCGACAACCTCTAGTAGTGCCACATGCTCAAGTATAGCGCAACGTGAACATTATCACTGGTGATACGTGACAAGATGGCACGGGAGGTCACATCAAATACCACATCTCCCAGCCGACAATCCCTAATACTCAAAGTATTTATTCTTTTGCAAAAGAAACAAAAATTTGTAAAGGTATCTCAAGTTTCTTTCTATAATTTAGTCCTCGACTACAAACCGAAGAATCGACGCTTCCCTTTTGTCCACAAGCTAACTTCTGACCGCCAATGTAATGCTCCACGCCACGCCATACCAACATGTTCCTAAAGTTCTTTTCTCGTCCCGAACCGCCTGGATTACTAAATTAATTTCATGCCTAAAATTGATCTTCCTAATTTTCATTACTAACTGAGCGCCGCGTATAATTAAATGGAGTTGATTTGATCAGAATCGGTAAATTGGGTTTCATCGACAATAAATTTCAGAACTATCGAGATTGGTCAAATCGTAATTGGTTGATTCGAATTACACAACATTCATGCGTAATCCAGACTGCAAGAATGTAATTAAAATCACGTCATTAACCAACACGTAATTTCCATGTTTATAAGAAAACAAACAAAGAAATTCCCTGTAAGAAAACAAGCAATATAAGAATTGCCGCTCTACTTACAAGCTTTAGATAATTTGCTTCTTTTCACGGTCTCCCAAGTTGCCTCGTAAAATGACTTGATTTGACAACACAACTTTCACTTAACCCATTAGAAATAACTCATCTTTCCCCATATTTGTTTAAACAAGCGAATTAGCTCATGCTTGTTTAAAACCGAATTTGCTCCTATGTTTGTTTCTAAAATGCTAAATTATCTTTGTCATATATACTAAAGGTTGGCTTTGTCAGTTTTAGTTAATAAATACTCAAATCATTTCGATTTTGAATTTTAATCCTTCATATATTGTAGTCATCTGAAATACTACATTCGTTTCTTCTCCATCTCAACTCCATTTGTGTTGCAATAAACAAGTTATTTAACGCGTAAGTATACCATTTCATCATTCGCTTTTCTTCTTCCGCATGATCATGTATATTACGCTAATTTTGTCTAATGTTTGTTAGAAAAAGAACTAAAAACTATATGTTTGTTTATAATAAGTGAATTTAGCCCATGATTGCTTCCATAATAATGACTGATCTTACGCTTATTACAATACCAAAGACGTGAAATTATATGTTAGGTTTTGATTTTCAAATTATATGTATTAATTGAGATTATATGTATTAATCGAGATATTATCACACCAGAATTGAAATTATATCTTAAATATAGAAATTATTGAGATGGTGTATACTAAGATAGTTATTTATCACCAAGTTGTTATGATAGTTATTTATTATGAAATTATTTTGATGTTAATATTTATTAAATTATTGTTAATATTTCTCAAATTGTAGTCAAGAATTAGTTTCTTCTCCATCTTATTCTAATTTTTGTTCGCTTTGGGATCAACAAGTCATTAAACAAGTAAGTATACTATTTCATTTACTTATTTTATACATTTAAAGTAATATTGAATTAGGATCAAGAAAAAGTACGTGTTAAATTATTGTTGAAATTCAAGCCACGGTTAATCGTTGTTAGTAAACAAGGAATTTGTAGCCAATATCAGCGAAAACAGTTTCAATCAGAAATTTTACGATTATAAGGAACAAGTCAATCTGCGCCATGTTACATTAAATAAACTTTTTTTTATTGTAAAAGTAATCTAACGTGTATCATGATCATTAAAGAAAATCGATTTTCATAATTAATGCCATTAATTTAAATTATTGTTCAATTTGTGTTAATATTTTTCAATTATGTTAATTGGGTATTTAAATACATGATGTAATTATTCAAATTATGATTGTAATAAGATATTAAAATTGTTATACAATTTTGGTTAACTTTTCACGCATATCGAAGGCAAACAAACGAATTCTTTCTGTGTTTATAAGAAGGGTGTTTACTTTTCCATGTCTATAATGAAACAAGTTTAATTTATTCCATGTCGATGCAAAGAAGACGTTATTTTGTTGTTTTTTAACAAATCAAGCTAATTTTGTCCATGCCGCTAGGCAAGAAATTATTGGCGATGGTCGATCGCCGACAACGAGTTGATCGGAATGTTCGACTGCATTAATGCCCGATCCGAAGGTAAAGAGATAAAATGTTATAAGAAATAATTCGAAGTCATCCGCTGTCGAGATCTGTTAAAGTAGGACTGCCCACGACCTAGTCGCCGCCGACGCGGAAAGAAGTCGAACTTGAAGTTTTTCTCGCTTAGACTGTATACTAATGAGCCCATGTCTAACGCTCCAAAAACTGTACTCGAGGCTTAAAGGTCATCTAGCGAAGCCGCTGAAGATCCGAATGGTTCAAGCGAGCCCTATTGACGCAAAACAGTGGACAGAAAGAACAAACCGCTGCCAATGCCCCGATAATGAAAATTGGGTAGGTCTTGTCAATGCGTCTGGGATCGCTCATGTCCCAGATATAGTGTTCCAGACACCAAACTCGTCTTTGGTCACAACTTTCATCGAAATGTATGTCTGCAGACGAATCCCTTCCATATGCTCATGAAATGACAATTACTTTGCACGATGTGCACGCTATCTTGGGAATCTCAATTATTGGTCTTCCTGTGCGGGCCGACGTCACAGCATTAACGAAAAAAGTAATTGATATGGTTGAGTATAAACGAAAACAACGTGTTTAGTGTCTTATTAACTAGCATCGAACGCATTTCGATATTTCACCCATGGGACCTGACAAGACTCGCTGCACTCTTCTGTCGGGACCCATATTTGTCGATAACCGGGACTAATAATTGCCATAATATTTAGACTTACCTGAGCATGTCGATAGATTCCCGGGAAAATATGTTTGGGGGTGCCACTACCCTAGCGCACCTTTACCACCACCAAAGAGTTGTGCTCATGAGCTTAATCAAAGCAAATGGTCGGATTTATTAACTCTACTTGAGGTACTACCGGATCTATAGATTAAATGAATTATTCATGTTTATAGTTAACAAAACTAATCTCATTATTGTTTTCAGATTAGTAAAGAAGTCAGATCTATGAGTACTCCCTTTGTTCACAAATACCACAGTACCACGCGACAATGCCAAATCCTCGCGGACGCACGATAGATCGACAACACTACCCTGAACACCGAATCTCACTAACCTGATCCGGCTATCGTAAGTAGTTGGATCGATGACACCGAACATGTATGAACATTGTTTGAAAAAAGGCTTACATCGCTTTCCATTCATCATACTGTGTCAGCAGGGACACCCTAATGGAACCGCCGCTTCCATTCTCACAATGTCTTATTATCACGGTTGCATACACTTCTTGAATGTCACCCAAGCATATACCGGAGAGAGTGGTACCCACAAGCCGGGAGGTATTACAACGATCCTCTATCGAGCTTGTGAAGGGACCCAACTCAGAGGTAATGCATAATATTCAAGAAAAGTGTACGGAGATTCATATTACACCGATTAGTACGCAGCTTCACCATGTCGAACCGCATAATTTAATGGTCCCCATGCATATATACTTGCCCAGACAAATCCATCATATGAGTTGGTATCTCCAAAGACTATAATAGAGCGCATAACCCAGTTTGGGAGATACGGGCGCCAACGTAGATACGATGTATTCAGCTTCTCAAAGAAAGCGCAGACATTTTTTACCTTGTATTATATGTTTTATGATCATATATTAACATTTTATTTTCTTAATTCGTAATGTCGTCAAGCCTCCATGCATCGCATACACTCATCGATATGCACGGCACATGCAAGCATTATCCCGATCCGCATACGAAAGTTCACCGGAGACATCAGACGACTGGGCCGGGGACAAGTGAGAATGCTCAGATGCATCCGGGACCGACCTGATCGCAGATGGGACAATCCGCCAAGACCAAAGATCACTTTAGCACTTTCATACCGCCTCAAGATGGTCAGACATAACTATCCCAAGTTAAGATCGCCACCCAAGATTTAACAAAACAACTGAAGTCAACTATTAGGATTTATTTATTTTTACGTATTAGTATTTCGTAAATTAGAATGACATTTTTCTATGCTATTAATTATTGTGCTTTCTATTATTAATTACATTTTTTCTATGTTATTCTATCCTGTTTAATAACGCTATGTTATTTAATTAATGCACTTTACTCCTTCCTTCTTTTTAACGAAGTCTACTTTCAAAGACTTAATCTAACGATATAAATTTATATTTATTAAAATTATGAATAATTAATATAATAATAATAATAGTAATAATAATAATAATAATAATACACATTAATAATAATAATAATAACAACAACTTTGACTTTATCTAAATAAAAAGTTTAATTTTATTTCATATAGTATAAACATATCTGCATTGTACCATTTACAAAATATGTAATTTTGATTTCATACTGACGCAGGTTGAAAACAACCAAAGTATGTAGATATTATAAGAGAAACAAACATGTTATCTTGATGTCACTAGCAATAAACACTAGATAAAATGAGTAACAACATAAGCACAAACATAATTCGCTTGTCTTCCTCGCCGATAAATACCTCCATATTCAATATCATTTTCTAAAAACAAAGGATAATAAAAGTTGTTTTTGGTATGTTATGTTTTTTGCGCTTGCAATCGCTTATTATTTTGGTTTTATATTATAATTATGCCACCATTATATGACTTTTTGGTTTATTTGTAATGTTTTTATAGTTGCAATTCATTTATTTGTTGATGCAGGCTTTATGCTATATAATATGGTTTTAGTTTTGGCATCACAATATACCATAACTATTGTTTTTAAAATTATATAACAATACATTTGAGCTTTTTGATTATTCAAACTTTAGTGTGTTTTGATGTCGTTGTTTATTTTTCCATCACAATATACATTTGTTTGTTTTCATGTGTGTTTATTACATAACTAGATGGGTTGATTTCCACAACAACTGTTATTTAGGATTGATCAGACACAACGAGTTTTAAATGGCTAAACGTAAGCTACGTTTATTACATAACTAGATTGGTTGATTCCCACAATCAACCTTTGATTGATGAGGATAAGTGACATTTTATGCGAGCGAATATGATCATTACCAAGGAGCAGAAACGGGTGATAGCAAATCATTTGCCTCAGGATACCGGGCCAGTAAGGCAATATATGATTTTATTGTGGAATCAACCCATCTAGTTATGTAATAAACACGCTTCGGTTTATACATTTGAAGCCTCATTTGGGTCTTACAATCAATCAGAATGCACCTTTCAATAAACTTTCGAATCATCACCTGCAATAAACCATAAATATAATTGAATGTGGCAAAAACTATAAGCCCTGTAATATATAAAGAAAAAAGCCTGCATCATCAAGTTAACAAATACATAATATCAAAAAATAGTTGAATGAAGTTTAGAAAGATTGAATCAAGTAAACACACATGAAAATATACAAATATAATATACCATAACCAATAATGTAAGAATGCATTATGTAATCTTTACAACCAAGAGTATAAAAGCAAAAGGAAAGCTTGTGCTTATAACAACCATCATTAAAAAAATTGATATACCAAGAGGCATGAGCAGTGAAGTATGCATCAAGTTAACAAACACATTAAACAAAAATAGTTAAATGTAATATTAAATTCACAAAATTATCTTCTTTTTTATCGAAACAAATTTCAACTTTTTATCTTACGACCACCTTCCTTCAACCCTTATTTGTGACACATATAATTGAGAGATAGTACGGTATTTTATTCTCAGATCAATATAAATAGCTTGAATAAAGTCCTTTATTTTGGCATAATACACTATAAAAAGAGTATGTCATCTGTTTAAAAACTAGATTCTATAAGAATGCCTTATTCTAAGATTATACTTAATATCTGTACCAAAAGAAACAAAAAACATAACAATAAACCAACACCCATAAAATAATTAAAACAACATATAAGTTATATACTATGGCATAAAACCGTGATCGACATTAACTATGCATCTCAAAAGTTACAAGATAAATTAATCCAAGTTATATAGTATATTATGGCATAATAGTTTAAATACAAAGATAATCTAATAGAATCTCGAACATCATCATCGCCGAGACTGATTGACGTTAACTTTATCATCATTACTAAGATGAATGATGATGATTAATTGAGATGAATGATGATGATTAATTGAGTGATGTTGATGAATCGATTGATGCATAATTGGCGCAAAAAAATTTAGAGAAAATTTTGAAAATTTGAAAGTGATGAATGAGATGGTTCAGCTATATGGTTTGTTTAGAATAGCGATGAAACAATTTCCTCGAGGGGATTCGAGTCATTGATCATTTTATTTTGTAACCTGGGCTTATGATCCAATGGATGATATGAATTTAGTAACATGATATTAAGCTTCTCCTTAGCAACACAATGCAGCTAATTTCGCCTAATGGCGCCAAAGTTACAGAAATACTTTGATTTCATGATCAAGAAGTTCTATTTCACTATCGATATTTTTCTATTTACTGTCACACGCTATTGGTTTCAATATTACGTTACCGGCGCCTACTCTAAGATACACTCAATGAGTAATGCTGTGAATGTCAATCTTACGAATATTATTTGATTAATTTAGTTGTTTAATGCACTACATTAATTGCTGAAGACTAATTACAACGATAATTGGGCTTAACATAACATATCGCAGTAAGGGTACAAGATGTGTACTGTGCCTTGATATTTTCTGTGCTTGATATACTTTATACAGTAGTATATTAAATATTAAACAACTATATTTAAATATCAGTGTTTTATTCATAATAATTAAAATGAAGTATACAATATATTTGAATATGAATTCATACAAAGATTTAACTTATTAAACTTTTGGCATAAGAAAATCTACTTAAACTTGATTGAATTGAATGGGGACTAACAATTAAAGAATTGAAGCAAATTGACTCTTAGTCACAGGAAACTATAGATTAGCTATTGTACCCGTTTCGGAGACTTCCGTCTCGAAACGGGGTACGAAACTCTCCGGGATAGCCATGATCGGCGTTTCAGCGATTCAGGTTTAAAGTTTAAATTTTTAGTCCTTTACATTTACATACAGCTTGTTTTTTATATTGGAAATTAAATATAATTAATATTACAATGTTTAATATAAGATGGTTGAAAATTGAAAAGTTCATTGATAACTTTTATTGAAAATGATATAAATCTTAATAATAGTTTCAATAAAATAGAAAAATATTGATATTACAATAAATAAAAATAAATTAATAATAATTAAAGAAATAATAAATATACCCGTATCCGACCGTACTCCGTAATTGTACTCCGTTTCAGGTAACTAAGAATTGACTATGCAAATACCTTGTATCTATTCTTTCATTGTGAACAAACTTAAATTAAATGTCAAAGAAGGTTGTGATAGAATAAAATCTTTATTTTAATTAAATTAAATTAAATGTATCATACTAAATTAACAGAAAACATAAAACTCTTTATATGAAGAAAGAATACAAGTATACAACGTTGAGAAGAGATCGTGTAAATAACTAAGATAAATAATACTATAACCTTCAAATTCAAATTTAGCTTTTGCTGAGGCAGCAAAAGTATATACTCAAGGAACTTAATTAGTAACAAACAAGTTGGCTATTTGTGGAATCTTTTATGAATGATGGCTTAAAGTGGTCGAGTCCGCCGGCCGGCTGCTCTGCCACAAAGAAGTGCATTCTTTGGGATGGGATATTCATCTCTCAATGATGTTGATGAAGTATACACCCTTAAATAAAATTGTTGTCCGAGGTATTGCCGTGCCCAGAACTCTGATCTCAAGTTCCACATTCCTACGTTGTCGAGTGGCACGTAGATTGCAGACCATGATTTTGGATAAACCTATCATTGCAATTGCACCAAAAGTTTGATGTTAGAACATTTTTCCAGAAAAAAAGAGTTTGGTTTAGCTTAAAAGTGTCATATAAGGTTAAAAAAATAAGCGTTATCTAAGCTTTTTTCTGTAGTAGAACGAACCTGAATAGTGGAACGAGCAACCCCATCACGAAGATTGTATAGATTCCTGCTGGCTGGAGTCCATTTCCCTCCATCCATTCTGCATTTTGTAGAAATGAATTTTAAAGCTTAATAGAGCATTAATTTTTTTTAAAGGAAATACTCTGAAAACATAAAGAAACCCACCCTACTACAAAGAATTGGTAGCCATCAAGGTGATAGCTTTGGATGATATTCTCAGGATTCTCAAACACGAATTCGACGAATGTCCTATAATCAACTTGCATAACAGAGGTATCGAGGTAAATGCCTCCTCCGGTAGGTTGGTATGATATGCTACCGGTCCTGTATACTCCAGAGATTTTGAAGAAGTCAGCAATCTTCAATGGTGTATCAGCTGGAACAAATGATACACTATTGATTGCATATCTTTGTTTCCCATTAACTTGTCCAGCAGAACTTGATAGCCTGATTGTTCTTGTAGTGTTGATCATACCATAATGGTATGAACCTTGTGGATTAGGTCTTGGTCCACTTGCTGTAAGATTGGTCCTGTAATCACATAATTGAGAAAAGTACATTATTCATTACAAATACCAAATAATTTTTTTAACCTGGAGGTTTGACTAATCATTTAAATACCGGATCGAACGAGCTTGGTTAAGTGACCAGTCGACTTGGATGGTTGGACCACCGGGGATTGGACCCGAGACTCGTTTGTTGGAATTAGCATAGTGAAGGACACCAGTGGTGGTCAGGATTTTGGAAGTGAAACGACTAGAGGCAACAATGTAATAGTCTTGAGGAGCTTGATCAGCAGTAACCAAAACGGAGTAAGATTGGCCAACATGAACATCAAGTGATGACAATGTTGTTTGAAGTGTATGTGTGCCCTCTACTTCTACCAATTTCATTTTGTGGCCTTGAATGCGGAAATTGAGTGAATTTTGTAACCCAACATTTGAAATCCTCAGCCTATAAGTTTTGCCTGTTTGTGCAATGCAAGGTTTGTAAGTAACTCTTGTATGATTAATCTTCTTTATAATTAGATCAAGGGGTATGGATTAAATTTAGAGAAAATGATCTCAACTTCCTTTTATGTTCCTATGTGGCTTCATATACACCGATGTCCAATTTTATATGAAAGCAGACACGGAAAATAGATAGGAGATTCAAGAAAGATTAGTACCTTGTTCGACATTTAAAGAAAAGCCATTTGAACCACGGCCATTGATGAGAATTCCATCAGGGTTTGGTAGTTTTCTGCCTCTATCAAGAATAGTTCTCAAAACCTATAATGACATGAGAGAAAGTCAAAGGTTTTAGATTTAGGACGAAATATAATGAGATTTTCATGTTTTTTATGTTCAAAATGTTAACATATACTCCGCAAGTGTTTGGTATGTAGCATACTAGCATTTAGTGAAATAGTTTTTATAAAGCCTCAAAGTAATACAAATGGATTACTTTGTTAAAAGTGCATTTGACTATTTACTTAAGAAAAACCTCTCAATTAAAATTAAGCGGGGGATACTATGTAGGAAGTATAAATTATTTTGAAAGCAGGAAGATTAACCTAGGAATGACTCAATCATGGAATTGGCATAGTAGTTAGAAATTTGATTCTCTTCAAATGTGGAAAAAATTTAATAGATAATGATTTTTCCACTCTAGTTTTTTTGAAATAACATTTACACATCTTTACAATATTTAAATATGTTAAGAAAAAAGTGTAAAATATATAACAATATATGTAAATTATTGAAGACAGATGGACATAATTTTGGTGACAATAATGACATTTTCATATTTGATATGAGCGACTCCTAATGTCTAGATCTTATATCCGCACCTTCAAATGAGCAATTGGGTAACATGCTCTTAAAATTTGGGCCCAATTGAGGAAGAATAGAGAGTGAAGATAAAGTGGGTTCTTAAATGTGCCCATTTTAGTATTTTTCTGGTGGGTCCAGAAAACCAATTATGGCCGATTGTGACATAATTTATAAGTCACAACGCCTTCCATATATGATTTCTTTATTACATTTATCATGCATAGAGATTTATATGTTCGTCATAGATAATTATTGTTGTATGTACATAATATAGATGTGTGAAAGTATTCATATTTTATACATGCACTTCATGAATAAGGGCATCAAAGGAGTTGTTACCTTGTGATCCTTGTTGTACCAATCTCCAATCAATACTGTGTAGTCACCAGATGGATCAGGGAATGGAACAGGGATTCTAGGTCTACTAAGAATCCTGATTCCTCCAAATCCACCTGCAGCCTTGTGGAATGCTAGAGAAGGGAAGTAATAAAAGCTTCCAATTTGGTCCTTCACTTGAAGAATGTATGTCAAGTTTTTCCCTGGAGGAATTGGACAAGTTGTTCCATAAACTCCATCCTCATATGAGTTCCTTCTTTGTTGGATTCCATTCCTACATTTTGCAACAATAATTTATTATATATTGATTTTGAAGGTCATCAGTTGTTCATTTAGGGTCAATGAAATGTGATATATAGACAGCAAACATCAAAGATTTACAATAATGTCAGACATTTTGAATCAATGGGACTAATTGGACCAATAATAAAACTGATAAATGTGGAACAAATAAATTGATGTCGTCCGAGAAAATCAAAATAGGGCCAACAATTTGATTAAGAGTATTTAAGACAAACAACGACTTAATTAATGTGCATTTATAAAGAAAAAGGCATATTCCATCTATATCTTGTTTGCACATTATTAATTTCATGGGGTCATATGTTGCTTCTAATTTCAATACTAATCGTACTAGATACTCCATCTCTATATATATATGCATCTTAAAATACTTAATCATCATTAGGTTAACATTTAATTTCATTAAGGGGTCAAAAATGAACATAAAATTGTAAATTATTATCATTTTCAAGAATAGATCAACTTCTCAATCGATGTAAATAAAAAGAGAGGAGACAAAAACTAAAGCTAAATGCTTATTTCATTTTAAAAAGATCGTCTAATTTTCAAATTTTGATGACAAACTTTTTTAATTTTTAAATTCATATATTTGTATTTGTTGTACAATATTCGATAAAAATTATATTAAAATATAATATTTTATCATAAAGTATTGTATTATTTAAAGATAACTTTGGTCCCAATAAAATATTTCATTGTCACTTAAATCTATAAATTTGTATTTTAATAAAAAAAAATGGCATAAATAAGTTTTAAAGCCAAATGAAGGGCGTATGGTATTTACCTACTATTGGGTTTTACAATTATTTTTTCTTCATTATTATGAATTTCAGCATCTTATTACATTAACAAGATCTACTACATGTACATATACATACTATATGCATTAGAATTATAGGTCCCGTGATCCATTCACCTAACCATTGTCTTCCACTTGCCTTTCTTCATCACCATCTTAATTATTAATCATGTGCACATACATATACGATGACGAGCTACTACGCTATCTTATTTAATTTTTATTCTCTTTCCTTTTATGTTTTGACCAATCTCATTAGTAATTTATCTTGCACTATCTTATGAGAAAATCTTATAAATTGCTATCATTTTCATCTTATAGTTTAAAAAATATAATATTCAATCAACGTACTTTTCTTTAACAAATGCGATGATTTATTTTAATTAAGTAAAAATTATGAATTAATTTATGTCAAAAAGTAGTTTAGTAACTTTAATCATTGAAAATTTCAAAAACCTTTTTTTTTTGTCATATCTAGCTAGGTAGTATATTACAAAAAAGTAAGCATAGGCTAGATCATTTGACCCATGTCATCTTCAAAGTCAATGCATCTTTGTAGGGTTCAAATAAATTATTGCATAAATATTTCGAAATATTAATTTGCAAGTCATGCCCTATTGTCATTTAGGACTTTTTGGGTAAATAACATATATGGATAATTGCACTTTACGCAATAAACCTGGAATTGCCGTATTTTGGCTAAAAGTAAATGTTGTGCAATCCCTTCATCATATTGAACATATATATGATGACAAGGAATACTTCGACTCTAAATTATTTTTAGTTTATTACTACTACTAATGCATAATGGGACAATATAAAACACATGCATTATTCATAAAACATATTTTCATAGTAATCATTTTACATATTGGAAGAATGAAACCAAAATTAAGAAAAGAGGTGAGCAAGGAATGTTAGTCGATACCATGAGATGAGAAAAGGCTCAGTTAAGCTGTTGAACACATTGATGATGAGATTGTCATTTGTCACCGAGTGAATATCAGGTCCAGGAAATTGTCCATTTATCAGAATGCCCTTTAAAAAATACAAAACAAAACTTTACGTCAAGAATGACTGATCTTGAATTAATATTTATTTAGGAGATAATATATCGAACTAGTTTCAATAGAAAACTTGTCATTGTTGTGAGTACATATATATATATGTATTGTTACATTCTTTATTAGTAGAATGAAAAATATTCTAGTTTATTTGGACATACATCGTCACTCTTAAATCTTAATCTGTCTTTAAGTTCTGTCACTACTCATCAATATAACCAATATATATAGCTAATAGCATTAGTATATGTATAAGTGCAAACCTGTTGGCGCACACCAAGAGGGTAAATGTCACCATAAGTGACATTCCATGAAAAGAATCTATATGGATCCTCAGCTCCACAAATGGCAAACAATGTGGCACCAATTAACAAAGGAACTGCCAAATTGAGTGGCATTTTTAATTAGTCTTTCCGAGGTAGCTTCTTCTGTTCAATGGTGCAATGGGGATTTGTGATAAAAGAGAGAGAGACAAGAAAAGGGGGAGTTAAGATGAATGGAGAAATGCTTATGAGATGTGTTGGGGCTTATTTAAAACTGCGGTACAGAGTGTTGGCCAGAGTGGCTCAAGTGGGAAATGGAAAAACAGTGTTTAATTTGTTGATGATAATGCATTACTGACTAGGAAGAGAGGGGAAAATACATTAATTTTTTTTTACAAATTGTATGAAAGTGATGAGCTTGTTTTTAGTGAAAAACATGGAATATGAAGAATAGTTTGAGCGTCGGTGGGGAGCCATATTATAGTGTCTTTTAAAAAATAGTCTCCACGTGTATCTGTGTTTTTGTATTTTTTAGAATCTTACCTAGAGTAACCCCTTTTTCAATTTTCAAACAAACATACGTGTTTTGGAAGGTAATCAAATTGTTCAGCGGGCTTGAAGTCAAAGGTTCGAATCTCATTATATGAAAAAGAAAATTAAGAAACATTATAATTCTTAACTATCAATCAATAAATTAAACATGTCTCGGTTAGGACCTCATTAGTTGGGTCATTGCTCCAATAAAGTCAAATAGGTATCTCTATTTGTTTTTGTAATTGGTTTAATTAGAAATAAGGTGAGCTGTGTTTTCATCTGATTTATTTGTTTGAGGATGCTATTAGACACAATTTTAAATATCTATATTAATTTCATATTATAATACATTTAGCTAGAGTACCAAGTTGTTTGAGTTTTTTATACCCCGATTGAGCGTAGCAAATGGTGTATGGTCTACTAAAATGTTTATGTACAAAATCAATATTATCATCCTATATTCCTATTTCCATGTTAATCAATATTATCATCCCATATTCCTATTTCCATGTTTATGTGATTAGCAATTGGAAGTAGTGAATTGATGTTGCTTGTATATGCGTCTTGACGCCACCCACGGGGTACGCATGGGCATGTGCCGTGTAGACAACTCCATGTTCCACTTCCATGACCTAAACCACTCACCGCTCACTTTATTTTTTTTATAGATAATAATCAAACATAACAAATATTTAACAACTCAAAATGGTAAAAATAGCTCCAAAAAACGGAGACTTATCGAAAATAAGATGAAATATGACATAAAATAAAGATAGTAAATTATAAAAGTTGATTTCTACGGTACCTGGAACATAGAACCCATCAGGTGCAACAACTTTCCTCCAGCCCCAATAACTCCATAGTACTAATATAAAATATTAACTCATGATTAATATATGTTGATGTCCAGGTATCAAATAAATGCATAATGAAATCATGATGGTCGTTGGAAGAAATAAAAAGTAACCAAACGGGATAACCATCATTGGCTACGAGCAGACGAGACGCTGCACGCCTCCCGGTCATCAGCTACCTGATAACCAACAATCTTTTTTAAAATGTCGTATCAGAGTTCGATCGACGAAAAGAAACAAAAAGTAACCAAACGGATAACCGCTGCTGAGATTTGAGCAGACGAGACGCATAACGCCTCGTGGCTCTGTCACGCGAGAAATCCAACAATTTTAATTTGTCGATTTTAGATCGACGACAAGAAAAATCTTAAGTGAAAAGATTATTACGAGAAAGAACTAATCGTGGATTTGTGATAAAGTATTTATAAGAAATCAGAATATCAAGAATATAATAAACAAAGTTAATATAATTATTGGGATCGGGGATCAAAAAGGGTACCATCCTTAATCAATTGTCTCGAATAGCTCGCAACTGCTTCGTGTCCTCACTTATCAGATCTCGCCTGGATTGTGATTATCTACCGGAAGATTCGTGATGCCACGCCTCCATATTTTCCGCAATCTCACATCTCCACTCTATGTTGGGATCAAACGGGAAGCACCAATTAACATCGATTGACAAAGAATCTGTCTGACCTCTACGGTTTCTTTTGCTCTTGGATTTAGAATATTTATTCTTTGAAAAGTTCCTCTCTGATCTTGGATTAAAAGAAAAATACCATATATCTTCACCAGGCCTTGCATCCGATTGTCTCGTCAGCATCAACGTCATTTCCTTTGATAATATCAACCTTCAAATTAGTTAGTTGTAACCTTCTTTTCCCATTATCACTCGTCGAAACTTTCGACTTTTTAGCTCTTAAACTGCCTAATGCTTGTGAATTTGTACAAACATAATTGGAGATTACTTTTGGGGTCAATTTTATATTTAATGAACCTTTGGTACAAATCTTATATTTAAATTTGTTCCAAACTTAAATCAAATTGTTATTTTCCTCCCTTCCCATTCTCTCCCCACCACCCCTACCCCCACCGCAAAATAGTATAATCAACAACATATCTCAACATTAATTTTCATCACTTAAATCATCCGTCGATATATTTTTTTAACATCAAACCTTAAATATTAAACAAAAACCAATATTTCTTAACCCCAAAATTTTTATGGGATCTTTGCCCCTTTAAGGTAAGCTTCAAAACCATGTTTTGCTTGAAGGATTCTATGATAATAAAATTCAAGAAAAAAGCCCTATCATTCTTGAAGGAATAACTCTTGTTTTTGGTCAAAAAGTGCTATTTGGAAGTAGTGGAAATAATAATAATCTTGAAAAGATTGAAACTTAAAAAGAAAAGGAGTAATAAAAAACTAAGAAAAGTGGTGGCGGAAAAGAGAAACAGTAGTAGAATTCATGTTTGATATCTAATTTAAATATACTTGCTTGAGTGATATTATTTAAGCCATGTGTCAATGTCAATACAAGCGAGCGCAGAAGTGAGTGGGAAACCGCTTGGGGAGAATAACAATCATTTAAGTTCGAGAACATTGAAATATAAAATATGCACCAAAGGTTCATTAAAAATAAAATTAACCCCAAAAGTAATCACCAATTATGTTTGCCCGTTAGACTTTAACATCTCCGCCAAACGAGGATCAAACTATAACATTTCAGGTCAATAATACCGGGTGACTAAATCAAGCATGGGCATCACTATTAAAGTGACCAAAGCCAGCAACTCTCGATCCCACTTTTAGAGGACCATATCGACAATTCACTCTAAATAATTTCTAACAATTTTTGAATCATTAACAATTCAACTAATTTAAAATAATATAGTTTTAAACTAAAAAGTAATAGTAACAAATAACAAGATTGAATCTAGCCTTTTCGTCTCATTTTCATGTCGTTTGCTCTATACAAGAAGAAAATGACAGTTTTGCCCGTAGAAGTGATATTAAGCCATGAAAGCATTTAGCCATTTCTCTATATCAATATTTTCTTGGTCAAACCTATCACACGGCATTGCTTAAATAAGTGCTTACCTTATTACCATATTATAGAAAATATTACGCTGGCCTCGCTTACTCAAGACGTGTCCCTTATTAAAAGAAAATTGACAAAGTTGTTTCCTACTTTTATTATTTCATTTTTGTAGTAGTATAATATGGACATAAGCTCTACGGAGCAATAAACTAATCATGAGTTATATATATCGTGTATAAATATTTTGACTTACGTATCATAACCATTTCCTGGAAGCCTTATTTTTTGTCGATAATAACTCTAGTGAAGGAAATTACAATGCACATGAAGAGATTTGTCTAATACCCCCGAATGAAGCTGAAATGAATTGGGCAAGCGAGGTTGTAGTGTTGCACATGGTTTGTATCCCTAATACAAAGGCAGTTCCCACCTGACTTGGTTATATTCCAAAAGTGCATGCATGTAATAGCATTTCAGATATATATATCGTTTTTATGCAACTTGAATTGATTTTATTAGTCAACTCCTCCAAACATCCCAGAAATCAGAATGTTTGATCAATTGACTTTAATTGCTTGATTGATGGAATGTTTAGTTTATATATAGATGGATCTCGTCCACATTCATGAGCCAAGACTACTACTTAAGTCACTACTTATATAAATCTGGTGACATCTGAACCAAGCTTTCACAAGAATATTTAGATTCAACTTTTATTGACAATATATTCTCTATTTTATTTGTACCACTTACTCTGACTGTTCTAGTCGAGTATTCACTATTTTGTCAAATCGAATCGAATTTTAATTTGATTTCCAAATACATGTATGTTACTAATTAAGTTCGAACTTCATTTTTAGTATTCAACCTCGAATCAAGTCAGATCAAATATAGAGTAGTTAATAAGTCGAGTCATAACGAGAACTCGTTCAGGTGAGCCAAGCCGCAAGCTCGGCTCAGACTGTAATGAGCCGATGGGCAAGCTGTGAGCCGGCTCCCTAGGACGGTTTTTATATTATTAATATATACATTAATAACAACTTATTCAATATGAATAATTTATGAAGGTTTATATAGAAAATTTATTAAAAAAAGGTTTTGAAAACTATTTGAATTCTAGTTTATCTATTTTAATTTATTATTTATTATTTAATTTTTTTTGAAGTTTGAATATCATGTACGCTAACAGATTAAGGTTTTTAATTTTCATATTGAATCTATATTTAATGTCTTTTCTATTGAAATTGAATCTTTATTTTATGTTTCTTATCAAGTAGTGATTAATTTTATTAATATTTAGTTTAGTAAATTAGATTATATTTAGTCATTCGAAATAGAATTCAGAGTTTGAAAAGTCTTTAATTTGATCAAGTGAGCTAGCTTGGAACTAGGCTCGAGTTCGATATTTTAAACGTTTATAGGAGCGTGTCTATGTTTTGCTCTATAGATATGGTATTTTTGGGCATTTTAATAATGTCTAAGTCTTTGCCCCAAATTTGAAGTATTCCAGAAAGGTGGAGATCCAACTACAAGAAGTATAATTCAATACTCCATTACTTTTGGTCAAGTTTGAGTAAAATTAAATGATCTCACCGCTTCTGGTTAATATTTTTCCAAATGAACTCTACGACTCATAACAACTCTAATCAAACCCAATACTTGATTAACTTCGAGTCGAACAAATTCGATCCAGTTCAACTCCTTCAACCTCCTAGTTCCAGGTTTTTAGCAGCCAAACATGGTTTAACATTAATTAAAAGATGATGAATATATATGTTAAAATAATCACAACCAAACTCAATTTAGTTCTGCTCTTCTTCCCCTTAATAATCTTTGTTTGTTCCAAATTAGTTGTCACGTTTCTATTTGTCCAGTGTCCAACAACCCCAAATGAATAAATTTTATAGTGTAAGTGACGTGTAAAGGGTTAGATTCGACTAGACTCGAGATGATTTCGCCTCGACAATATAGATATAGGATTCGATGAGATTCAATGACTCGAACATTACGATTCGACTTGACTTAATAATTACCAAACCAAATTCAAACCTGGTTTCGATCCATTCGACTCGTTCAATGGTTGAGTTGTATACACACACCCAAATAGTGTATTTAAAAGTATGAAATTACTATTTTAACCCTGAATGCCCCCTTATTTTGAAGTGCAAAAAAGCAGTTGGAAACAGTACTTAAAAGTTGTTAAATGACTATTTTGCCCTAGATTAAACTTCCTCAAACACTCCACTTACAAATAGGGGGGCCTAAAATAGTAATTTCACAGAATAATTATTTACTGTTTCGGTGTTGTTAAGGACTTAGTTTTAGCAACGAAACATGGTTTAATTAAAAGATGAATTCATAAAACAAATTTAATCAAAACCAAAATCCAATTCTTCCTCATCTTCTTCCCCTTGATAATCTGTATTTGTCCCAAATTAGTTGTCACATTTGCATTTGTCCAGTTTCCAACAACCCCCCAAATCAATAAATTTAATAGTGAGAGTGACGTGGAGGGGGTGGGGTAAGGGGTTGGGGAAAATGATAACTCGGTCGAATCTAGCGGACCAGCTGAGAGACTATCAAATTCGATCTAAATATGATTGGGCTTCTACTTCCTTTTTTTCCTCCGTTTCTAATCCATCTTATTCCAGGTAATTTAATTTAATATTTTTGCTTTGTTATGGTACCTTTAATTAAATTAGATTATGCCCAACTTTGAATTTTGACAAAAAAAGGCCAATTTTGAATTTTCATTGGTTGATTTTTTAATTTTGAACTCCACTATTTTTATACTAATATTCTGTGAAAAGTATATAGAATGGTAGTAATTTGAATCACTCTTATTCGGTATTGAGACCCAGTCCCACATTGGTTGTGTAAATGTTTCCATGTGTATTAATAAGGTACTGGCTTCGTCCATATATAACCAATTGGTTTTAGTATGGACCCCATGGATTATCAAAGGATTGTCCAATTTTGAATTTTGACTAAAAGAATGTCCGATATTGAATTTTGATTGGTTGAGTTTTTAATTTTGAACCAAACTATTTTTATACTAATATTTTGTGTAAAATATGTTGACTGCTAGTAATTTTAGTCCCTTGAATTGTTTTTAGTGTATTTTAGTGTTATCATGGTAGTTTTGATTTAATCATAAGGTATGTGTGGCAATTAAGACTACAAATTTTGTTAAATTTTGATTTTTAAAAAAAAATCAATTTTGAATTTTGATGGTTGACTTTTTAGTTTGAAGTTTAAGTATTTTTATGTACGGTTTATAGGATTTTGTGAAAACATATCAAATGGTATTACTTTTAATGTATTTTTAGTGTTAACATGATAGTTTTGATTGATTCAAATCAAAGGTATGTGTGTCAATTAAGTCAGTAAAGTTCGTTAATTTTGAGTATTGAGAATCAAGGTGGACAGTCTTTTGGAGATGGAGGGGGTATTGATTTTCTCATTTTGCTAAATTACTGAGCTGTATGCACATTATAATGGAGAATTTATATAGTTCAGTACAGCGAATAAAATTAGGATTGATTTCGTTAGTTTTAGGATCGCTCAGTTTTTTTTGAGAATTAGGATGTTATTGTAACTTTGAGTATGCCAATGCTAAAGAATGTCATTTTGAAAATTGTTAAAAGGGGTTATCTACTTTGTGAGATATAGGTGGTTACCTAGTGTTACATAGTCCTTTTGAGTAGCTACTAATCCGTGTTTATGAAGTCAGTAAACAACGGATAATTGAATATCGGTGTTTTAGGATCATCCTAATTCCAATTATAGAAGAGGGAAGATTTCAGTATCTGATTGGTCTCGGTGAAATGTTAGATGTTTTGTGGGGAAGTATGAATTTGCATGCTAATAAAAACTTGAGAACATGATTTGTCTCACTACATTGATTATTTGTACTCAATGGTTTACTCAATGTATTTGCATTGCTTGCATGAAAATGAACGGGAAAATTCATGCAACTCCAATCTAGTCATCAATTGCGTAAAAATTTGCTAAGAAACAACTGGTTATGTTCTTTGAATGAAGTGTATTCTAGAATGCTTATGAAAATTAGCTCAATATTTAGTTACCTTGAACAGTGATGATAATAAGTGGATACATTTCCTATTTGATGGCTTATCATAGTCATATATTTGGTTCGTTAATTTCACACGGTGGGGTTGTTTACAAGAAAATATTTAAGTTGTCTATCCTATTACTAAAAGAAGAGTAAGAAATCTGAACTCCAGCTCAAGGATCACTCTTAAGTTCTTGCTGGCAGCTGGGTATTATTCGGATTTGTTTTAGTCTAATGAGGACTGTAAGGGTATACTATTAGATGGCTATAAGTAATTAGGGTAAGCTTTCAGATGAAGGCTAATATATCTAATTCGTGAGGTGCATTGCTCAATTGTTCTGACCTATTTGTTCTGATACAAGCACCATTTCTATATCAGTCTGTTAATCTCCCTAAAAGATGCAATATCTTCAAAATTTGAGTGAAGAATGAAAATTTTATGTTGTGCATAACTGGAAACGTGGATTTCGATTGTACCTTTGTATTGGTAGGTACTTCTGAAGTACTGTGTTCATGTTATTCTGTAGCACTCCTTGGCATCTAATAATCTGTATCAATAAGATTCTCCATCTGCATATCTGTTGTGTAGGATTCGTATTAGATGTGTTTATTATGTGCTAAGACAGCTAGTTTAAGGTATCAAGCTAGCTCTCATGAGTCATGAGTCGGTATAATAATCTGAGCCTTAGACTATTTTCTTTGTTATACCATGGAGAGATTTATAATCGTAATTTTCAATTCTTCATGCTTAGCTGTGTTCAATTATTAGGTAGCCTTTTTTGCACATCTTCACTCCAAAATTATCACTTTCTTAGCCTAATCATTTCTCATTTTCGGTGTCTCTTGCAGGGTGGATGTCGTGGTGTTTGTCATCTGGGAGCTCTTTATTTTGGCTTTTGTGGTTTTCTCAGCTATTTCATTATATTTCGTTCAATTGAGGCTTGCGTTTATATTAATTTTCACCACACTCATTTTACTTTCTTGTATGAAAATTGCAAAGCAAGTTAGACAGGCTCGGAAAAAGAAGCGAAGGATGCTTCTCCCTTTATCTATGTAAATCTTGACCTTTGTTTTTTTGGTCATCTTTAAATTATCTTCTTGACACAAGTAATTGGCACTCCATGGCAACCTGATAGTAGTGTAATGAATGTACTTGCCTCGCCCAATAATGTGTCGTAGTTCGTGTATTAATGTTTTAAGTTTCTGAGTGGGATGCCATATCGGTTGTGCTACAACCATTCGTCGCTACTAGAATATGCGCTCCCATGCATTCATTCCATCTTTCTTCCCGGTTGTTGATGTCTTATTCTTATTATAGTCCTGCTATCCCCATTATTCTTCTACGAGCGTGCTAGCTTATTTTTTCCTTACGTTAACTGAATGGTTTATCGCCTCTTCAGAAATGAACTAGAGGTTGAACTGTAGGCTGTTGGCTTAAAAGCCTCTTAATCAAAACTGGTGCATAAAACAACTCTTATGTCGTCTTCTAATAAATGGTGTACTGCTGGTTGCTTCAGCTTATGTAGCTGGGTGTATATAAATACGAGGCATGCCGAATACCTTCATATTTTATAGGACACTCAAGCCGGTGGTTCTGCCATAAATTCCTCGAGAAGAAGGGTGGTGCTGCCATGGTGACATGATATGGAACAAATTATTGGTTTTGGATGAAATAGGGTTTCATATGGAGAAGGACATGGTATTAGATTTTGGAGGCAAAAAAAAACGTTTAATGAAAAGAGATGGAACAACCAATTTGGGACATTTGTATAAATGGTGATAGAACCTGAATGATTTTTAAACTGACACACTTCCAAACAACAAAGTTCTTATCCACAAATCACAAGTTTATTGGATCAATTGCTTTTGGCTATCAATTTAATGTGAACCAATTATCTCCATGTGTAAATCTACATTGGCTCACAAAAGCAGAGGGCATACAAGAAGCAAAGATGTAGACTACATATGATATAATCCTCTATAGCTTGGATGTTGCAAGTTTTATAAGATCTTTCCTAAGAATCTTGCCTGAAGGATTCTTGGGGATGGAATCTACAAATGCCACTCTCCGGATTCTCTTATAAGGAGCCACCTACATATAGTTCACAGTTAGCAACTACAGCAAGATAGTCTTCAAGATGCCGACGATGAAAACACGTAACAAAAGAGATTATTTCACCTGTTTAGCAACAAACTCCATGATAGCACTATCTGATAGAGTACTTGTTTTCCTGACTACATAAGCCATGGGAAATTGTCCGACGTCCTTATCTGGAAACCTGGAAGACAGCAAATTCCAATGCTCAAACAGCTAAATTCAAGAACTGTGCCAAGTTTCTAACTAGTATTGACTGCATTTAATTGAATATATGTCGATGGAAGGCAGAACTCACGGTATAACAGCAGCATCAGAAACCTCCGGGTGGGTTAATAATAGCGCTTCCAGTTCTGCAGGGGGCACCTAAAAGTTTGAAACATTGATCCTTTAGCTCTTAAAGAAAAAACTCTACTTGATCCAAAACAAATTAGACGACCTTTTAGGGATGGAGGGAATAAATCATTAATTCTACTGCTAACCTGGTAGCCCTTGTATTTGATAAGCTCCTTTAACCTATCAACCACAAAAATAAATCCATCCTCGTCAATGTAGCAAAGATCACCGGTCTTTAACCATCCGTCTGAGCTTAGAGTTGATGCTGTCGCTTCTTCATTGCTGAAGTAACCTGCATTTGCATTGTACATTAAACATATTGATTTAGATATTCACTCCCAGATGAGAATTATTCAAATTATAAATGAAAGAGTAAATAAATTACTAAAAACTTAGTGACTTATCAAGATAATGATAATACATGGAGTCCATTCCCCACCAAAAAACACATATATGGACTCCATTATATTTGGCTCCACCCATGATAAAGATAGCAATAAAAGATCAATCGCACCATTAAAAAACCAATCAACATGTGTCCACCATTAAAAATTCAATCATGCACAAGTATTCTCACCTTTCATAATGGTAGGTCCTTTAAGCCAAAGCTCACCAGTATCATTCACCCCCACCGGTCTCCCACTCTCCGGCTCGACAATCTTCGCCTCCATGCTCGGAGATAACATCCCCGCCGTGCCGTACCTCCGGCTCTCCTCCAACGTGTCGGTGGACGCCCCAATCCCCGTTGACTCAGTCAACCCATACCTATTAAAAAATATCAAAATTAATGTCCTATACAATATAAGTGGTCAACATTAATGTAAAAATATATTATTCTAATAATACCCTTGTAATATCATCATATTAGGATACTTCTCCACAAACCCCTCAATCACCTCCTTACTCAAGGGTGCACCCCCACTTAATACATTCTTTAGGCTTGATAGATCATACTTTTGTTTAATCGCCTCCGCGTTATTTACCAGTGCCACAAGAATTGGTGGCACTAAAGGTAAATAATCTGCGGAGTACTTTTGTATCGCCATCAACATTTCATTCATTTCGAATTTGGTCAAAACCACAACCGTTGATCCTGAGGCTAACATCCCCATGGCGAACGCGGCTAAGCCGTAGATATGGAACATGGGCACAGTACAGATGAAAGTACTCTGCTCGGAAACATCGTTTAATTTGAACCTTCCAACTATTGTTTGTACCATCGCTAGCAAATTCTTGTGCGACGATACAACGCCTTTGCTTGGCCCTGTTGTGCCTGTCACATTAGCAGAACCATAATTTTTATATATGGACGAACTCATTAATTTTTTAAAATTGTAAAAATATTAAAAAACTACTCCGTACTATATATTAAAACTTCTTCAATAGTAACAATTACTATTTTAATAATTAGGGAGGCAACTGTATCATGCGCTTCCCCCCAGTTCCACCACTAGTAATACCTGATGAGTAAAGCAGTGTGGCAGTATCGTCCTGCATGACTCGTTCTTTGACTCGGGTTTGGCTCGGCTCATGTTTCATCATTTCTTGTAACGTGTTCACAACTTTAATTCTTGATGGAACTTGTTCATCATGGACAATTTGAGCAGTTTCATGGATCAATACAATCGGGAGGTTGCAAGTGACTAGTTTCGAAACTAGTTGAGGAGTTGTAAAAGCCAAAACCGGCTTAGAATCATTAACTTGTTTAACTATTTCATTGGCAGTATTAAGTGGGTTGGTGGTAGTTATTATGGCGCCAAGGGACATAACAGCTAGACATACTATAGGGAATAAAATGGAATTTGGAGATAGTAATAATATCACATGTCCCTTTTTTATGCCCATGTTAGAAAGACACGTGGCAACTGACTCGACGTATCGCCATAAGTCGGGGAACGTGAGGCGTTGGCCGGTGGAGGCGTCGATGAACGCGACTTTTCCGTGATGTGCGCGGGAAGAGATGAAGGTGGTTACGTCGACCGCGTCGTTGGAGGGGAGGGGGATGGGGTGACGTTTGCTATAGAAGGTGGAGTTGGATTTGCAGAAGCCACTTCTTGGATCAAAAATGGTTGAATGGGGTTTGGATTGAGCCATTGGAATGGTGATGGATGTTTGGAGGGGTGTTTTATTATTTTGTAGTGTATTTGTTGTGTGGTTTTGGAGGCTTATGGTGTAATTAATGTCTAAATGTGTGGATTTCAAATACAAAAATATGAATGAAGCATAGTATTAAATCATGAGTGGGGACCCCAGATTAGAGTGTCCACTTGGACTTTGAATTACGTGTTTGGACACATGCTAATTTTCCACGTTTTTGTTTGTTAGAATGATGATTAATATTTCCTTCAATTCAAAATATTTTTTTTTTATAAAGAAATTTACATGTATAAGCTATCACTTATCAAAGATAGTCAAACAAAATTCCCAATCTACACAAAGACTCCAATTGTTCTTATTTATATTCACACCCCTCCAACTATTGACTCAACTACGAATGGCATTGACACATTTAACTGCAACTTGGCCAGAATTCACCTCAACCCCTTCAAAGATTAGCCCATTTCGGATAGCCAATAAAATTGTGTCATAACTCATAAGCCTTCATTATGTCAATTTTGAGAGCACACCTAGGCCTTCCAACACCCTTATGATAACCACATACCAGTTCCTGCATCAGTAATATACCATCATAGAAACTTCTCCTGATACATCAGCAGTCTGCTGCAGGGCAATAACATTATGTAGAGTATGCTTCAGCCTGTTAGCAAGAATTGTAGTGATACACTTATACACTGTGTTATAACAAGAAATTGGCCTATACTCTTTCATGTTCTGAGGATTTGGAACTTTTGGAATTAAGAAAATTATAGTGTTGTTCATATGTCGAGGCATTTGACAAGTAGCAAAGAAAGTTTGTACAGCTTCAACAACAGTGTCCTTGGTAATTTGCCATGAGTCTTTGTAAATCTCAGTTGTGAAGCCATCAGGACCTGGAGCCTTTCCTCTTTTCATACTCATCATTGTATTTTCAATTTCTTTAACAGTGACTGAATTGTTAATAATCAGAGCATCAACTTCATAAATTCTTTTCACATTTAACTTCTCAATTTCAGCCTCAATATGAGGGCTATCTTCAGGAGGTGAGAACAAGTTCTTGTAGAATTCTACTATTATATCCTTCACTTTATCATACTCTTCAACCAGAAGCCCCTCATCATTTTTCATGGTGGTGATTCTATTTTGGCCTTGATGCATTCTCATACTCTTATGAAAGTAGGTGGTACTAGCATCGCCTTCTTTATACCACAGAATCCTAGACTTATTCTGATAAAATTGTAATTCAGTCTCACTTAATCTCTTGTAATCCATTTCAACATTTGCAGCCTGCAAAAGCAACTGAGGGTCAAGACTGCCAGCCAAGATTTTGCCATTAACTTCTTCCAGCTCAATCCTCTTCTCCACTACTCTTGAGCTAATATTTGAAAAGCTTTTAGCATTGAGCTCCAATTCAAAACATACGGAGTAATACTTTTTGTTTTCCGTATTTATTTTTAACTATCAAACTAATGAATTACCATTTAAAATTATAAAAATTAACTTTTATGAAATATATTTAAAGAAAAATTTATTGATAACAATTTTCCATTTTTAAAATAAAGCACAACAAGAATCGATAATCAAATCGAATAAAAACGAAAAACGTCATATAATTTAAATTGGAGGTAGTATATATTTGACCAGACATGAAGTCGGTATATTCACAAGTGCTTCCATCTATCGACAACTATGACACTCAATTAAGTCCGTGATCCGACGAGCAACTTTTTTAACGTATTTGATTTTTATATTTCAGTATTACAGGGTATAATTAAATGCTCCGTATCGTAGATATTATTTGAAATATTAAAAAGCAAGGGTACCGCTATCCTAATGTCAAGCTATTATTCTCAATATTACGAAGAAGTTCATCACGGAATAAAGAGGATGATACGGAAAGAGTGATGGTACTTACTTAACACTCTAGCTTCTTACCACTAAAGTTTTACACGACGACATATTATTAGAGATATTAGAATGATTTAATATTATTGCGATTCATGTAATTATTCTAAGTTTATGAATTACAATCATTAGTTAGTTACAATAGAGATTATGTCAATTATTAAAAAAAGGTTGAAATTTTAACCTATGGTTCTATGTTATTCATGTCTTCAACTACACGTAAAAAGAATCAAGGGATATGACTCTAACTCGATCGTGAGACTTGAGCTTCCCTTTAAATTAAACCACTTCTAATACGAGATTCCGTCACCGACATGACTTGAATCCACACCCCGCATGAGAAGCAAGATGTCGTACTTAGCACTCAAACTTCTCTTTACCGCTTGAGCTATGTCCCCGAGCATTATGCCAATTATTGATTATGTTAGTAGATCTGATATCATACTATCAAACAATTAATTCATTTCTCATATTTCGCTCTAATCAATTAAATTATTTCAATTTACGGTTTAACAAGGGAACCTTATTAGTAACTTGTTAAGTTACTTATTCGCTTAGTAAAGAAGCTATTAACTACTTAACGAAAGTTAACTATTTATCAAACGAAGTCAAGCTATTCGACCGAAAACCAAAATACATTTGGCCGCCCTCCATCTTCATCATTTTTGAGTCAAAGTTTTGACTCAAATTCCTGTCCAATTGCTCTTAGATTCTTTAGGCAAGTCCAATCAAGCAAGTGATTCAACCGCCTCGCGCTGACTAACTCCAAGGCATTTCACTTTAAGGTGTCAAGGCGATTCAACCTGGAGAATTTGGGAGATCGAAGTTCATCATTTCCTACCTGCCAGAAGTACCTCGTATCCATACGCAAGGAATCAGATTGTATATGTTTTCCTGTAATAATGCTATTATTACATTTATTCGATCTTGGGCTTCGTATTTGTTTATTTTGCATTTAATGTTTCATGTACTAAATGTTAGCCTCACCACATGAACAAAGTGTCCAACCTCCTACGCAGTGAGTACATCATAGCACAACGATTTAATCGATCCTTGAGATCAATATGTATCTAGTCGTGCAGATCAAATAATTGAAACGTTGTTTGCAACTGAATAATAATGGACCATGTAGAGAAGACTATTTAATAAATGGGCAAGAAGAGCTTCAATCAATTCAAGCGAAACCTTAACATGAAGTACCCTCTAGACCAAATAATTGTATTTGATTGAAAGAATATTACTATATTATTTATTCCGAACTACAATAAAACAATCATATGAGGATATTTTAAAACAACCAAATACAAGTATTAATTTGTTTTAAAATATCCTCATATATTATTTATTTGGGAATAAGTTTTATTATTGATAAATTTGCCTCAACATATTTCGAATTACAACTAAGGATGTATTATTGAAAAATAATTACTACAATACCCCAATAGAATGAGTTAACGGTCAACTTTAGCGGGCCAACGGTCGGAATGGGTCTAATTATGTGATTAAGGGCTTGTAATGGGTGGAAATGGACATGCCAATTATAGAGTGGGCAAAAACGATTATTGACAATAAATTAATGGACGCCAAGACCTTTTGCCCAAAATAAAATGACAAATGACTTGAAATACGAGTAACACTTATGTTTCAAAAACAATATCCATTTGATTACTCTAGTTTGAGAACATTCTATTTCGGAACAACATTAAAAAATCCAAATAGTATGTTCTCCAACTAGACTGATAGAATCAATATTTTTTTTTTAAAACATGAGTGAGTGATCTTCCCGGCTATGTACCCGAGATAAAATACTCCTTCCATCCGAAATTGTTTAATACTCATAGTTTTAATTTTTCACAAATTTTAAGACAAATTCAAGTTTGTATTTTGTTTTCAAATTTCTCTTTCACAATTTTCTCTCCCAAAAAGAAAACCATCCCTAATATTTTGTTGGGGAGGGAATAGTAATTTCATACTTGAAAACAATATTTGGGTGGGGATATAGCAACTCTAGTCCAACAAAGTATATTCAATTGATTTCCATATAAATCCAATTTGCAATATAAATCCACTATTTCTAGGGTTTCAAAACTCTAGCCCCTTTTCCAAAACCCCTATCTTTCACATAAACAAAACCCATCTCTTTGCTTCAATCCACCTTCTCAGCTCATCAATTTTCCATTTGTAAGTTACCCTTTTTCCTTTATTCATTTTTATCTCAATTTTATTATAAAGATTGAATTTTTATAATAAAAATTTGATTTTTTATCATAAAGATTGGATTTTTATAATAAAAATTTGATTTTTTACCATAAAGATTGGATTTTTAAGTCAAAATTCAGAGACCCAACATTCTTTTTTTTTTTTGTTTTTGAGTTATTTTAGTGTAATTTAGTTATAATTTGTAAGAGGGTGTGAGAAGAAAAATATATTAGTAGTAATTATGGGAAAATCAGGTGGGAGAAAGAAGAAAAGTGGAGTTAACCAAAATAATAAAGTGGCAAATTCTGATAATAATAATAATAATGGTATTAATGGTGTTAGTAAGGGTGTGAATGTTTCCAATTTGGACTCACCAATTTTGTTGAAAAAGGCACATGAGTTTAAGGAAGAAGGTAATAAGTTGTTTCAGGCTAAGGATTATGTGGGTGCACTTGAGCAGTACGAGAATGGTTTGAAACTTATCAAAGTGCATCCCGATCGAGCTGTGTTTCATAGCAATAAGGCAGCTTGTTTGATGCAAATGAAGCCTATAAATTACGAGACTGTCATTGCCGAGTGTAGTTTAGCACTTCAGGTTCAGCCTGGATTTGTCCGGGCCTTGTTGAGGAGGGCTCGTGCCTTTGAGGTGATAGGGAAGTATGATATGGCGTTGCAGGATGTGCAGGTGTTGTTGAGTGCTGAACCGAATCATCGGGATGCCTTGGATATTGCTGGGCGATTAAGATCAGTGCTTGGGCCGCGCCAGGAGGCGCAACAGGACCTCCAGAGCCGCCCTTCCCCTGCAGCGCTAGGGGCATCTGCTGCTCTCGGAGCTCCTATTGCGGGGCTTGGACCTTGTTTGCCTGCTCGACCGGTTTCCAAAAAGCAGGCTGCTTCAACAGTGACATCAAGTGATAACAAGGCAGACAAGCCTGTTCCCATGGCCAGTGAAAAAGTCCCTGAACCTAAGCCCCGTCTATCTAATGTTGTTTTGAAGCCTTCAAATGGATTGAAATCAAAGGATACTCAGAGAGAACCATCTGTTCTTTTGAAGAAAAATGCGACTGTTAAACAACCTGTGGAGGTTCCAATTCAATGGAGGCCTTTGAAACTTGCATATGATAATGACATAAGGCTTTCCCAAATGCCTGTGAAATGCACTTTTAGGGTACTGAGAGATACTGTGAGCAAACGGTTTCCTATGTCAAAGTTTGTCCTGATTAAGTATAAGGATGCAGATGGTGATTTAGTGACTATAACATGCACCCCTGAACTGAGACTTGCCGAGTCTTCTGTTGATAATCTTGTTAAGGTGGGTCCAGATGAGGAAACAAAAGAATCCTTTCAGATGCTAAAATTATATATAGTTGAGGTATCTCCTGAACAAGAGCCACCGATCCCTGAAGAAGATGAAGAGAAGCTTCAGGAGAGTGAAGAGAAGTCTCCTGACATGGAGGACACTGAAGGAGATGAGAGTGTGCTACATTCTTCGCAGGGAGATTCTGTTTTGGTTACTGCTGATGCTGAGGTTGAGAAGATAGAGAAGGTCTCCGGAGAGAAAATTGGTGTGGCTGAAGATCCGGAGTGCAAGGAGGTGGAGATGGATGATTGGTTGTTTGAGTTTGCACAATTGTTCCGGACACATGTCGGCATTGATCCTGACGCTCATATTGATCTTCATGAGCTTGGGATGGAGCTGTGTTCTGAAGCTCTTGAGGAGACTATAACAAGCGAGGCAGCTCAACTTCTTTTTGATAAGGCTTCCTTAAAATTTCAGGAAGTCGCTGCACTAGCTTTTTTCAACTGGGGAAATGTTCACATGTGTGCAGCCAGAAAACGCATTCCAATAGATGATTCTGCTTCAAAAGAATCAATGGTTGTCCAGCTTCAAGGAGCCTATGACTGGGTGAAAGAGAAGTACTCTCTGGCCAAGCAGAAGTATGAAGAGGCTCTCCAAATTAAGCCAGATTTCTATGAAGGACTCCTGGCACTGGGCCAGCAGCAATTTGAAATGGCAAAGCTCCATTGGTCCTTCGTTATAGCCAAGAAAGATGACTTGTCAACTTGGGATCCTACTGAGACGCTTCAACTTTTTGATAGTGCTGAGGAGAAAATGAAAGCAGCCACAGTGATGTGGGAGAAGCTGGAAGAGCAGAGAGCTAATGAGCTGAAGGACCCAAATGCTAGTAAGAAGGATGAACTGCTTAGACGAAGAAAGAAAGCAGGTGGTTCAGAAAGTGAAGCATCTGCTGCTGATGGTTTGGGGGAAACTTCAGCCCAGGAACTAGCGGAGCAGGCAGCAGTAATGCGATCACAAATACATCTCTTCTGGGGTAACATGCTATTTGAGCGCTCTCAAGTAGAATGCAAGCTGGGGATGACTGGTTGGAAGGAGAACCTGGATACTGCAATGGAGAGATTTAAACTTGCGGGAGCTTCTGAAACAGACATTTCAACCGTTCTGAAAAACCACTGTTCGAATGAAGAAGCTGGAGAGGGATCAGAGAAAAAGGCTGAGAACGGAAATGTTGTTGTCGCTGCTGCAATTGACAAACAGTAAATCCAAGTAAGGGAATGGTCAGCTTTGAGTTGTTGTTACTGATTGATACCTTCTACAAATTTATCGATTGCTTAAACTGGCTTTCTTTTTCAACGTGGACTGAAAATCTGGTACTTTGTTCTTTTTGCGGGATTTAGGAGATAACTCGTTTGTGTTCTTTTATGATGACGACAAGTTCTTGTGAAATTGTTCGAATCATAAGAGCATTTCTTTCTTTAAGCTTCTTAGCTGATGCCAATGTTGCAATACTGACATTAGTGCGCTTAATATTATTTTTGATCATTGAGCTGGCTTATGCTAGATTGTTGGTTACCATCAAACTTATAGTCTAAACTATGAGAACAAATTATAATTGCCCCATATACTCTGTTAGCCATCTTAGGCCATCATTATCATTTTGCATTTAAGCTAAGTTTTGTTGTTTGCTCCACTGTTAGCTGTTGAAAACTGAAACCTGCCTACTTACCAATTGAATTTTTGCAAAGTGGAAACATTATAACTATCAATCTTTCATCAGTAGTACTTGATTTGACCATATCAAGACATCCATTCTCGGTGTATCAACAACATTGTACATCTTGTTTTCTTATTTTCTCAAAATATTGTTGTTTTGTTAAGGTCATGCTCTAAGATTGATTTTTTAAAGCTTTTTAATTTAATTTAATTGATTTTTTAAAGCTTTTTTCTCTATTCATTTTTGAATTTTTTTATTGTATCAAAATGGAATTTTGTCGAGTAAACGCAATCAAGTATAATACAACCCAACAACAACAAAATGGGGTTCAGCGGAATGAAAAAGACATGGTAGAATCGTAACCATAGAATTCGACCCTAATCGAAATGCATCTATTTGTCTCATACACTATGGGGATGGTGATTTTGAGTAATATATCTGGAAATCCCCATCGATCTCTTACTCTTATTAGCACTGTTTTGGACATAAGTGGTACATTCCAAAATTTCCCTTAGTTGGACATCTTTACCCTTGTCCATGAACCTCCTTTTAATTTTTGATTTACTCAACTATTCGATTTTCAATTTGAAGCCAAGAAGAAAGGCATTAAAAAATACAAGTTACTAAACTTCAAATCTAAAAAATCAATAAAGTAATGAAAATATTAGTAAATGGAAATAATAAGCAATACAATGATTTCTAAACTCTATTTCAAATCAAAATACCGTTGAAAAATACTCTTGCCCTAGACCCACATTTTTATTATATCCTCATTCCGATATTCATATAATTCAAACTTGAGTCCGAGTCTCACAGACATTGAACCCGTTTTGATTCTCTCTTTCCTCCCTTATTTTGAAAGGGGAAAAAGAGAAAAGAGGGGGAGGGGTTAGTCACATATATTTGATTGTATTTTTAATCTTTTTAATTTCTTTCCATGTCAATAACTAGAATTAAAAAAAGATGAATGTCAACGCATCTGGAGAAAAGCGATTAATCTCTATCAATAGATCCGCTAAAGCTCCAAACCATAACATGCTTAGAACTGGTGCCACAGAGAGATATGTTTTTAGATCGCATTCAAAACCCTCCTTGTTCTTTTTATTGGAATATATAAAAATAATGCATATATGATCACATGTATTTATAGTTAAGGACTTCTTCTAGTTGTACATAGAATTCCTAATTCAAATAAATAAGATTTTTCTTTTATTAAAACAGAAAAAATATCCCTCTACTTACCTTGCCGAGTATTTTCAAAATACTCATTTTTATATATTATACTTTTTCGGTTAGGATTTTATCATGAATTCATTGATTTAAATACATTATTGTTCATTGAATTGGTATGAGGCTTGCTTATCGGACTGGGGTTGGGCCAAGGAACTACCGCTTGGTCAATTGTAGAAATTATCAGCGAGGCGACTGAAAATGAGGGAAAAATCACGAGGCAACTTTATTGCTTAATCTAGCATTTATGGAAGATTTAACAATTTATGTGATTTGGTTATAACATTAACACTTTTATTTCGCGAATCCTTTTATTAAATCTTAGAAATATGAAAAATAAAAATTCATATTTTTTGGCTTGGACTTAATCATTTGCTTTTTAGAATTATATCAGAAATTTAAACTCCTACTGATTAAATATCTGTTGAGAAAATAGCCTAGGAAAGAAATTGGTTTTCTTGAATTGAGGAATTAGTATACCCGACTTTCGTCCTTCCCATTTCGTGAATCAAGAGAAAACAATTTTCGGGGAAATGTTGTAAACGTAACAAAATGGGCGATTAAGTAATTTAAAATTCGAGAATATCCGCTACAAATTTTTAAAATAGTAAAATAAAATAAACAAGTAGAATAAAAGAAGAAAAGGGTAATAAAAAACTTTTGTTAGATTTTTAATCTATATAAGAATAAGAAGATTTTCATGTTATTGAGTAGCGATAGCAAGTTCGGTACTAGATCTTTTATAAATTAGATGAAAAGATAAACACTTAATGGGACTTTTTTATAAATAGGAGATTCAAATGTGCTAGAATGCAAAATGAGGGAATGTCTATAATACATAAAGTTTAATCGGATCCAATTTGAAGGATTCTAACAGGTTCATTGGATATTAAATGAATGGAATTGGGAATATGGATAGAATATAATGAAATAGAAAAAATTTCTTTGAGGGGCACTTTGAAATGAAACAGGTAGAGCCCGCTTTATGAAGAAGTTCAGGGAGTTCTGAAGGAAGCTTCTATTGGTCATGAATTTGAGCTTGGGGAATTGAACTCATGGGGATCTAATCTCTGTTCTCAATGTTTAGTGGTAGAGCGTGAGATTATTAACCAGAATTGGTCGTGAGTTCGGAATCTCACTTTTGAGAGATTTGGTCAATTCTGGTCTTTTAATTAGGATCTGAAATTAATGTATCAATTTTAAAACCTCTAATTGTGCGAACTTTCCACATGACTAATTGTTTTCTAGTTATGCAATAATAGGACCTCTATGAACTCGAAGAACATTTCAAATTGTCCCATAAACCATAAAAACATCTCAAACTATCCCTGCTATCAAATTTTCGGTTAAAATGATGGACATTCTATTTAACACAATGGAAAAATCGAAATTCAACAAAAAATTATGATGACCAGTTTAATACCAAAGATTGCAACTTTGTCCTGATCATGAAGATACCTTTATACATTACAGTTTCTTGTTAAAATGGATGAAAATACATAACTTGACAACTTATCGAACTCAAGTAATGCTCATCGACCAAATGACAAATGTTTCAAGTTATGACTTGAAAAGTTTTCATGAAAATCATGCCGACTTAAATCGAGTAAGATGTCCAGCTCGTCGGCTTGTTTCCCTAGCAACACATAAAACCAGGGTCTCAACATCATAGCTCATGTACAAGGAAAACAATGATAAGTAACAAGGTAGAAACAACAAAACAAACCATAAGCACTGATAAGAGCAAAATAAAAGTAACTTCCATAAAAAATTCACTGGTTACGAGTTTAGAACTTCGAAATAGTGGCATTTCAGATAGATGAATACCTTTTTTTTATTTTTTTTTATAGATATCCAAAGGATTAGTGACCCAAATAGAAGTTTGCGAGGTTTACAAAGACTCATGGCTATTCAAATAAATTCATGTGAGAACTAGAGGCAATCCAAACTATTACAAAGTGAATTTAAATGACGTAATTTAAATTATCAATCATCCGATGTTAGGTGGGATCTTACAGCAATTATTTTTTTCATTTCATTCTTTATATTTAAAACTTCCTCCCTCAAGGAACGTCTTTTGATAAACCAAAGTGCCTATCTAACTTGAGAAAAGAAAATATTTGTCAGCGACAATGACCAAAGAGCAAAGTACATTTGTATTTAATCGAGAGAGAATCCCAGAGAAGCGATAATCTTTTGGAGCAATCGTAATGATTCCTATCGGATCCTCAACATCGACACCAGTGATGCTGAATATTGTGTCATTAATTGTCTTGTCCGGCCGATATTGCCCAAGAAAGAGATAAAAGCTAGATCATGGGAAGTAATCATCTAAATGAGTTTATCTACAGCCGTGATTAAACATCAAAGACTTGAAAATTGGGGAGGCAACTGATTTAAAAATTTCTTTTCTTATAAAATGTCATTCAAGCAGGGGGCACAATAAAGTAGGAATTTGTGATCTTTGAATTCCACAGAATCCATGAATGCCGTCTTCAGCAAAAATCTATGACAAAGCTTGAATTTTTCCAACATCAAAAGAGCATTGATTAAAGCAAATATCATTTATGTGGGCAATGCACTACTTTGAGGCAAACTAATTACGGTGGGTCGTATATAAAATTAAAGTGAGATTTTAAATCTAATGAAATATGTCATATTTTTCAAAAATTAAAGATAAATTAACGTTTTAAAAAATTGGGCGGCTTCTTTGGCCCTCGAAACTCCGCCCATTACAAGTAGCCCATCATACTTCCAATTTTAATAATGTTCAATTTAATATAAGATGCTTTTCCCCAAGGCTTAAGAATCCAAGATATGAGTAGATTAACAATATTATCATGATTATGCATTACCCAAAATGAAATTCCAAATATTCTTAATATGGTGGCAATTAAAAAAAAGATGAGAGACGGTTTCTTTACTTGAAGCACAAAAGACACAATTTGTGTCAAATTTTTTATTAGATTTCCTTTCAAGATTGTCTTTAGTGGAAAGCCTAATGAGAAGGAGCTTCCAAATAAAGGTTCTAACTTTTTGTGGAAGTGAAATTTTTCAAATCCTTTCCCAAATTTGGGACGGTATACTTGAATGACTAATGGGTTTGGTGATAGTGTGCTGGGAATCCTTGAATAATTTCAAGTAAAATTCTTTGGTGTGGAAATTGCGTTTAGGCCAAGTTTTAAAGTCCTCAGTATTTGATAACCTAATTTTTAAAATGTCTTTGACAATAATGTCGGAAGAATAGTACCCAAGAAATGAGTGTGGTTCGATGAGTGGTATTAATAGTAAGTCAGCTTAGGAGATGGGCGGTGGATTACGTATTGGGCTTAAAGAAGTTTTTTAAATTAGTGGTTATTAGGAACCGCAGATCGTCAGAATATCAACACTCTACCGAATTAACCACGAACCGTATGAGAAGATTAAGGCAAGAAAGACGGCTTGAGACTTTTCAACCCATGAGACTTTTTAATAAAGCGTGAGAGAGGGCGAGTTCGGATAGTATTTTTGGTTTAATCATTGTAGGAGATTGAGAATCTAAAAAATGGAAACAAGCATTTTTTAAAACTTGAGTGAAATGATAGGTGCTTGAATCGAAACCTATAACTTTGAAGTAGATAAGTACATAAAAACTCTGATTAACGATGAATATTTTCCCGATGTCACATGAGGAAGTTCGCCAAAAGATTTTATATTCGTTCGGCAATCTAGGAAAATTTATATCACTCCATAGGATAAAACAAAGTAGATTGAACAAACTTAATTAGAAGTCCATACTTTTCACGCAAAATTAAAGAATTTACACTCAAGAGATAGATTTTTTTAATTTGATAAGTGAAAATCTGTTTTCTATTAGTAGAAATATCCAGATGTATGCCCACATAGTTATCAAGACTACTAGATTCATTAATTTTGAGAATCTCCGAGCTTAAATTTTATAGAAAGCCGAGTGCAAAGGCTAAAAGAAAATATGAGATTTGTTAAAATTAATAATTTGCCTAGAATTACTTGATGAATTCGTGAGGGTAGAAGAAAGCACTCGAGCTTTTGAATTAAGATGAAAAGAAAGAAGAAACTATCATCGGCCAAATAAAAAGATGAAAGAAGAGGAGAACTTATCTTTAATTGACACCCCACCCAATATCCACAGATTATTCATGCACAAGACAAAGATGCCGAAAGAGCCTCCGTACAAATGGAGAAAATGATAGGCGAGAGGGATTCCTTGCCTCAGACCACAACAAGGACGAAAAAGATTAGTAGTTCTTCCATTGATCAGGACCAATAAATTAACTGAGGAAATACATTGAGAAATAAGATTGATCCAATGATTAGGAAGTTGAGTTTCTTAAGAACACATGATAACAAATCCACGTCAATCTTATCAAATGCCTTACTCGCCTCAGGCCTTAATATTAGCCATTCAAAAAAAATCTGTTTTGGAGATGGGAATATGATGATTAGTGAACTGCGATCTAGGGATAACTTATCATGAATCAACCTTCATTAATAAAGGCCATTTTGGAAGGGGGAGAGAAGATGATTAAGGTGAGGTTTAAGCCTATTAACCATAGTTTTAGAGGCAATTTTGTACATAGTATTACACAGACTAATAGGCCTAAAATCGTAAAGAGAGATGAGGGATTATACAACAGAATTAAAGTAATAAAAGTATTCTTAATTTCTCAAAAATTTATTATTATTAAGAAAATCAAAGGTAGAGCGTCGTAAGATCTCTCGCAATAAGTTCGATTGATACGAAAAATCCTCGGGAAACGATCGGTCAAATTTATCTGCGTGCATCTGGAAGATATCCTTTTTAACTTCAATAGCCGTGAACGGTCTATTAAGATCATCAACTTGATCATTATTAAGACCAGAAGAGATATTACTAATAGTTTTGAAAGAGCGAACTGGAGTTTGAGGAGGATTATAAAAATTAGAAAAATGGGAAAAATAGTGATTGATAATATCATCTTCATCAGTAATGATGTTATTATCACTGTAGCAAATTTCCAAAGTAGAATTAATTTTGGCCTTATGCTTAATATAAGAGTGGTAAAATTCAGAGTTGCGTCAATTATTAATTCTGTTGTTTTATCGCTGATGCCGATAAGACTCTTGTTATGATAAAAGATCAAGTTGAGCTCTAAGATTATTTTCCTCTAAAATGTTAGAAGGAATATGAGGATTGTTTTGAAGATGAGCTAATTTACCTTGTAAAGATTTAATAAGGTTAAATAAGTTACCAACTCTAATGTTATTCCACTTTTTGATAAAAGCCTTCGCATGTATTGGTTTATATTGAACTTAAATGGTGGACAGATAGATTATTGAGAAATGGATAGAGGGGAATCTCAAGCTTTAGAAATAACCTCGTTGAAACCCAAAATATGAGATAGGAAATTCTGAAGTTTACAAGGGCGGCGACACGCTTTAGAGGAGGGTTTAGTGGAAATAACAAGAGGACCATGATCTGATCTTTGAATTGGCAAGCAAAGACACGAACTATTTTGAAAATCTAAGGACCATTCAAAATTAGCCATGGCACGATCAGAGTTTTTAAGTAATCTTGAGGTGCCATTTTAGTTCCTGGGCAAGAAAAAATGAAAGTACCATTATATTTTTTAAAGTCTTAAAAGCCCGCTATTTATAAAATTGAGGAAGTAAGCACGGATCTAACTAAAATATGGGAGGCAGGGAAGGGAGGCCCCATCAAAATTAGTCGAGGACTTGAATTAAATCTCTTGCCAATAAAAGCAGTTTATTCATGAAAGAGGGGTCCAAAGATCAAAAGAGATTATTCCAAGTTTAATCTCTTTTTTTCAATTTAGGATTACCATAAATACCACCAAAAAATAAAAAATTACTATTTTCAGTAAAAATTTCAATAAATTAAATATTTTTATTGGAGAAAATTAAGTTAGCTTTGACATTAAGAGAAATTCAATCCAAAATCCAAAGGAAATTGGAACCTTAAGTCTCTTAAGGTATTTATAAGTAGTAATTTTAGAAACAGTTATGAAAGATAATGTCTGATTTATGGAACGTCATAGTGACCTTTGAAGATGAGCAAAGTCGAGGATGAGGGATTGGCTGTGTGACAACTTTCAGATAATATTTTCTAACCTAATGATGTTGGGGTTGTTGAGGAACAAGCCTTTCAAATCATGAGCTTTTATAACCTTACGAAAAGCAATCATATATAGAAAATAAACATAAATTAAAATTAAAAGAAAGAAAATGAGGGAGTGGACATGGCTCAAAAGAGGACAAAGCTCTGATGCTTTGATGTATCTATCATCACCAATCCGTATGGCCCTTTTCTTTGACGACCCAGCTTCATCCACCAATCTATCTTCACAAACTTGATCAACCCATTTCCTTTTCAATGTACTCGTGTTCTCCTCCAGCTCAAGAGACGAAAATACAACAAAAATTCACCTTGGTCTTGGATTCATCAGACCCAAAGTCCTCAACTCTAGACCCCAGACCAAGTCTAAGTAATTCTTGTCTAAACCAGTTGATTCATAAGAATGATTTGTTTTGATGCTCCACATCCTCCTCGTGGTCCAGTTCCAGCAAATTTTGACTTCCCCTATACAAAAGCCACTCCATAAGTCGAAGGTTGGTCCACTTTCATGGACAGTTTCTTGACAAGCCTAACCTTGCTGAGATGACTTGTGAAAATTCAGATTCATGCAATTCTTCCACAAAAATGTGACTCTTATTAGCTTTGGCTTGATACTTGACCTTTTGGGTAGTCTCAGAGGGTGTTCCAGAGCCAGTTGTTCTATCCATCAAATTTTCATTTAAACCGCTTGCTGAATTGATCTCCAAAGTGACAATTTTGGTCTTCTTTGGCAGGAAATATCATCTTTCTTCAAAAAAAAAAAGATGATCATTCATGATGGTAAAATCCGTCGTATAAAGCTGCTTGCCTTGTCGGAGGAGGTAAATTGCGGGATATCTCGATGAAGCAGATGCGTTTGGCTCGCCGTTTATCATTTCTGAAACGAGGATCGAGCATGTCACTTTGCAGTTTTTAAGCGCAGTGGCCTTATTAACTTACAGCTTTCAATAGTGACTGAACTATGTTAGAGATTTGAGAAATAATATCTTCTTCAATATTAGAGTCCGCGGTATTTAACCATAAGAACTAGTTAATTCTGTCCAAAGTTTCTTTCTTTTCACTTGTAGCATTTCACGATGATTCTCACTATCTTTAGCAAACCTCTTGGTCATGAAAGATAGAAGAAAATCTCTACTATATTGAATGCTAACACCCTTCTTTTTCAGACACTCATTTACAATACGGAGGAAGATTTGAGTCCACCAACATACTATGACCGATTCTCCCACAATGATAACAAACTCTAAACACTTTTTCGTAACTAAAAATGATCCAGATAGGCAAGTTTGCAAGAGAGTCAATAAATGTACCATGAATGGGAGGATAGAGACTGGAATTTTAATTTTGACTCTGATGAAGTCTTTTGCTAAGGCTGGTTTTGCATTCCATTCTACGGTAATGATCTCGCCTGTCTTCCTCGCAATGTTTTGAATGTGTTCTTTGTCAAAGAAGTTGGTCGGAACTCCATGAATTTGGATCCAAATGCAAGAATTATTGATATTCTTATAGGGGAGACGAAGTAACTAATATTATATACATGAAGAAAAATATGCCAAAAATTAGGGAGGGCGAATAATTTAATTTTTTCGAGACATAATCTTGTAGCAATAACTAATACTAGTATTAACTAATTCCTCTACTGCTGATATTCAAATCATGATATCCAGTATATGATGAAGAATAATCTAGTAGGAGAATAGCTCCATTCATATTAATGAGACCATGAGAAGCAACCAAATTCATATCTTCTTCAAATTCAAACCTAAATATAAAGATGCCACCACATTTATCTACCATAACATTATATTTCCTTGTAGTCTCCATCTTTTCGAGACATAATCTTTGTAGCAATATCTTAGAGAAATTTCGGTTATCTAAGAAGTAACCTAATAATGAGTGACCACGGGTGAACTAGGTATATTGGTCCATAATAAAAGTAGATGGAAGATTTGTAGGGAAATAAAATAAATAATACATATATACGGAGTATATAGTTAAGAATAATATAGGTAATTGAAAAGAGGAAGAATAATATAGGTAGAAAATGGGAACAATAAAATAATACTTCGTAATTACTCAAGCATATGATATACCAAAGTCAAACCAAAAGGGCCAAAAAAGAAAAAACATAAACGAGAAATGGAAGAAAAAACAAACTGAAATTCGATCCGATTGGCACCAAATTTGACAGAAGCAAGCAAGTATGATCTCAGTAACAAAAAAAGAAGAATTATTTGTATAAATGAAGTTTATGCAGAACCACCATATGTTATACAAACAAACAAACAAAATTTTGCCTCCCCTATGGAGAATATAACGACCAAGTTACTAGTCATTTCGAACCAGAGCTTCATTCCCTTGAGCAAGAGAGTTTTAGTTCTCAGTGCCCTATAGAGGAAGAAAAATGTATATCCACCATGCGAGCCTTCTAAACATTAAGCTCCAATAGGAAACCAGTGTTGAGGCCATTTTGGGAACGAACGCTTGTACAAACTCATGCATACAGTGTCGCTTTGCTGAAGGACACCATTCAACACACACTTCATTGCACCTGGATAAAGAGGAAAATAAGTTAATGTCTTGCATGAAACTAAGACTGCTAATCCCAATAAATGATAATATCACTGGACAACGGTTCTAATGATTGTATCACGTTATCATATATCTCTTCTCCTTTCACTTGGTGGGATAAGGCTTGGTTTGGTTTGGTTTTCATTTTGTGAACAATTGCAACTTTTGATTATTAGAAACTGATGGAAATATTAGACACCGCACTATGGCACAAGTTCACCAGTACACATTGCTTTGATAGAATGCATACCATGTGTACCGACAGGTTCCTTGATGCGACCACGACGGCCATTTTTTGTCCATACTTCAACTGGCTGTAAATCAACACATCCCAAAGCCGTGAGGAAAAATAATTGCAAAATATGTTAGTCTAGCATGTGATTTTCAATTTTCTTACTTTGAACCATCTGACATCTTCTGGAGTATGGAACATATATCTTACGGAAGATTTAAGTTTTGATACTCTCTGAGGATATCTGCATCGCATAAAATTGACTTGATTAGTGCACCAATTCTATCAGCAAAAACCGCTTGACAAGAATCTAATTGAAGTCTCACAAAACAGGTGTTAACACATTCTGCATCAGAAAGTCACAGCTTATACTAAGCATTAAGTACTCATCAAAATGATTCATGGACAATATCAAATACAGAGTAAAAGTGATGTTCAATTTAGTCAGGAAACAAATGCAGGGATAATTCAGTAACTACGGAGATAAAACAGATACGAAAGTGAGGGTGATGGTAAACCAGACGTTTTGAACTTTTCAGTAGACATGATGACTAGTAATGGACAGAAGGATATGATCATTCACATACAGAATTAGAGGAAAACAACTTCAAATCACTGACTTCTATAGGAAAGAGTAAATTTCATTAGTTATCAGCACCAAGTTATATCCAAGTTTTTAAAGATAAGTAGAAGAATTCATTTTCAAAAGCATGCCATAACACCAACGGAGATAGTCTTTACTGATTTTCACTTGAACAAATTTGCATAATCCTATCCTCCCACTATTCATATACTTCAGTGCTATCACCATGAATTAATAACACTTACCCAGTTAAAATAATTTTCTTTAATATTATTCTGTCTGGGTCAATGCTCCTCAAAGAACCCACTGCAGCAACAGTTGGTGAAGCAACTTCTTCACCCAGCTTTAGAACAATCAAAGGAAGTGGTGGAAAACAAATTGGAGCATATATTGAAGCAATTGAAAATCTTCCTGGATGGAGAAACCTCTCCATCTTGTGCTTATCATTATTCATACTGTCCGATGAAAATATTGGTCTACAATGAAAAACAAGCTCATCAGTTTTCCAAAGTACAATATATAAGAATAAAACCTCGAAAAAATGTACCTCGTCATGAATTGACGGAAACCAACATGGAAGAGTAATTCCTCTTTTGATTTTATGGGATTCGTATACGTATCGTGCTTCTTCACACTGTACAACAGTGGACCAAAAGTAAATTATAATACATGAAACTACAAATGTCATATGATAAATTTGAGAGCAAGAAAGGTAAATGGAAAAGTCAAACCTGAAGTGAAGCACAGATATCTTGGACTCGTGTTGCAATAACCCACATGCGACAATCGGCATAGTTTTTGATGAATTACAGAGCCTTGATGCAACATCAGCAGACACATCCTTGACATAAAGCCTCACATATGATCCAGGTGTTACACACTCTTCCAAATGCCCAGCATCCAGTTCTAGAGCCTTGGCCAGAACATGTTTTTGTGTCCTCGAGAGATTGTCAAAAGCAAAAATTCTAGCATAATCCGAAGGCAGTGATTCCTGAAATGATACATAAAGCTGAACCACAATCCAAATTAAGTAATGAACTTCCAAAGATACAGAGACAAAGGTGTACTTTAGGGTCCCATGACGAAGTTCTGAAGGACTTCACTCCTCTATACTTGGCAAAACGCTTCCGAGCAGGAACATCTAATGGAGTATCCACTTCATCTGGATATTCTAAATTAAACCAGAAAATCATTACCGACCGAGAGTCTCAAAAGTGAAAGGGCAAAGAAAGACAAGAGACTGAGAATATCATTAAGATGAGGATATTCTCATATGATTATATAATTTCCACCCTGCAACTACAAGGAGCTACTTTAGCAAAATATTAAGAAGCTTGATGAGATTTATTGAAGTAGAACCAAAAGAAATACCCTCATCTTCTGCGTGAGCAGCCTTGATTTTTTCAATTTCCTCCTCTACCTGCTCCTTTGTCAAGTTTTCACCATCCTGTCAACCAAAGTAATAGTGTTAGAAGTTTGCAATATTCATGCAGGTCATTCAAATTGCATGGAGAAATTGCACGGTTAACATGGTTACACAAGTTCTTATGGCATACTGGAAACAACCAATATTTTTTTTTAAAGATTTCATGATAGTTAAGCTTACCACCATTACTGAATCCATCTCAGTTTCCTCATCCCATCCTTTTAATTTAAGAGAACCCTGGTCATCATCAAGCTCAAACTCATCGCGGCCCTCTTGTCCAACAAAATCATTTTCCTTCTCATCCAGAACCATACCATCATCTTCGTCTTCATCACTACCAGAATAATCAGCATCAGAATCATCAACTATCCAAGCAGCCTGCAATTACATCATTTTTATCATTGTTAAATCATGAGCACACTACTTCGAATGGCAGCAACAATTCGACTATTATGAGACTTCACCTAGATTATATAATACCTGATATTCAGATGTTCCTGGAGGCAGGACCCTTCTTTTTAGCTTTTTCTCCTGGCGACTTTTATCAGCTTCTTCCATTTCTGCCTCTGTCGGCCATGTCTGGTTAGGAGAAATAATGGATTAACACAAGTCCTATAATTAAGTAATAGGCTACAATGATCATTAGATCCAACATAACCTTGAAAAAGAGCCTTCAAATTAAAGTGGGACATCACTTTTAAATGCACTGTATCCAACATGGGACTAAAACTCACTTATCAAATTATAGTGGTACCAAAGAGCCTTCACCACATGTCCAGTACGGCTTCATCATTTTAACGAGTTTAAAATTAAGAGGGCGGCTGTTATACCTGCTCTCCTGCCAGCGGATCAGGTGTATTCTCCACAACCAAGGGCTCTTGCTTCATAGGATCAGGCATTAGGCTTTTCAACACCTGATATATTATAAGAGAAAGGACAACAAAATATCAAAGTAAGAACTTGTATGATAATGTTTTCATTGGAGGAACATATTCATCTATTAGCTTCCAGAGTTCGTAAAATTAGAATGGTGTAGTACCAAATCTTATTTCAAATGCATTGTATTTTGAATTGAAAATATGTGTTAAATATGTGAAATGTTTCAAACAAGTCAGATGGCTTGCAAAGAGAAACAAGTCAAAGTCCTAGATTGAGCTTGAATTGATAAATTGTACGAAATCAAGCAAGTCAAGCAGGGGTTGGAGCCTGGTGGGTTGACAGCCCCGAGGGTCTATCAAAGAGACAGCGATACTAACCACCCTTCAAATTAACAAAAAATATAATGTCATGCATAAAATTGGTGTAAAGTAAAAAGTTACCCCACTACTCAAAGGAGAAGTTTCTAGACATCTAGCTTCTACTGACTGAGCTGCCCAGAGTTCTTTTTATTTATTCAACTGTAACATGGTGAAAAAGATAACTAGTTTCATTTTTACATAATGAAAATTTAGAAAAAGGTATATTTGATGTCAAGAAAGTTTATAAACATAACAACATGAACAAACACACACCATCATGAAAAGAAAAGTTGTACACATCCACTCAATTAATAGAAATTACCTGTTCATTATATATGTCATCTGAATCCATCGAATCTCCTTTTCTTACACTCAATGGGCAAGGATCTTTGAGTAATTCAATCTTGGATAGTTGATAATCCCCTGCACCTGCAACATGAACCTGGTCCAAAAATATGTTGGGATTGAACTGATTACTAATAAATAAATTACAGAGGACATGGGGAGTAGGGACTACCAGCTGATCGACTGATAAGTTGCGAGCACGAAGATACCCAGTGAGAAGTAGAGTACATTTTCCAGGACTGCTATCTTCAGAAACCAAACAAACCTGCCAGGTCGTAAACCCCCAAGAATGAATTTACATGAACATCTCAAGGATTCTTTATATATGATACTGTTACAACTCCAGGTTAATCGCATAATGAGACCAATCAATTTATAAATGTGAGCATGAACAGTGGCTCACAAGTTATATAGCATAGATTCGGTTATATAATTACAATAAATAAAATTAGACCTTTTGAGACATCAAGTAAGGACGCTGGTTTCTCCAGTGAGGAACTGTGAGCCTTTGCTCCCTTGAAAGAAACATGAACTACACCACCAAACAGACAATGAAACAGTCACAATCTATAAAATAAAATCATAATTTGTAAACAGATTAATTTAAGAAGAATCACCTTGTGCAATTCATCTCTGGTATCTGTGGTATAAAACTTACAGTCCTCTGGAAATTCCGAAGAAAGGGTAGAGATACACCCCTTCTTGATATCATGTCTTTGCTTTAATTCATCGGGTAGGTCCTAATATGTATCATATGTTAGGCTTTGTTTCCAGTTATTGTGACAGAAGGAATAGTACAACTATATAATGGCATGAAAATGCTTACACGAAGCAAAACAACAGAGCTTGGCAGACCAAGTGTTCTAAAAACAGACAGGCATTGTGATCCAAAGGAATCAATATAAGGATGATCACTGTCTTGACCACTAAGGGAGCCAGCAGATGCAACAAAAGCAATCAGATCAGCAACCTACACAAACAAAGTCCAAACAAAAAGTGAAGAAGAGTATTGAAAGATGGCAACCACAGATTGGAGATGTAAGAAACAAAGGAGCACCTTGGCCATTTCCATGCAGCCTACTAAATCCCCATGTGGTGCTTTCAAGACCTGACAGCAAAAAAACATTTAGCTCTTTATGGTCAAACCTTTTTTAAAATGATGAACTCCATGGAATGTCTGAGATTTATCGACCCACTTCAGAAATAATCGACAAGAAATAGCTCTACATATACATTGAAAGTAATGCTCTTAAATCTCCATAATCAAATTCAAAAGGCTGGATTGATGAGTGAATTTTATTATCTTAGGATCTAGAATTTAATATGAATTAAATCCAAAGGTATTAATAATGTCATGAAACTTAATACGATTCCCATCTCAATTTAAGTGGGATTTTTGAAGCTATTTTTAACTCAATACACCAGATCCCGTGATGCATTCAATAAATTATAGCAAAACGACAACTTCCCACTAGAATAGAGTTGGAGGACATAACATGATGTCCAATAGCTAGTGAAGCTCCCATACTAGCAAAAAAACAATCAGAAGCACCTATAAAAAGGAATTCATGATAGGGTGACTACCGTAGTTCTTAGTTTGTACTCTGATGACACAACAGCTGGAAATGCAGTCCCATTTCCTTCTCCTGATAACAACGAGACAATGTCTTTTTCTAGTACATTTAGATTCACCGACTCAGAGAGACCAAAAAGAACCTGCATAAACACAGGATGACATATGTTAAAAATCCACTATTTTCTTTATTTTTTAACCACTATCATAGTCAATGTAGATTTTGTACAATAACACGAGGTGCACTCGTTGATCCTGATGAAGCCCTCTTTTCTTTCAAAAGTGCAGCTCGTTTCTGCTCCCTTAACTGTAAATTGCATTGTCCACTGTTACTTACAAACACGGAACTCATTTATCAGACCTCAACCATTAATCATAAATTAAAGAGAGCAAAAATCTAAGGTTATTCACTTGTTGATTTGAACTTCTTAGGAAATTGACTGACCATCTTATTGCGCTGAAACCGAGATGCTCGACCGACTTTTCCCGCATTCCGGTCCGATTTTGAGATTTTGCTCTTCTCTTTATCAGGAGACAATACACTACATTAGTTCTCCTTATATATGATATAGTGACAATAGAGAAAGGAAAGAAATTTGAACAAAAAATTGAACGGAGTTACAGTAGATACCTTTAAGGGGAATTTTGTGAACATTACGAGAGGATTTGGAAGCGAATCGAGTTTTATGAGACTTGTTGACTTGAGTACGAGCTCCCGTCATTGATGCTGTCGGCAAGAGAGGATCCACCAATTCAGTTCAACTAATCCTTTCATCCACAATAAACTATTAAGATAACTCCCACATCCTTTTGTCATTAAACTCCTCACCTATTATTAACTTCTCAATCTCTCAAACTCCCCCGGTAAGGATCATTTTCTAACTCAATCAAATGCTTTTACTACCAACACTTTTCTCCAACCATAATGTTCCAATGACACAACTCAGTAGTTATAATCATCTAAATATTATATTTTAATCCTCTAAAGAGCTAAACTTTTTCGGGTTAAACGATAAGAATTCATTAGTCTCAACTAAAAGAAACCGTTTACATTATTCAATAATTATTACTAACCATATAAGCATGTAACTCGATTAAGCATATCGACAAACACGAATGTATACTCTTAATTCTATTTCATACTAAGATATTGTTTACTTCAAATACAATAGACCAATTGTATGAATAATATTACAAAAACTTCAATGCATTCTTAGAGGCTGCAATCATATAATGCTCAAAAGGGTCTATTGCTATCTAAGAAAAGACAATAATAGCTAGTGTTCTCAAAATTTAATAACAAGGGTCACAAAATAATACAATTCCACAATGGTAAATAGCATAAAAACTAAATTCAATAATAAATTGCGGTTAATAAACCAAACTAAACCAATTCTTATGCCACTAACTGGTCGTCTATATGAATACAAGGTCTCTGTCTCTCGGCCCTATTCATTCAGCCTGGTCATCCCTCTCGAAGTTAAACCCACAACTTTAGATATTTTGATATAGTTCAAATTAAACTTTTGAGTATCAAATCCTACTTAAATAAACCGGAGCACTTGACCTGAGCGCCCTGAAACCGCACATTAAAGAAGCTAAATGGGAGAGTTGAGGTTTTGCAGACATAGTGCTCTTTGTTTTCTGAATCCATATACAATACTAGCTGAAGTGGTAAAAGTTCACCTCATTTTGCCCCCTTTATTTGTAAGGTAGTAGTTACAGAAATTATGTTCTGGCTATTGTGCCCTAAAAAAAATACTATTGGGTGTGTATATTGGAATAATAAGTTTAGGCTTCGTGTTTATATATTTTGCAGGAATAAATAAGTTTAGCTTTGTTTAACATAGTGTAATGTGGGCATAAAGATCACATGCTATATTTTACGCGACATTTTACGTTATACTGATTATTGCTTCATATGTATTGTTTGTATGTATTATACTTTAATTAAACGTAATATAAATATCACATAAACGCAAATAAACGATCTATTCTAATAACCCACAAAGTTAAGCGAAAGTCATGTGTACTTTTATTTGGTTTAGTTAAGTTGTTAACAACAAATCGAAAGTGATTCAAACGGGTGAAGTTACCGATTTATACCGTGAAATCCTTATAATCGGCCTCGTACGATTTGAAAATCGTGATGTATAGCTAATAACTTGATTTTGTATTAATGGAATCCTTGACGGCATTTGTGAATCGGGGGCCTTACATAAATACGCATGTTCGCTACATATTGTTATTTGAAAGTGGTTAAGCTCATCAACAATCAGGAGGAAAGCACAGCGGATTTGTGAGAAATCGAGAAGGAAGAAAGAACGCTCTGGCCTCAAATCGCTGTAAACGCCTGCCTCAAAAATATAATTAAACTATTATATTCCCCTTATTATTTTTATGTAAATAATAGAATATCTCTAGAATAGAAAAAATGTATATCTTCTATTTAGATTCAGTATTTAAATTGGTAAGAAATTAATCAAATAAATATTCAAAACTAACTATTACTAAACTAATAAAAAAAATCATTCAATTACGACATGCTAATCATTCAATTTGTAAGACACGCTTTAAGCCAACTCCCAAATTCTCAATCATTCTAATCTTCTCATCATAACGAAGATAGTTGAGCATCGAAGCTTTTGTTATTGTTTAGATTGCTCAAACTAATTTATTTAACTATATTCGATACATTAAGCTTTCAGATTTTTACGGTAATCTCATGTAAATTAATAAATTCGATTTAATGTGGAATAAATTTCAATAAACGCGAAGAGTTATTACGATTTTAATAACAAAATATATTGCTGCTTAAATTTATCTACCATATTTTTAAATCGACATTTAAGAATTTCAATCCAAGGCTAGCTAGCCTACCATTATATGAATGTTAGCACCTAAGGCTCTTTTCATTGTTCATATGACCCATATGGCCATATGGGTATGGACGTGTGGTCGGCTATTAGGCTTATCCAACAAACTATAATGGCACCAACCAATTCAACTATTCAAGTCATTATATGTTCATTATCGGAGTTGGATCATGTTCAACATGGACGGTCAAAGGAATTTTTCTAAAATCAAAGGTAATAAAGTAAGAATTCATAATATTCTATTCTTAATGTAATTGGCGAAAATACCCATCATAGACTTGATCGTATTTGTATGGATAAATGTGATTATTCTTTCTCTAATACCATAATTAGTAATATGCAGACCATAAATAAATATATAAAAATAAGGGATTAATCCGAATTTTAGGATAAAAGGAAAGAAAAATATTTTTTAACATTTGACCATTTAAATATTTCCTTGAAAGTTAGTGTGTGTGGTGTAATGCAAGAATTTTTATTATCTATCTTTGGAGTACATCCACCGTAGAAAAATTCTCAAACAAGTAGTGCCATACTAAATCGAAGAGCTCACCGTCTAAACCATGAAATTCATGTCATTGATTCATCTACTGCGAGACGCTTGACTCGAGTTTGACGTTTGGTCTCGGAGAAGCCTCGACTTACTGATTTGATTCCTTGACGGATAAGGCTCCCTCGACAGAGTCAGTACGAGCCTCTGGCTTAATTTGGACTCGACCAACTCGACTCGGTACCGGTACTGACTGATTTTGATTTTACTGATTTAACTCTGATTTTGAGGATTAAGGCCTACGAATCTCTGATACGCCAGTCCTGGGCCACTGACCAGACCCGCCCCTGACTTTATTACCAACCGGTTCTTGTTCAGTAGCGCATTCCCCTGCTGGGTTGTATTGACCATCTTTTGGTCTACTTAAATTGGATGACTTATCAAGTAAGCTGCCATAGCTATTTTAATTTGCTTTGAGTATTACTAGTGGGACTTCGATTTACTTTTGCATGACTCTAAGAATGATGTTTATTTTCGTTCGATGAATCCTGCAGCCTTACGACACTTGATTGATGTGACCAGCCATATGAGCCGATAGAAAGTTAGGTTAAGTCAAGGTCATGTTTTTTGCTTGTGCTACGCCAGCCTTTGCAGAAAGGCCATTGGCTGCAGGTTTGCATTTAAGTGATATTGACTCATGACTTAACAGATTCGGGCCTCACTTTGGACGAATAGAGATTTGACCCCGCTACCGACTTAAATGATTCTACTGACTCTCATGAAGCTTCTTGAAGCAACAAGTTATTTCTAGCTTTTACTACAATCCGGCCTTAACACATTTAGCCGATGATTAGTATGAAGCGGAGCTTCTCCAACTCATTGACGAGCATCGATCAACTGGGAGCAGCGGCCTTTGAAGAAATTAAGCTTCCTCGCTTAATCCAAATTTACAAAAGGACTAAAACCACATTCCTCCTATATCCGGGATTTGATGAATCAAACATGAGATTTATTGATGTTCATCCGAAGTTTTTTGAATAATTAGGGGCTACGTAGCCCATCTCCCGGGGCCGCTTTGAAACTTTCGCCGATTTCACGATTTTGCTTTCTAACTTAAAGAATTATTGCGCTTTGTGCAATAATCCTTAATTTCAGCGCTGTTTTGGGCTTTTCACCTTGAGGTGTTTTCCACCCACCGCATTTGCTTCATTTCACGCTGTAGTAAACTTCGCCGCTTTACTCTATATTTCAAAGCGTTTCAGGTGTGTTTTTTAAAAGTTTTAATGCTGTCATGGATTTTTGGCTGAATTGTTGATGGAATCGGTGAAATGAATATTTCGTCAAATGGGGGGTATAGGTTTCCTACCAACGCCAGCTCGACAGCCGTTTGATTTCAAAAGTGATCACGCATTCGACTGGCTGACTTTTTACATGCAAAGATCCTAACTGTCGTGTAATTTAGAAGTACTTTTCCTCCAAGTAATCATTTTGGGCACCTATTTCACATAAAAAGAAGGTTCCGGATTCTTTCTAGGTCAAAATATTTCTTTCTTTATTGACCCCCGACCTTTTGGTTTCTTGATTTTGCACCATTACCTAAATCTAGAAATACGATTTGGGACCACATAACTTCGTAGCTTTGATTTTGAACCACATAGATTTTGGAACCTTTCATTTTAAACCTCGCGATTTTAGATTCTTCATTTCGAGCTACGTGGCTTTGAATGTTCCATATGGTTTATTTTAATCAATAAAATTAGGGATTTTCGAGCCTCAATTTTAATTGAAATTTAATGCAGCATCAAGTTTTAACCTTATTTCTGTAGCCTTCAATTTTTGGGTTAATTAATGTAGAAACCCTTTTATTTTTTACTCGATTAATTCCACGGACTTGATTTCACGGAACCCCGGTTCGATCAAGGGTTTGATTTAAATTTGCGCTTAATCTAGTAACCTCTAATCACCACGTGACATTTTTTAGTGACTACCCCTTTATTAATTGGACATTAATTGCCTTATCAATTTAATTATTTTTTTTGATAAATTTTCTATGTCTACTGTGTGTTACTATATTTCACCTTTGCATGCACCCTTGAATCTGTTTCATGTTACCATGTGGGCCTTCAGGTGCTCATTTTCTAAATTCACATGAGAAAATTAGAAAATGATTAAAATGGAGAGTATGCACCCACACACCATGTGAAATACCAACGAAATGAAATTATATAATGACCCACAACAAACTAATTTGTTTGACCATTATTCAAACATCGATTTGATATAAACTGGACCATATGATTGATTAATGTCGAGATAAATAGTTTTTCCTTTGCTAAGAAACCTATCTACCTAGTAGTTTATCGCCATCTATATATTCATTATTATAATTTCTCTTCAATTGTTAACATGGTATAATTCAATGCTCAGTATGACTGTATGAGAAGACCAGGTGTGTAAAATAGTTTTCACCACATACAATACTAAGAAATGTGCCTTAGCTTTATTTCATTGTATTCCAAACATATACTCCCTTAATCCTTAAAATATAGTCCAATATGTTTTCAATGATAAAAAATAACAAATTATATGTGTATGATATCAATTAAAAATAAAACTTAAAATTTGTTAGTTTTGACAATTAAAAATCAAATTGGATAACTTAATTAGTTGTGATGGAGGGAGGGAGCGAGTATATAATAATTTTCAAGATAAAATATACTGAAATATATATTTGATTATTATAACATATATAATTTTAGTGTCATAAATTAAAGTTCTCATGAGAGTAACATCGAAATTCTTAAGAGTTAGAATGCCTTCCAAATGACTTGTATGCTCAAAATTTGAGCCTCATCGTAGCGAGACCATGATTTAAAAATAATAATAATAATAATAATTTTATTGTCATAAATAATTTAGGATAATTGAAGTAGTTCATGACCATATAATAATAATAACATTATATGTTTTGACATATATATTCATTATAGGACAAGTTCTCCTTCATAATATCTTCAGCCTAATTCGGAATCTATTTTTTTGTTGATCACATAGATGAAATAATTGAAAAGTTGATTGTCATATATATCATATTAAAATTTATAAGATTTTTACTCGGAATCACTGACGACAATAAAGAAATTTCAATATCATATGTTTGTCGTTATATATATTAGTGAGATGGTGATTCTTTCTTCAATGATTATGTGTATAATGCATCTAATTATGCATTCTCTAATTTATTTTTGAATAATCAAAACAATTTTTTGTAAAATTAACTTGACGATAACAATCTCTTTTTATCGGGTATCATCTAAGACCTCAAACTAGATTAAGTTGTTCAATGTGAATGGACCATTAGTTACATGGTCAAACAGAACACAATATTAAAGTATTTGCCTGGAAATAGGACAAAAGTAAGTTGGTATACAATTAATATTATCACGTGATATTGTGGAAGTAATTTCAAATGTAAGACTATAATAATTTTACTGAATATTCAACTTTCTTCCTAGTCAAAGAGCCGAACTACAGTCTACACATGTCTAGAGCATCTTATTATTTTAACCTCTTTGAAATTGATATAAATTGCTTTTATCTCTTGACTAATCGTGATCTAGTAGTATAACACTGCAACTTATAAGGTATGTCACTGTATGTTAGTAGTTTATCCATATAGTTTACCATGTTCTTTATTAGGATTACAAATACTTTCCTAAGTCAGTTTACAAGATATTAAGTTACTCTACTAAAAATTACTTATGAATTCTAAACACAATATTATAATCAATCCTGATCTTACTGGTATACCAAGTCATAATAGGTGCGAATAAATATACATATGTTGTTAATATAGATAATTATACGTACAAGAAAATATTAAGGAGTCATGTCTCACAAGATATTCTAGTTAAATTTATAATATATTGAACTACTCTTAATTTTATATTGCCAACTAGTTTTAGACCATGAATTCTTAACACACATCAATAAAAGGTTTCTTCATGTGCAATATTTGAAATATAAAAATTATATTGTAATTCAAAATAACCAATTACTTAGGTACAAGCTTGAAATTGATAATTATGTCTCGAGAAATTAGAAACATTACACGCAAATGATCTCAAGGTCTGATTTTAGTAATGCCTAACAAACTTGAGTGAATAGAGATCAAGGAGAGAAAACAAACCTACAACCAAATTTCATTGATATTTCAGATAATAATTTGACCCTCTAATGTTTTGTTTGAGCTACTAATTTCGTTCTTTACAAGGCAGAATTATGTGTCTTCTATCCCAAATTGCAGATGGCTGCTTTGAATGAAATGTAAACAATCTACTACAACAACACATCAACATGTCACAATGCCTCTGAAGAAACTCCCACCTAATCGAGATAAAAAAGTTGGATAGTATGCTATCTTATCCCCGTAATAACATAGAGCCTATTTCGAAATTGACCCAATAAACAATGTACTACATCTAACAAAAGTGTACTGAGCAAAATTAAGACTTAGGACATATACTAATCACAAGAATAGGGCATCTGCAAGTGGTCACCTACTGGCAGAAGCCATACCATTCTTTTAATGTTACAAAATTTGTACCATCTTCTTATGAAGCAACTAAGTGTCAACAGATAATGAAATGCATATTCTTTTAAGAGAACTTAAACTGAATTGATGATACTCCTGAATCAATAATTGCTCTGTAACAATCATAAGAATCAATGTAACATCATTTCAATTTTACTAGTAAATCATGGAAAATATGCTTTAAATATTTTTATTGAATATCTATATTTAGTTATTGGTTTCTCAATATAATATGATCTATATTAGTAATCATTTGTTTATGTTTAAACTAATTATAAGTATTATTCTAATAGATAAAGAATAATAATAGAATGAAATAAGATATCTTACATTTATTTTGATCTAAGGCCAAGTACAATAGTGTCCATTTGTAATGAATAAGACGCCTTAATAATGTGTGTGTATTCTAGTCATTCTTCAAATTCCCTCAATCTGATAAAGATTGCCCGATTTATTTCGCACTCATTCGAATCCATGGCTAATGGGCCCTATTGCATTCTTTAATTGCTATTCATTTGATCATTTGCTTTGGTTTGCTCTAATATATACATGCAACCTCCTCATTTAAATATTTTTTTATTCCTTTTATTTGGCTTTAATTTAATTAAATACATTAAAAAATATAAATATAACTAAATAAAGAATGATTTATCAATCTATTATTTAGGGCATGTATCATATTACATAATATGTTAGTGAAGATGAAAGAGTTAATTATGCTGCATAATCAAGGACTTGTAATGGTACGACCAAACACTAACCGCCCAAGTTCTTCATTTCAATATACTACTACTGTTTTACCACAATTTGTACAGCATGTTCGCATTTTCGAGCCGAACTTCATGATAAAGTTATGACATCACAAATAAGCAACCCATCTTATTCAACATTTATGGCAAAAATTTGGATTCAATCAGATCTAATATGTAACTATATATATATATATATTTGTGGATGATAACTCACAAAGTTACTGGTACGCATTGAGCTTTATCTTGTATATATTATTGCATAATTTATTTTGTACCTAACTAAATAAAAAATTATGAATAATAAAAGTCATTAATAATATCGACAATAATATTTAATATTAAAACAAAAGATATAATTATAAATTAAATTAAATAAACTCTATTTTTAATATTGCATAATTTATTTCGGTGGTCTAACCAAATAAAATTAGTAATAATAAAAGTATTAACAATATTGAAGAAAATAATATTTAATATTAAAATAAAAATATAATTATAAATTTAATTAAATAAAAATATTTTTTAATATTGCATAATTTATTTCGTGTCTAGCCAAATAAAAATTACAATAATAAATATTATTAATTGGTTATTGGTGCAAATAATATTTTAATATTAAAAAAATTAAATAAAAATATTTTTAAGAAGAAATATAATTATTGCAATATTAATAAAATAATGTATATTAAAAAATATGGAATATAATATTTATAATGCCAGATATACGTTATCGAAATGAATATCGAAAGACGAAGCGCCTTAAATAAAGACATCAATAAAGCACTCTATCTGAAGTTTCAGATGTTTTTGGGCTTGTTATTTGATTACGTAAGAGAATAAGCCGAAATAAATAAAGAAGACACCACTGCATACGCCTCTAATAATGTATTGAGTTAATTAATATCTTTCGTTGACCATAACTTTAGTTGTGTGTTGTAATTCAATATTTACTTGATCATAAGAATCCATAAGAGTATTCTTATCAAATATAAGATTTATTAAACTATTTATTTTATTTTTCTTAGTTTGTTCAAATTTTAATATGTGTCAATTCCAAATGATAGCCGACAAACCTTATTTTTCACATTGATAATTCATTTATGGGCATTTACAAGCATTTATATTTTGCTCTACAAAAATGCGCAAAAAATTTTATTTATTTTGATTTGTTTCTTTCTTTTTTCATGGACTATATATAAAATAACAATCACGTGGTTAATCTTTAATTGAAACTTTAACATCTTTTGTCACTTATTAAATTTATTTCTTTTGAAATAATAAAGTTTTATTTTTGTGAAAATTAAAGAAGCAAAGCGATGTCTATTAATTGAGTTTATAATTTATACGATATAGATATGATTATATTCTTTCTCGAACTTTTTTCAAAGATAATTATATTTTATTTAGAGAATATATGAAAATATAATTATATTAAGTTATTATCATGAATCAAAGAAACAACATGTATATGTTTAAATTTTTTTAGGAAAAGATAAAAGTATTATCTAGGAAATATATAAACAATCAATCTCTCTTTATATAATGTTAAAAAAAATAAATAGAAAATAGTTAGTTAAGTATTTTTGCTCAACATATACAAGCATTTCAAGGTGCTTACAAGGCAATTACTTTCCAAATTTCATTTAATTTTCTGATTTATTTAGACATACTTATATAGAAGTTATATGAATAGAACGCAGTTAGTGAAGAGAATAAACTTAAAAGAGTTTACATGTGAAATCTCAAGAAAGCTAAGCCGAATGCTGATTTAATCGTGTTTTTTCGCTGATTTATGATTACCTTTGTAGTGAAAATCCATACAAAAAATATTTTCTATGATGACATATTGTAATATATATTATTTAATTTTTGCGGATTACTTCTCTCGTAAAATAAAGAAATATTTCGCCTCTATACGTGGACATTATGTTAACTTTTAATTTCGCGAAAGAATGATTATCTGTAAGACTAAAATCTTCATAAAAACAAATATATTATGTTGAGGATAATGTAAATACTTTTGAAATTGTAATACTAAAAAATTCTTTGACTATTGAACTACCCAGTAATATAAAATATTTATTTTATATATTATATCTTAAGTTGCCCCTGCATTGCCAAACAATAATATTTATTTTATATATACTTCAATTTTTTTTTTTTTCTAAAGTTAAAGATTTCATAATAATTAGATTTTTTCACACGTATCCCTTCTGGATACCTTTTTTCAAAACAATTATGTAAAGAATACTTAACGAAGTAGATATGATAGTTATTAATAAAAAAATTGCAAGAATGCATTATAAGATGACTATACCATAAAACAAATTCTTCAAAACTAATTGTAATTTACATACACAATTTATTACGGGGTTTACGGTTCATAGTATCTTTTTTCAATAAAAACATTTACTACCTTAAACTTTTGAAATAAAATTTGAGTAAAATTCATCCTTGAAAATAAAAAAATAATATATAAATTAATGAATACTTTTAGTTTTTCCCTCAAAGATAATCGCATAACGAATGACTAATAAATTTCATTGAATATTTAGAAATAAATAATTAAAATTATTTATGTAATTATAACCATAAAAAAATAAAAAAATAAAAATAAATAGTAAGTAAGAACATCTTATGTTGATTTTTAGTTTTTATGCACTATTCTATTAAGAAAGTCATATTTATCCAAAAACTTAACAAAAAAAGTATTCAATCGTCAAGTACTATCTCAATGAAATGGTTCTATTTCTCCTCGTGATTCATCAAGCATAAAACACCATCTCAGAGTAATTACATTAAACCAAAGAAAACATCAATCACATCATGCAAATTCAATTTTAATGAATTAATATTGATACACCGAATAAAACCAACATCTCGTAATCTCATTAGTGCCAAATTAGCTCAAACCCATATGTTAGTCTCATGTGATTTCTCTACAACTTAATTCGAATCGATTCTGAATTTTTTTTATTTAAAAACAACTTAAATTTAAATCAAACCCCTTTCCTACAATGATGATCATGGAGCATAGTCAAAGTCGAAGATTTCTCAAGTGAACAATCTTTCTAGCAAATTCATACACAGTGATAAAAAAATAATTTGTAAACAACAGAAAACAAATGTAACATAAGCAATTCCAAAAGGTGGAATAATGAAAGTCATATAACATTTAAGGATTTTAATGAGTTATAATTGTCATGAAATAATATCACTATATAGTTTAATATTCAATTATAATTACCTTTCTTATAATTATTATTATTTGAGAGGGGCAATTTAATCCTAAAAAAAAGAAAAAAATATGGCTTAACACACATTTAGAATATATATAGATTGTTAGTTGAAAGAGAAAAAATTAATCATTACAAACCACCTTGAATGGACTTTAGAGCATCCTTAATGATTCTAAGATGACTATCAAGATCCCCAATTCTTTTTAAAGCTTGATGATGAAATTATTCCTTTTTCAATAGAGTTGACGCGATCTTTATCCTAAAAAGCAATTACTCGTAATTAAATCATTGGGCCTAGTTTGATACTTGCAAATAATTAATAGAAGGTGTGTCTTACATTCCCTAGTCTAGGAGGATCCTTTTACTATAGATGCACTATAAAAAGAACATATAGACCACTATGCTGCAATATTGAAATCTCAGTTCAGAACAATCCATCTCTATGTCTGTGCAAATTGATTCCCATTCTTCTTATTTGTACACAAAGTTAAAATAAAATACTAAAATAAATGAAATGAAGCAACAAAGAGGGGACTCATCTTCAAGAAAACTGATGCATCTCACGCTACTATTTAGTACAACAACCAGAAATGAACAAACATTTTTTAGGAAAACTATCATGAAACTCAGCAGATGCCCAATGAGGAAGTGCCAACAAAGCAATATTGAAATATTAAGTAATATAGTAGTATAGAAATAGTATTCAGTTGGGAAACCAAAAGAGCTGAAAACAAGAGTGACAGACAGTTTGACGTATGCATTATTAAAACATGTGATGTTACTTCTCTACCCAATAAGCAGACCTCAAACAACTTATTTGACCCCTCCTAAGGCCTAAAATTGCTATATAGATTGATTCCAACACTTTAGAAAGTTATTCTCCCTCCCTATTTAGCTTCTCCAACTATTCTCTCTCTCTCTCTCTCTCTCACTTTCTTGATTTGCACATAAGTGATAACAATGGAGGAATACTACATGGATGAGAAATGGAGATTATCGAAAGAAGATGCATCTAGCAGCCATTCCCATTCGTCGTCTTCTAAATCATCATCTCTAATGAGAAGTATATCCCAAAAGGCGTCTAGCTCGGGTAGCTCAAAGCCGTCGTCTCTCCAACGGAGTTCAACACAAAAGCATTCTTCATCAGAAAGTAGTTCTAAGTCGAATTTCGCACGTAAATGCAAAGAACAAAAGGCAAAGTTCTACATTGTCAAGAGATGCATCAAAATGCTTGTCAAGTTGGGCAAGAGTGATGATGATTAGTTTTTTATGCTAAAGTACTCACGTCTTAGTCTTTGGAGTACAGAGGTTCTAGTTCAAGCATATCAGTTGGTCTTCAAGTGTTGAGATAGATCTTAAATTCCTCTACGACCAGTGCTGGAACTAGAGGGAGGCGTAGAGGGGCATTCGCCCCCTAAACTTCTGCTCGGAATTTTTGTCCAAAAGAGAAGAAAGATGCAAATTCATCTACCAATTAGATAATAAGGCACATAATGTCAATCTGTAATATATATCATGATTGAAATGAGTATGTTGTATATTGTAAAAGGTGTATCATATATCTTATCCTACCCTTTTGAGCTTGACTTTTCTTTTTCTTCTTCTTCTTTTCGTTTACAGACATCTCTGCCTATAATGGCATCTTGATCCTCAAAGAAAGATTCCTTTATCAATTATTGGAACACTGTATTGCAAAAAGACAAGAACTATTACATCTACCTTGGGATATACACAGCATTTGGTCTTTTGACCCCCCCTCTGAAATAGTGAGATACTAAGGTCCCAAACAGTGTGTCATCAAAGAAGCCATGTAGTTAAAGAAGATTTAATTGAAAAGCTCCTTTGCAATAAAGGGAGTGTAATTCAATTGATGCTGCATTTGTCAACCACTTGTTTGGTATTAATTGTTTTTGTTTTAAAAAGTCAGTAGTAATAGGAAGATGAAGAAAAAATCAGGTTTGGTAAAGATGTTATATTAACAACACCCCCAACAAAAAAAAAGATATTATTTGATATTTTGAAAACACAACTCTAGTAGTCAAAACAAATGTAACCACCAACCATGATTTTGTTTTCACTTTTTACAAAACAAAATATTTGTTACGGAGTATTATTCTTTCTGCTAAAACTAAGAGGAGGCGAGCAGAAATACTTCTTGAAAAATAACAAAAAATATGAAACTAGTGAAAATGGTTCCCTGATAGATAAATTCATTCCTCATTACCATAAACACATTCTATTCTTTGTAACTCAGAGTATATGCCCCTGTGGACATATTGATCAAAATCGCCTAAAGAAAAGGCGCCCTGTAGCAGGGTAATGGGGACAGGGGCATGGTAGGTAGGTTTATAGTTAAGGTAAAATTGTAAAAGTCCTCTCATTGTTGCTTTAAAAAAATATCAGCACAATTAGTTACCTAAGCTGTTCTGGAAGTTTTTGGTAAGTTTAAACTTAAAAAGAGAACAAAACAAGCTTATCTTCTAGGTGGAAAACAAACTACAATAAAACAATCATATGATTGCAATTAAAGATGTGAACTAAAGTTAAATATGAGATTTGCACTGAAGTTAAGTATAGAAAATCTGTCTGCCTTATCCTAAGCAATGTGAGGGGGAAATCGATTAGATTATTCTACTTGAAAATGAAAGCTACAGTAATGATAGAAACTTTCCGCTCATTATTTCTAAATACACTAACAAGAGAAAGTAAGAAATCATATCACATCATCAAACATGCCTCTGGAAGATGCCCACCAAGCCGGGTAGGGGCTTGGGGGGGGGAAGGGGTCGGATAGATGAAGCTCATACCACATACAAAGAAATATTGAATGACCACCTGGTGTCAATCAGTGTCAAAGACATCTGGGGTTGCCCTCCATCCCTACCACTTCAGAAGCTGCCTTCATCATTGCCAAAAGTTCACGGATCCAAATATATATGGTGAAGCAGAAAATAAAATGACAGCCATGCTATGAGGTTATTGTCACACCATGTCCTCATCATGTCCTCTCATCCTGAATAGAAGCAACCAAAAGTGACGCTCCCTCGACACAGCATTTGATTGAGATCTTTATAACTGAGGAGTAAATCCAGGCAATATTTTTAGTGAATCTCTCTGGTCTTTTGTCTGATCAAGTCTGGCCGTGTGATATCGTTTTCATAAAACTTTTGCTTTCGTCTCTTTCTAGATATAAATGTAGCAAATGAGTTTTGTCGATGCAGTGCACATCCAAAATCTAGTTGTATTAGCTGGAATGTCCTGTAATGCCATGTTAGCAGACAGCACTATATCCTTAATTATAAGTGATGAACAAAGTTAGTGTCATGCACCCAAAATGAAGGACATCAAATTAGAATGTTAAGAATTGGGTGTCTGGTAAACCAATATACTTAAGGCCAGACATGATTTAAACTATAACTTCAAATTTGAAACAAAGAAAGGTTAAATCTCAAATATTTTACAGTCACGACAACTAAAATTGATAAGACAGGGTTCATTAATGCTACCTGCTCAAACTCGCCTACACTTCGAACCAAGAAGAAAGGACGGAAACTTTTGTTGTACATCGTGTGCTGAACCAATCGAGAGTTTCTGTGATCTATCTTCCTTAACCTTTCTTCAGAAGGAATTTAGTAATCTATCACCAATATCAGGATAGGGTCAGCAAAATATGCTTCATTCTTTAAGCAGTTTTACAAAACGGTTGCTACTGCAGAGTGTGCATTTACATTACGAACTGTTTTATTTCGTAGAAGCTAAGGAAGAAAAGGCAATGAGGATACCTATAAACATGTGAACACAGGATATTCAGTCAAATAATGATGCAGTCAGGATTAAAAAGGCATTGCATGAATACCGAACAGTGTAAAGCATTTAGAAGCCATCATTGGGATCCTTGTATATTTCCTTCACTGAGGATAAAAGAGTTCATATGGATCCTTGTGGCTTGTACACTCACACAGACACCCAAACCAAATATTAAATCAAAGACTCGAACTTTCCAACAATAAGAAAATTGAGTAGTCCACGCCAAGAGAGCTCGATGAGGTATTCCTAATTGGGACGTTCACTCAAATCATTCTACTTGTTGGGACTAAATTCTCTGGTCTGACATAAAGATTCTAACAGGGAAAAGTTCTCAGGTGCAACAATGCCAAGTGAAATAGAAGGGAATGCAGAACTAGAAAAACTATAGGGCAATGATCAGTAATTCATTATAGCACAACCGATGCTTTGAACACCAAAACCTTCAATCTCCAAGCTTCACATGCACTATGAACAATGCATCACAAAGGTTGAACAAAAAATTCAGGATACCTTTATATTTCCAATTAATATTACTCAAATGATACTTTACCATAAAATTTAAATATAAACCTTTCCGCCTCTATAATTACCTACTTGTTACGAAACTCAAAAACTAATTGGCATTACTGGAGTAGCTCATGACCATGTAAACTGTCCCAAAAATCATATAAACTGCCTCAGTTTCTTTAACATACTCAAAGTGTAATATGATCCCTCCACTAGAGATAATTTCACAAACAATCCTGGAGTTTGACAAAACCAGGGACTTAGTTTTCACCGGAGTTCGTATTGGTTGCAATCGTAGTTCTAGAGTTACAAACTTGTTGCACAAATAATCATTTTTTCCCATCAGTGTTACAGTATGTAACAGACTACCATTGCATCAATACGAACTCCGAGATTGTTTGTGCAACAACTTTGTAACTCCAGGACCATTGTATTTGAGGTGAAGACTTTTGATACATGTTTAGAATCCGTGTTCCACCACAAATCCAATATGCAATAGTTGAACAACCCAATGACCATATAAACCAACTAATAGTGAAGAATCTTGAATAAATATTGAGGTGCCACCTATAAAGTATAAACATTACATCAATTTCAAGTGAAAATGAGGGGTGTCAACTGTCAATAATATACTCTAATGCATATATTCATTTCATAAAAAATTGTGAAGTTTGATTTTCGATAGTTAAAATTAACGTTATAACTCAAATTAGCAGAATGATATTGATTCGAATCAAAACTATATAAAAATACTTAAATAGGAGTTAAGCTTTATGGTACTAAGGCTTTTATTTAGTATTTAATACTAAATCCATTTAAACCATTGGATCGGGCAACACTATATTACCAATACCCAAAGACAAAGAATGCTGAGGGGAATGACCATTTTGCCTCAGATACTAAATAACACTCATGACTTAATAAAGAAACAAAGTGGAATCGAGCAAAGGCTTCTAACACAACAAGCAAATTTTCTGCTTATGTTCAACAAGCATATTCGCTATATGTCAACAAGCAAATTCTCACACCCTACTAAGACAAGCAAATTAACCATGTAATTAACACAAAAGTAGAATGTAATTTTAGTGATTGTTTTGTTAGCTAAGCATGTTATTAGCTTGTTTGTTTATATAAACACAAAAATACAAATTAATTACATAAGAATGAATGAATTAAATAATTAATTACATAAAAATGAATTAAATAATTAATTATATAAGAATGAATAAAATAATTAATTACATAAGAATGAATTAAATAAATTTAATTACAATGAATCTAATTACCTCCTTCATGTTTGTAAGAAAATGAACGTTGACTTTGTAAAATATTTTCAAATTATTAAACCATGATCGCTATAAAACTAGCTTAATTCAAATCATGGTCATATCAAAACAAGCGAATGCAAACATTGCTTGTTTATTGCTTTATTTTCGCCATGCTTGTTTCTTAATGTTGAATTCTATCTACGTTGTTTTGTAACAAGTGAGCTGACTGACGATAAGTGAAACAACTTAGCTTTTTCTTTTCTTGTTTGTTACAAAATAAACTTTTTCTTAATGTCAATAATTTCAAAATTATTGTTCAATTTTGTGTTAATATTTCAATTACGCACTGGATATTTAAATATGATGAAATTATTCAAATTTACGATTATAATAAGATAGTAAAAATATGTTAAAAGGATAAGTAAAATTGTTGTTCAATTTTTATTAACTTCTCTTTCAATTAAAATTGGATTTCATGTATAATTTCCTCGGAATCTTTAAATTAATCGTGTTAAATACTAAGGAAATTATGTTAGAAATGTATTATCAGAGAATGTAATAGATTTCACATTCTCAAATTAATTATACATGCTAATTATTTTAGAAGTAAATTATGCTAGGAAATTATGTTAGAAATATTAAGAATATTATAAACTATGTTAAAAAATGTATTACTGTAGAGAATGCGGATGTATTTCACATTCTCGAAATTATGTTAGAAATGTATTATAAAATTACGATTAATTGTAGTTTAATATTAAGGAAATTATTTTGTTGTTAACATGATATTTATTTCTTATGAAATTATGATAGTTAATACATAAACATGAGTTATTTATCAAATTATTGTTAAATATGATAGTTATTTATTATGAAATTATTTTCTTATTTAAATTAGTGCACCATGTCAAAATAGCCTAATTATTAATCAATTTTCTAAACACAATAATTTTTATTATCACTTTCGTTTCTTCAACCCAAATTTGCATAATCAAAATTTTAAAAACTATGAACAACGAACATCATCACGCTTATCGACGGTATCGTATAAGGACGGGTAACTATTTTTTTATTTTGTCAAATTTCTTCATATTTACTATTTTTTCAACTAATTAATCGATGCAATACTTTTATCCAACCGCCGGGCAATGATGTAATGTCCATTTGCTCGAAAGAAATACATGCCAACCGGACGACGCGTATGATCCCAACCTTTGTCGAGATAAGATGCTGAATATATTCGGCCGGTGGTTAACCAAAAATTTTATCAAGCTTTCTAAATCGCCATAGCACACATATAACGACATCTATCAGAATGCGCCTCGGTTCGAATTTGCTCGGGGATTCTCCTCGTGATTTTAAGAGCCAAGCCAAGACGCTAACGACAATGCTGCGATTACAAGTTCGAAACTGTGAATGGTTCACTACCGCATCGAACTGCTCGACCGTCAATACATGCCTGTGTTCACTAAACAACAGACATCAAACCACTAATACAAATCAAAGCAAGTAGTCCCAACAAATTTAACAATGTAATAAGTATTTGTACTTTCGATTCAATATCAATAAAGAATTTCACCTTTTTAAAATATTTTTATGTACTAGTTTTTTTTTTCTGCATGTTTCGAAGGATTAACAAACTAGAAATTTACTTTAATGTTTGTGTTATACAAGCTAATTCCGGTGCGTTTATAAGGAAACAAGTAACTCTTTTGATGTTTGTCAAGCAATGTAATAATCGCTTTTATTTGTTTTATGTTGCCCATTTGTCTTTTTGTTTGTTTGTTTACTAACGAATTTGCTTGTTACTCTACTAACAAGTGCATAATTCGCTTGTTTATTAACTAACCTGGAGAAAATTCGCTTATTTCTTAACAAACATGAGCCGTGTTCGTTGGGGGTATTTTAGTAATTTCAACCCCTTCATTTTACTGTTTTGGTGTGTGTATAACAGCAAAGCATTGGATCACTTCCCACATCACTTTTTTTCATTGAATGGTTACAAATCTTCAAGGTTCAATCATTTTCTAATTTAACACCAAATTCATGAGGATTCCATTTCATGCTTTATCACTTGCCATAACCAAAATTACTTAATTTTTTCTCACTAATTTAACAATAAAATTTCATCTATACGAAATCAACGAATCGGCTCCATTTATTATGTCTGGCGACAATTGGCAGAAGAATTCATTTACCAGCTTTTGGGGTTAAATGTGATTATCGTAACTTAGTGTTCAACTTAGTAATTGTATATTACTAGTGTGGGTTCTCATGATAATTTAAGGGTTACAGCCATTGCTAGATCTTACTTTATTAATCGCTATAATAATAGTAATTGGTCAATTATTATTATTATACAACTTACTATTATCCGAGCCTCTAGAAGGTCACACACATACAGCTGACGCTGAAGTTATATTTCATGTATGAAATTAAAGAGAACTATATAATTATAAATGTATTTCTCAATTATGCCGGTTCTACATTTTACGTAATATCGATTGAATGAATATAATCAATTAAATAGCTTATTTAATTCTGGCTCGGTTAATTTTTTAGTATTTATCGGCAATCTGAAAGATTATTGATATTGACTCATTACTATTTAATTAGCTTAATTAAATAGTTCAATCTCATTAGCAACCTATTAGTGTCTTAACGAACTAATAGAGTTAACCCAGTCAAGCTAATACTTAACGGAGTCGCTTATCGGGCTTGCTTTAACCCCAAATTTCTATATAAGCAAACTTTAGGGTTTTTCATCATAAGTTTTGGTGGTAAACTTTTTCACCAAAAAACCCTAGTAGCCGCCTCTTTCTGCCGAAATTCTCCTAATTTCGTGGCTTTTCCTTTGTTCATCCTGTTTACCAGCATGTATTAGTTCTTGATTCAACCCTCCCGCGCTGACTAACTAGATATCATACGATTGATATTTTCATGAGGCCGGTGGAAGTCAAATTCACGCTAGAATTTGAAGCGTGTGGATTTTGGTGGAATTTAATTCGGGCCGCACTGTGTTCTCTGCTCATAATTTAATTATATTGCTTTATATAAATAATGTAGTATGCACCCTTAAAGCATCCCCCGAACCATGGATGTATTTATACCATATATCCATAGTACTTTCTTCAGTGGCATCATGAGCCAAATTAAAGCTGCTTACATTATTTATTTTATGCTTGTTTTGTGTTTTATCAATTTTTTATTTGATTAATTTTGTTCATATTTAATTGATAAATATATGATGAGAATAAATCACCATGTTTGATTATTGATTTACACATGTGTTACAAGTTTATGATGATACATCATATTTTTGTTAACATGGATTTTGTTTCATAAATTAAAAGGACGATTTAATTGATTTTTGTTTCAAAACAGCTTTGTAAAACGTGTTTGGGCGTAAAATTTTGTAAAATTAAGTCCTAATTGTTTGGAACCTAGATAGCACGTAGAAGATCTGCATTAAATTTCATAATTTTTGGATTTTTCTGATGCCTCAAAACAATTTTGAGATTTTTGGACTGTTTAATTAATAATTAAATATGAAAATTTATTTTAATGAACGACCAGTGGATTTGTTCACAAATTATGTAGTTTAACTTGTTCGAATTTCATAAATTTTGAAAAATTTTAAAGCTCAAAACGATTTACAAACGAATTAAATTAAATCTGAAAACCGAGTTAAATATGGTATTATTACTATAAATCGGCCGACCGACTTCCGGCGACCCTACGGGGCGCGTCAGGTGTCGGATCAAGCTTACCAGCCAAAAATGGCCCACGGACGACGACCTAGGTGGAGGGGCGGCGCGTGTCGACTGTGGTGGCCTCCATAGGCCGGTCGTCCGAGCCCATTATGACGGTAAGCCCTAATTTTGAAAACCCTAATTCTCGAATTTATTCCTTATTTTGGTTTCCTAAAATTATGGACCTAAGTATATTTCGGTTTTATCGACATTTCATTATTTTAATCAATTCAATTAATTGTACTAATTGCGCGACGACAATTAATTAATTTCCTTTTATATTACATTTTAAATTAATTTAAAGTTATATAACAATTACGGTAACAACTTCACTACTTAATGTATTTTAAAAAATATTCGCGGATGAATATTTTTCTATAATATGTATACGGTTAATAATTATTGGTAATAATTATTAATTGACATGTATGATAATTGGAGTTTATATTAATTAATTTTAATATGTGTATCATACGGATTAATTAATTTGATATCATAAACATGTACTTTCCAATGCCATTTAAAATATTTATTAAGTTCATTTATGTGATTTAATAAAGTGCCTATATTTTGTAATGGTGATTGAAATGGAGGTATATGGGGATATGACCCTTTTATTTATTTTTTCGGTCCGCGAACCGTATCGTCAGAAACGACTGAGTCATATTTCTTGTATTTATTTATTTACTGCTTTACCCATAAGTCAAGTAAGTCAGTTTCCAAGATGGTTAGTATGTAAATATTGGTAACAAGTGAAGTTGAAGATCATTTCACGGTGGTGATACTGTGGACTGTGATGATCCGTAAGACAAAGACACAACAATTGTGACTTACGTTAGTATTTGATAAAAATACTTAATAAAGCTCTGCGCCCATATCGATATCTTCAATGCGCATTACTGCTTTTATTTTCATGCCGTGATTGCTTGATTATGTGCTAGGCATGTACGAGTAAAACGAAAGAAAAGTAACAATAATCTCACCAATTAAAATTTAAGCAGTGATCGCCCAATTTTAAAGTCAGGCAATCAATCGCATCAATCGGGCACACCGTGACGGCGGGTGTTACAATGTTGCATTCGATATGACAATGGACTTCATGCTTGAAGATTTCACTCAACGCTGTGGGCCAGATGATCAATCCAAGTAACACTGTTTAATCGGTATGCTTAACCGGTTTCGGAGCAACGTTGGGTAGCATCCTCAGCAGATGCTAATGACACACAAGAGTTATGTAGTTTACATAATTAAGTTGCAACCTACTATTATAACTGATTCAAAATGTAGCGTTGTTGCCGCTTGAATTTAAGTGTATTAGGTCTCGATACTAATATATTTCATGAGATTCAAGTATTAGTATTTACTTAAGCAATTTATTTTGTAAGGTTTTAGCAATTTATAGTTTAACAGTCTGTTATTTTATTTACTTATTCTTGTAGAATTAATATGGCTACCACTATCGGTTACTCCTAAGAACTTCGCCGTCAAGACTTGAAAAGGTGTTCTAACCTCGAATTTGACGAAGGGTCTCGAAACTTGAAAATCATTCTCAAGCAAAGAGAGGATCATCACGTATTTAACAATGTTCCCGCTGAAACCTAATGATAAGGTTTCCCATCGAAAAGTGATCCACAAAAGCAATAAGTCTGACAAGGATGTCCAATGTCTCATTGGCCAATATGGAACCTTCTGCTCCAAATTCAATATGAAAAGGTAAGATATTACATATACCGGCAAATCGAGGAATTATTCCGTAAAAGGAGGTTTTAAAACGGCAGACATGACACTGCCTCGTGTTTCCTCGTGGACAAGAAGTTCTGGAACGGATGTGTGCCCAAGCCCTCATATCATTAAATGATCGCTCGGGTCGACGACTAACGCCTCGGGCACCGTGTCTCCAAAGAACTGGCCGCGGATCTCATCCGGCCTTCTGCACAAATTCTCTGGGCTTGTCATGAACTTCAATATGCACAAGTTTGGTTATCTCTAAACGAATCGCATAAGATGATCACGTAATTTGGTATCTAACTCCGGTAAGACTAAACTTATTCTTCTGCTGCAAGGGTCCAAACAAGAAGAAATTCAAGAAGAAGAAGAAGTTTGCCGTGGCAAAGCATCAAGTGGTTCGAGTAATCCTGTCGGGCCGGGAAAGTGGGAGGAGCTGTAGTGATGACAAGTGTCATTATTTAAGGGAAACCTCTGGTCACCGGAAGCCAACCTCAAGTGAAGTTCATGATGATAGAAGAATGGTCTCACGACCGTCACCCTGGCTGTGTATGTATGTTATTGAAGTTTGTACAACTCTAATTCTACTGTGGGTGCTAGACACCGTCATGTTCTCATATTTGTCGTAATATGCGTGAACTCAAGTCAAGTAAGACTCAGCAGTGGAAACGGATCCGCGCGAAGGTCATGCCCTTTAGGGATCCATTAGTTTAAATTTGCCCACGGGCCTTGTTTTGAACTTATTACCGGTTTACTATGTACCTGCAATTTGCAGGAATATTATTTCTATTTCTGTTTTGAATAATGATGGTTTTTCATTTTCAATAGATCCCGATGAATTTGGGGGATCACCGGTGAATGGGCAAAGATTTGGTACCGCCTCCCTTCAAAATGGTATATATACGCGTAGACAATGACAATGAAGTCATATAACATAAACTTAAACGGAATAAGCCTAACGACTTAACCGACATACCTATGGCATTGCGGCATTGTGTCACATTAACGAACCGAATCAAGAAACTCCAATTCAGCGAATACTCAAGCGTTTCGATTATGAATCATACGATAAAGGAGCCTCGCCTTTCCGGGCAAAATGACCAAAATGTCTTTCACCGGGCTTAAATGAAAGCGGCGTTGATTTATCGGGGATCATACACACCGATGTACGTGGGCCAATGAACACATCTGGCAAAGAGGAGGTTATAATCATTTCCATTACATTTATCGATGACTACAAGATACGGGTTTTGTGTATCCGATTTGGTACACAAACACGAGTCCTTTGAGAAATTCAAGGAGTTCCTAAAATGAAGTACAAAACCAATTGAACAAGATAATAAAGATTCTCCGGGTCCGATGGTGGAGAATATTTGAGTCACGAAGTTCAATACTCATCTTGTAGAGTGCGGTATCATGCTTCACAACTCACTCCAGCGTGAACGCCATGTTATAATGGCGTGTCCTGGAAGGAGAAACGAACTCCTTCTTGGACATGCCCGATCTATGACGAGCCTATCCGATCTACTAGTTAATTTCGGGATACGCACTTCTAAGCGGCACTTACCTTTTAAATGACGTCCAACCAAGTCACAGATAAAACTCCCCATGAACTCGGTGGGTTCGGGAAGATTCCTAAGTTGTTTTCTAAAGATTAATAAGTTTATGTTAAGAGATTAACAAAAGACAAACTTGCGCTTCAAATCGATAAATGTTATTTCATAGGATATCCAAGTGGAAAACAATGGTTACTACTTCTACCCCAAATGTGAGAATAAAATCTTCATCGCTGTATCAGAGTATTCTTGAAAAGGAATATCTGCCCGTATGACTAGAAGTAATGGTGTTCATCTCACGAAGCTCAAGCCGATTTAAGTCAATATCGATGCATCTAATGCAGGCAGACCACACAAGAATCGGGAACCTTCTTGCTGTAATCTACCTCGATCCACAGAGTTCGGAAGAATCCAACCCTAGAGATCCAACAGGACGCCATGAACCAGAAGGCCGTACGCGAAGCTTTCATCATTGAGCCGACGAGCCCAATTTCTTACAAAGAAGCAAATGAATAGTAAAGGGATGCCATTAAACGGCAAATTGCCACGCACCGGTATGGATTCTATGTACCAAACGGTTCGTCCTCGTTGGATTTACTCAAACGGGCTCTATTGAACGTAAATGGGCATTTAAGAAGAAACACGTATAAAGACGGAAACGCTGGATGCTTTCAAAGTTTCAGACTTCAGAAATGGAAAGCAAGCTCAAAAACAAGTCTGACGGAGCCGACTACGACGAAACTTACCGCCGCTGGTTGTGCTTAACCATCCGGATAATCTAAATTATCACGATTTCCATGACTATGAAATATGGCAAATGGATGTAAAGACCGCTCTCAATGGAAATTTAGAGAAGATGCGTATACGGTACAACCTCCAGTTTTTACATGTCCTAAAGACTCCAAGCATATACGCAAGTCAGTAAAAAGTCCATTTATGGTCTTAAGGTGTGATCCTCATAGTTGGGAATCTACGCTTTGATGAATCAATCAAAGAGTTCGGTTTCATCAAGAACGAAGAAGAATTCAGGTATACGCTAAGGTGTCGAGTTATATCATTCATAGTCCCGGTGATGCCGACGACATACTTGGTCATTCGAAACAACGTAGCTTACTAAAACTCGCCATGATTGGTCAGGCAAATGTTTCTCAATGAAGGACTTAGGCGGCTACGTATATACTGAATAAAGATCTAATGATCGAGCCGTGAGGTCGATTGGACTTTGTCAGTATTACTTGCTGGTCAAAATCGCAGCAGTTCAACACGAAAATTCCAAGAAGGGTAATTCCCACGAGACACGGAGTTCATCTTAGCGTATACGTTGTCCCACTACTAGTGCCGAGATGAATGCACGAAGGACACCTTATGCTTCGCCATAGATCCATCATACGCCATGTCGCGCACTAGACCCGACGTGTCTTACGCACTAAAGGTAACCAAAGATACCAAAGTTAATCCGCGTGAAAGCCAATCGGATTAGCAAAGAAGCATCCTCAAGTATCCTATAAGAACTAAAAGATGCTTTCTTGGTATATGGTGGAGATGAGGAGTTAGCAGTGACAGGGTACACCGACGCCAGTTTTCAAACTGACAGACACCCACTATCGCTCCCACTGGTATGTGTTTTGTCTCAACGGTGGGAGCAAAGATCTTGGAGGAGTTCCAAATGTAGTACCGTCAGCCGATTCTACCACGCACTGAAGACATCGCAGCCGCTCCTAAGCCGCTAAAGAAGCACGTTGATGTTAAGTTCGTGACCGAACTCGCGCGGGTACTCAGCGATTGGTGGACCAGCCGAGTCAAGTAGACAATATCGGGCAATAGCTCAAGCTATGAACCCCTGAAGATCACAAATCCAAGCACGCATCGTAAAGTATCACCGACAGATATGCTCATGTAGGGGCGACACAAAGTATGTAAAGTAAACAGAGGCTAATCGTCGAATTTCCCTTTTACTAAACCACTAAGTCGCAAAGTACGATGAATACGAATATAGGTCTTAGACAGATGTCGCAAAGGGCGTTAGGTTGTCAGGGAGTCAATATGTATCTATTGTGTTATGTGAACAAATATTTGAATATTATTGCTCTTATATTTTAATATATTTGTTTGCTATGACTATATGTTTGAATTTTTACATATGATCTTTCACACGTAGTGTATCCTCGAGAAAGTGAAAGGTTAAATTCTAAGTTAGTCTATAAGCTTTGTGAGAGGTAACATGAATCATAATTACACCTCTTCAAGCCTAGAAACATAGGATAGCCAAAAAGGCTCTCGTCGATGTCGAGAAGTTGCATGGCTAAAGATCATACGACTCAATATGAAAGCTGATTGCTGATCAAGATTGATCACGTTAGCCTCAGACTGGTCAATACCGGCCGTCGGTTCAAGTGACCTGGGGAATGGGTGATTAATCGAAAAACAAATTCATAGAAGATATGTGTATATCCGTGTCCTATGACATTTGTTTAGAATTCTAGGTTCGTCAATCTGTGACCTACGATATATAACTATCCGTATATACAAGCTCTGTGATTTCTTTGACTATGACCAAACGCCTCGCCTTTAAGCGGGATTATAACGCATATGTTGGGTCACACAGTATAGCGATAGATGTTGATATATTGGGAGGGATTTTGTCCGCCCTGATATACAAGGAAGATCTTCGTGCCTTCACACATTGGTAATCGATTGGTTTACGGACGCCCATAAATGCTTATTCGCCTATACCGAGTAAAGAAAGTTGTGGGTGTTTCAAGACACACTTCTATGGTTAGCCTACGACTAGATCGCGGATAAAAGAATTAAGATAATCGCCCAAGGGCAAGTGGCGCGCTTGAAATCAAATGGTGAATTGGGTTCCATTTATTATGCCCGTTGCGTATTACCTGTGTAAAGAATTCATTTTACCATTGGTTAAACGTGATTATCGTAACTTAGTGTTCAACTTAGTAGTTGTGATATTACTAGTGTGGGTTCTCATGATAATTTAAGTGTGAGCGATTGCTAGATCTACTATTAATCGTTATAATAATAGTAATTGTCAATTATTATTATTATACAACTTACTATTATCTCGAGCTCGTAAGGTCACACACATATAGTGACGTTGAGTTATATTTCATGTATGAAATTAAAGAGAACTGTATAATTGAGAAATGTATTTCTCAATTACAAGGGTTCTACATTTTATGTGGTGAATATCGATTAACAATGTAATCAATTAAATAGTTATTTAATCGTTCGAGTAATTTTAGTATTTATCGATAACTTGAAAGATTATTGATATCACTCATTACTATTTAATTAGCTTAATTAAATAGTTCAACTTATTAGCAACTCATTAGTGTCTTAACGAACGGGGTTAATACTTAATCTATTTATATTCAGTTTGCTTAACCTAGCCCTATATAAAGAAACTTTAGGTTTTTCATCATGTTTTGTAAAAACTTTTTCACCAAAAACCCTAGTAGCCCCCTTTACGAAATTCTCCCAAGAATTTTGGGTTTTTCCGGTTTTGTTCATCCTTGTTTACTAGCATAGATTAGTTCTGATTCAACCCTCCGGCGCGACTAACTGTGGTAGACACTACGATCGATATTACAACAAGGAGTCAGGAAGTCAAATTAATGCTAGAATTTGAAGCGTGTGGATTTTGGTGGAATTTACTCCGCCGCACTGTAAGTCCTCTGTCTATATAATTCTAATTATATGTTTTCATATAAATAATGTAGTACGCACTTTAAAGATCCCCAAACTATGGATGATTTGTATTTATACTATATATCCATATAATTTTCACTACAATTGTCATGGGCACGTGTCGCATGCATAGCGACCAGCCTTATTACTTTTCGCCATTTGAGGTAATCGCAAAATTCCATCTCTTATTACTTTTCGTCTTATTTGAATCGCTACTAACTTGATCGCTCTGAAAGGACGCACTATTTTCATGTCAAACGCGACTCAAGGAGATTACTCATTGCTTGCGGTGAAGCTATCAAGGATTCGATGTTCTCGTGCCTATGTCTTGTCATACCCCAAGAAGGATATCCACTTGCCAGACAACGGTGGTAACGAGTCCAGATTTGATTCGCCCAGTAATGAACATGGATCAAGATCAAGCCCATCCTCAACAAAATTTGGCGGATCAATACAACTAACGAACCTGTTATGATAAAGGCCAATTCGAATTTTATACAAGTTTCAAAACGAAAAGGGTAAATTTGTAAAAAAAATCACCTACGCACCTATTTCGATTATTCTCGGTCAGCTATCTCAGAAATTATCAATACATCATGTACAATATTATAAAGTTTGAGTCATCGAATAAGTCATAAACAAGCCTATTAAATAACTTCAAAGCTCGGTTTGGTTCGAGAAATTCGGGTAAAAAAATTCGACTAAATGTTGGATTCGATGTGATTAGAGCCAAATCAAAGCTTTTGTTCGAATTCGATAAAACCTAACAATAATGAGGTATTCGAGCAGAGCCGAGCTAATCTTGAACAAGTTCGGTATAATTGGACTTGTCATGTCCACTGAACTTTGTAATATGGTCCTTAAAAATCGTGATGAACTATGATAAAATAACCGGATCCATTGGGTTAGTTATCCAGTAAGCCATGTGCCCATTTGCCCTAAAACACAAGAAGATTGGGTTTGGTCTAGATAGGGCCCATTTCGATATAAATATTTAGTTGATTCAAGTGGAACGTGACACTTAATATCATAATACTCCATCCAATTTAAAACATGATACTTTTTCATTTTTCCATATCCAACATAAGATTTTTTCATTTTTTCGTATCCAACTTTTATGAAAATATATTTAAAGACAAATTTATTGATATCAATTTTATATTTTTTGAACCAAAGCACAGTTAATTAATCGGGGCCAAATTGATAAGAAATGAAAATATCCTATAATATAAATTGGAGGTAGTATTATTTTGTCCGACATTGGTATAAAAAATAATGGTACAAAGGATGCGATCTAGGAAATTGATTATCTTGATCAAATCGAACTAATCACTAATTAAAATCAAACCAACATGTCATAATTGTTGATCAGAAGTCAAATTAAAGAAATGTGGAGGACTGGAGATGATCGACTTGGTCGGAAGTCTTCAAGTCCCGACCTCAGAAGAAAAAAAGGCAAGGCGCTCGATAAGATCGACTCGCCTGAACTGCCCCGACGGCCATGGCATCAATTTCGAGGCGGTTTCGGTGGCTTTTGACCATGATTTTCCTATTCGACGAGGCTTTTGTGACCTGGGTGATTAGAAATTTATATATATGAGTGTTATGCATCTTTTATGTGCGCTAAACACCACCTCAAAGGGCATCAAAATAGAGAGAGAATAATGGTATTCAAGAGTAGCTCATACGGTAGTTTCAGAATCGGGTTTTCATGTCTATGAGAAACACCCAATCGAGAGATCTTGCTTTCTGTGAGATTTCGAGCGCATTAACACATCAATCGCTAGGATGGTAGAAATCGCTCCTCGAGTCACGAACAATTCTTCTCGCTGACATAATGATCTCGCATCAGCCGGATGCATTTTCATCGGTGGCAACTGTGGCAAATTCCTGTGCGCTGCTTAATTTCCGCAATTTATTTTTTCTCGCTTGTCATGTCTCAATTAAATGGGTATCAATCCTCGATGGGATCTCGCAATTAGCATAATCGATGATACCACAATTATTCTTAATTACGGGTTAAGATCCGGACGCCACAGCATCTCGGTGGATGCGAGTTAGTCGCCACTACACTGCCAATACCTGCAGGATTCCTAACAATAATATGTCATGATTAGGTAATCAACTATGTAGTGAAATCAAGTAATAATATAAGATCCGCAGCGCTGGCCAAGCTCATGAAAGAGTGCAGTTTTAATTTGTGATCATGAGGTCATGAGTTCGATTCTCCCTACCAAAGACTGAGTAGCCACCGCTGGGTCCCGTTAAAAAAGGAAAAAAAAAAAGTAATAATATTGGCACGCATAATATTTCATGCACATTTTTCTATAACCCATGCCAGTAGAAAATATAAACGTAACAATATAATTGCTCAGTTTTAAATAAAAAAATAGTATGTAGTCTAGTTTCTTGGATACTCCGAAAAATATCCATGGAAGCAATACAGACCTGAAAGATGTTATTACGATAAGTAAAGTCCCCAATCATCATACATGCTTACATTGCAGTGCCTGGGCTCATCACCCACATTTCAAAAACGCCCTTATTCATCACTTACGCTTCAATAACGCAAGCAAAACGGCCTTCCACGACTAACCGTTAGTACTGACGGTCACGGACTAAAGATACGACCATTTTGATGAGAGTTTTAGTAAATTTTAAAACAATTGGGCGGAAGACACTATTCATCACACTCGCTTGCACCCGTGGTTCCAGCCATCACACACGCCTAAAAACGCCCTGTTTCATCACTCAAGCTTTAAATAACGAGCAAAGTGGTCCAACTGTGATATAACTGCTAAGCCGCTTACTCTTTTTTATCACGCGACTATCATATACTCTCAAAGCTTCTTTCTTAACAAAGAAGATTCAACTGTAAGAACAAGAAATATACAGACGACGCTTCATTCAGATATCCAAAATGTATCAAATGAGCTCATTATATAGTAATGCTATTTGAGTTAAGATTTTTTCTTTCTAATTTAGTCACGTGTTAATCACGTAACCAAAAAAATAGCAACTTAACGAAGGAAAAATTAGAAAGAAAAAAATCATAAAAAAACTCAAACTGGACAATCATTTTGGGACAAAGGAACCACAATATAAAATCAAAAAGTTATACATCAACAACAACAAAGATACTTTACAACTACAATAAGAATTTTCATTACCCTAACCTTTCAACAAAAAATAACATTCTTATATGTGAACCAGCATTGATACATTTGGATAATGCATGAAACGCCAGGTGTATACTTGCTCTTCTAGTTGTATATTTGTTGTTAAGAAAAACTTGAAGATTAAATCTATATATGATAGTCACGCGATAAAAAGAAGAACTTAACTGATTATATCACGCTTACCACTTTTACCCGTTATTTAAGCTTCGGAGCGATGAACAGCATACATTTTAAACGTAGCAATAACTGGAACCCCCAAGCAAATCGTAAGCCATGATGACAAGGCTTGGGTCTAATTTTAAAAAATTACAAAATACCTCAAAATGATCATCAGTATAGTCACTGATCATCAACTTAACTGATCTCGCATAAGACCATTTCGCCTATTATCAAAACATGTTACGTAACAAAGAACATTTCAAACGTGAACGCATTTAACCAAACCCAATCAAAATACGCATGACGATCGCACTTTCGCCTCCAACGATGATCTCAACTCTCAACTCTCAAATAGTCAAATGCAAATCGGACCACCTCATATTTCTTAACAGTACTACTACTGTGGGGTCTTTTGTTATTGTTGATGATTATTAAAGGAGGGACCTCATCACTTATGGAGATATAGTGGAAAGTGATGAGCAAATTGATTTATTCCTTCAGCCAACTCTTATTTATTATCGGAAAGCATCATACTATTAAAATACGAGTAATCACAAAACGGTTTTGATAATGATCAAAACAGATTGATTTCTCAGATAATGAATCAAGGTGCAGCTTGGTCCCGTATATTGATAAAAACAGAAGCTTAGTTCCCATTTTAACTTATGCCATAAAATTTGACGACAAATACAATTGAAATCAAATTTCGGTAATTTTATAATTTTATAAACTTTGGGGCACATTAATTGTAAAATTTATATCCAAAATAAACTAAATCAAATTTGACAACCACCCCTGCTCTATCACCACCAAAGTTCTGCTGGAACAAATTTCACTAACACCTCCAACGCCTCCATTCCTTTGTTAAATTATAATACGTCAACAGTTAAAAAGATGTCGATGACGGCTAACAAGACGATTGCCTGCGGAAAAAACGATAGCCTCGTTGTAACCAAAAGTTCATAACAATAGTAATTTTGCCCCAAAACGTAATTAAAGTAGAAATTTTTTCCACATGTTTATCAAAAATATTAAGTTTGGGGTCAAATTTGAACTCAAATAAGTTTTTGACCGGCCAATTTTAACGCCTTCACTAAAATGACTAAACCGCAACACTTTGCTAATATCTGTGATTAAACCGCGATAATATAACCATCTTAAACAAATAGCAACTTGATTCTAAGTAATTAGTTCATTAAAATATCAATAGATAAGGAAACATAAAGTGGCCCTTAAGAAAACATTACGTGACCCTTGCGTCTAACTCTACAGACCATTATGGTCTAACAACAACTAACAAGTTGTCCTTATTATTATGCCCGCCTTCGACAACATACAAGATATATTAATGAATTGTTGATTCAAAACTAGATTAACTACTAGTTATTAATTAGAAACTACATCCCAATCAAATTCAAATTGACTAACTAATAATAAATTACTTAGACATAAACCGTTGTTTTTTGATCGAGCCAAGCTCGTGGAAACTCCATTGGCACTCTACCTAATTGTTTCGACTCGCCGACTCACTCGCCTCCCACGGTAGTACTTTCTCCTTTAAAGCCCTTCGATTTTTTCCCAAATCTGATTTGCAATTTAGGTTGTCCCAGATTAAGTCAATTTCATTTCATTTTTCTGGTCCCATTTAAAATCCTACTTTAACAATATGACGAGGATCCACTGTGTATCCAACTAATTAACCTTTTCTTTTAGAAGCAATTGACTAAAATAAAATAATTATGGTCTTTTTTTATGAAGATCAAGCATACAGTGTGGGACAAGCCAAACGAGTATATATGATCCAATATTTAGGTGACAACTCACATAAATGACACTCCAAAAGGCCAAAACTACCATAAAAAAGGATAAACTATCAAGAATATGGCATCCATCTTAATTTAATTAAATTTAGTGACAAGCCAAACAAAGTGACACTCCCAAAACTACAATCAAACAGGATATGGAATCAAGAATATGACATTCATCTTTAATTGCAAAATATAAATAATCAATCACTAAAAATTGTACATTATATGAATTATTATTCAAAAGTGAATTGACTGTTTTTTTTAACCCTCAATATTAAATTATAACATGGGTCACAAAATAAGGAGACAATGCAACAAGCATTGCAAATTCCAATTCACTATCTGGTTTGGCATAATTCTGCAATTAAATTTGTATACACTATTTATGTATTTATAGTTTAAGTATGAGCTAAATTTTAAATTGCTAAAGTGGGAAAGTGAGTTCGCTCTTTATTTAAGGCCATGAGATTAGTTTTACTGGATTTTTTATTTTATTTTACTTTGTATGAAAGAAAAGAAAAAGTAAAGCATTTATTTTCGAATCACTAAAGACTTTAATTTTTTTTTGGTTAAAAGGGAAAAAAGGTACTTTGAATATATTTATCCATATCTTGAGAATAAATATCTTTTTCTATTTGTTGTAAAGTGATGACAAAAAAAGAGTAAAAATAGATGAAGACATTAGAAGTATCTGGATTGTGTTCAAGTGATGTCCCAATAAATCGAAATGTTGACATCAAAGTTCTGGTCTTGTTCATGAAATGGTCAATAGAAGAGCTTGTTGTTTCACTTTGATAGAAAAATGAAAATTTAGAATTTGAACTACAATGTGTAATGCTCTTTTAAATAAATTGGGATTTATTTTATCAAATTTTATAATACATTAACATGTATTTTCGTGTCATGATTTAACATAACCTTCATTTATGTATTGAGACACAGACAGGTGATCTTACACCCTTTGATGACGAAAATCTAACACTTCAAAGAAGAGGAAATCAATAAATAATAATAATAATAAACATATTTAAAAGCGTAAAGAAGATCATGGCTTTTCCGCTCACACTATTAATTACTAAATTACCATTCTCTCTAAAAATTAGGCAAAAATCTAGGTTCATGAGATATACTATGAAAAGAATACTAATAATACTCCTATTAACTAATATTAAACACAATTTATTTATAAATGTCCTATTTAACTAATATTAATAATCTAATTTATCCGTTATGAATTTCAAATAAAATATAAGTAAAAATAACAACCGAAATAATTGGAGAACGTGAAAAACAAGAAGCAAAAAACCTAAAATAATTTGTGAATTCAAAATAATCGCTAATGTTCAAGCAACAATCACCATAGATAGATCATATTTATAACCATTGAGTCATCGATTATATATAATCCTACCTAATAAATTATACATATTACTTCTTCAAAGTCAGTAAAGCATCCATGATCAACACGAATGCTAAAAATTGAGACTGGATCGTAGATATAATAAAAAATTGAGAGTTTAAAATTGAACTCAAGGGACGTAACCAACAACTATGATTGTTCATTATGATTCCAATTGAACATAGAAAAACATAGGAAACTCCATTCATCCAAAAATAATTGTCCAATTTAATAATTAAAAATACACTTTCCTAAAAATATTACACAATATATATATATATAAACAATAATTGCGTTCAAATACAAATAGTCAATCATCAAAATTCAAATCAAAACAAGATTTTTCATTTGGAGCGAGTAATAATAACAATAATAATAATAATATGATAACCTATTTCTTGGGTAGTTCACTTTAGTAAACTTATTCATTATTTGAAAAGTGGAGAGATAATAATGAAATTTGACTACAACAAACGTAAATACACGTAAACATTTACTACCGCCCAAATTGGCCTAAGTAACAATTTATCTATTATTGTCGGTGCCTCCAACACCAAGAAATTATTAACCCTCAATATATAAAATATTTTGGTGATTCTCGAGGGATACATCTCAATAAATATTTTCATTAAATTCGCTAATAAGTATTATTTATAATTATTAAATATAATAATAATAATTTCCTAAAAATAAAAAACATCAATTAGAAAACATTTTAAGAGTGCAGGCTTATGTCATCTCGAATGATTTCAAATTGCTACAAAAGACGGCCAAATATTCGAAAAAATCATCTGTATGACGCGCATCGCAGCCGCCTTTACTAGTTAATTTTAAAGCGTTAAATCAAGAGTACTAGTCGGCTTCCTCGAAATCTCGCCCTACATTTCGTAGCGAGATGAATTGCTGATCGAGGAAATCACTCTATAAATACGTTTTATGAGTCCACTTACCTATTTATCGTTATAATTTAACGATTTCATTCATTTGATCCATGATTTCATAGATAAGTATTATAAAAAATTACGAAATAATTTATTGTTTGATAGTTATCGGAAACCAACAATCTAATCACTCTCATCAATATATCCATGGTCAAATCAACAATTATTTCATTTTATGGATAAAACTATACTCTCAATGCAATGGACCAGGAAATGATTTGGTACCAATTTTGCAGTGGGAGTGGGGAGATGAAAAAGTGTAAAAGACACGAAGTGTAACCGTTGTAGAAATGCAAAATTCAGACCAATGGGAGTATGGGACCATTAATCCATTATACACCTCATATTACTCATATTACTCATATATTTTCCCAATAACCGTCTGTCAGACTAATTTTTTAAATGCAAGAATCGCAATTACTATTCTTTAAACGTATACTAAATAAACTTCTCGAAATCCTAAGTGTGAATAAGCAATACGTAACTGAACGAAGCGCAG